>VZQC01015186.1:925548-963578 GCA_009823505.1 Rhizomys pruinosus
TGAGGGCCCATCAAGGACCACCCAGGGACATGTATCCCCTATGAATATAAAAAATCTAGTTAAATCTTTTTTCTTTAACCCGAATTCCTCTCTCCCTGAAAGCTGTCTTAAAGTGTTGAATAAATTTCTCTTCTTTAGACAGTGAATGGCCCATCTTAATATGAGCCAATTGGCCTATCTTAATATGAGACAAAGAACCACTCACCTCTTTTTCCCGAGGATCTGCACTCCGTGGGTGGCGAAGTGTCCTCTCCTTTTCCCGAGGTTTTCTGCATTCCGCTGATGGCGAAGCGCCCTCTCTTTTTTCCCGAGGTTTTCCGCGTTCCGCTGATGGCGAAGTGCCCTCGGTATTAAGTTGTCCAGCCGGACCTCCTTGTTCCTTGTCTGGTAGAGGGGTCTCTTACCTCGAGCCCCTACGTCGAGCGCCAATATGACCCTGTCTACGGGTCATGTAACGTCAGGTACCCGAGAGAGACCCCAAAACCTGTGAAGATTAAGCAGGAGAAAAGATCGAGACCAGGCAGGCTCTCTGTTGAGGACTCATTTATTAAACAAAGGCCGCGGTATATATTCCGCAGAAGGTGGGAAAGGTGTAGGGGGAGGGTAAGGCAGGGCAATCAGTCAGTCTGGCCATCCAGTGCCAAGGAGGCTGCTTTGCAAGATAACTGAGCAGGGACGTCTGGCTGGAGCATCCTGTGATCTTTTTGCACATCCATGGGAAAAGCTCAGGGTGTCAGCTCACATAGCCAACTTTATTGCAGGCCAGTTTTATTGCAAGCAAGTAGCTGTCCTTGAGCAAGGCAGGAAGCCCCTCATCACATCTGCACTTCCCTGGGAACAGTTCTCAGAGTTAACCCTTTATGGGCAGGCTTACAGCTCTTCACAGGTATCATACTACCATTACAGCTGTCTGATCTGGATTTAGTCCAGATACTGAGTCATTAATACTTCCTTGATTGCAGATAGAAAAGCAACTGTTTCACATGCAAAAGCTGACCAAAGAATCAGTTGAAGGGGCCATTTTTGAAAACCCCTCATATCCTTCCAGTTATGTGTGGTCGGCTGCCACTTAGTAGGAGAGGTGCAACCCACCTCTTAGAATTTAATATGTTTAATATTATTGTTCTGTTTTCCTTCCATGGAAAATTTACAGAAACAAAATGCCCTGGCTTTACTTTGATATTTGATTGGATTTGAACAATGCATGCAGCTGTGTAACTCAACTGTATCAAGACATAATACCATCACCCCAGAGATTTCCCTCATCCCCTTTCAGGAGAGCCTTCCCACTCTCCCTTCCATAGATGTAACCATTGTTCTAGTTCTTTTTCAGCATAGATTGATTTACCCTGTTCTGGAACTTTAGATAAATGGAATCTTGTCGCAGATACTCTTTTGTGTTTAGCCTTCTTTCACTCAGAAATGTGTTGTGCTATTAAGCAATGTTGTCACATTATCTGTAGCTTGTGTCTTACCTGTGTAAGCAGTATTCTGCTGGTGTGCTGTGTGACAGTTTGTTTATCCGTTCTGCTATTGATGGACACCTGGTCTGTTTCCAGTCTCTGCCTCTTATAAATAAACCATAGGAGCAGACTTGGAGAATTAGTTTTGTAGACATTTATTTTCATTGTCTCATATAGGATTGCTAGGTTTTCCAGAGAAACAAAACCAACAGGATCTCTCTCTCTCTCTCTCTCTCTCTCTCTCTCTCTCTCTCTCTCTCTGTGTGTGTGTTCATACAGATTTTTTTTCTCCTGAGGAATCACCTCATGTCATTGCTGGGGTTGGCAAGTTCAAATCTTCTGAAGACCAGGGCAAATATGTAGCTCACTTCAAATGCAGTTTAGAGGCTTGCTCCCCTCCTCTTGCTGGCCACAGTCCTTTTCCTTCAGGCCTTCTACTGACTGGAGAGGCCTACCCATGACATGCAGGATAATAAGTCCTTTTCCTTCAGGCCTTCTACTGACTGGAGAGGCTGACCCATGTCATGCAGGATAATAAGTCCTTTTTCTTCAGGCCTTGTACTAATTGGAGAGGCCTACCCATGTCATGCAGGATAATAAGTCCTTTTCCTTCAGGCCTTCTACTGACTGGAGAGGCCGACCCATGCCATGCAGGATAATAAGCATTATTTGAAGTCTACTCATTTGAAGTTTAATCTCATCTAAAACACATCTTCAGATCAATAGCTAAACTAGCATTTTATCACATATTTGGGCACCAGAGCCTAGCCAGGTTAGCACGTAAAATTTGCCACCATAAATGAGTATATACTATCTTATGAGCAACTCTGGTATTTTTTTTTCAAAGTATTCATACTATTTTACATTCTGACCAATTTGCACAGATCCTAGTTGCTCTGAATCTTCACCAGCAGTTGACTACTTTTTATCTTAGCCACGCTCATGCTATGGAGTGTTATTAAGTTTCACTTCAATCATAGCTAATGATGTTAACCATCTTTTTACACATGTAGTGGATATATATGTGTATGTGTGTGTGTGTGTGTGTGTGTGTGTATGTGTGTGTATTTGTGCTTTATTTTCCCTTAACATCTGTCATCCATTTATTCATTTGCTTCCTTGGCTACCTTTATTGGGTTTATTTTAAGTTGTTGAGTTTGTCAGATATTTATTTAACCTAATACTGTCATTTTGTCTATGGCTTATATCATTAATGATCTCCTTTGGGGATGAAAAATTTCATTTTATTTAATTAAATGCATAAAGTTCATATTTTTTCTCTTTAATCATCATTGGCTTCTGTGTCAAGACTATAAGAAACTTTTTATATCTAGTCACAGATGACAAAGGAATTCCGATTTCACCAAAAAAAATTTCTAATTTTAACATTTACAACTCTGTCCCTGATCTGTCTTGAATTTGTCTTCAGGTATGATTTGAGGGACCAGGACTTAGTGTTCTCCATGTGGATATTTAGTTGTGATGACTTTAGCTGACCAGATTCCCAACCCCCCCCCCATTGGATTGCTATGGCACCCTTTCCAACACCATCACTATAACCAGTTCTCTTTCTGGGCTCTTTAGTTGGTTACACTTGTCTATATGTTGACATGCCAGTACTATATATCTCCAGCACCCTAGGCTTACTGTAAGTCTTGACTTTTGCTGTTCAAATATTTCAGCTTTATCTTCTTTTTAAAAGCTTCATTTAGGATTTAAATTTCATTTCCACATAAACTTTAGAACCAACTTATAAATTTCCATAAAACACTACTAATATGATTATGAATAGGTTGAATTTAAAGTCCAGCTTGAGGAGAATTGCCATACTAAAAGTATTGAGTATTCAATCCGTGAAAGGGTTCTTTCTATATTTATTTAGATATTTTTTCCATTTTTCTCAGACATGCTTCATAGGTTTTAACACAGAAATCTTACATGTATTTTACAATTAAATTCTAGGCATTTTATGTTTTCTGATGCTTTTGTAAACTAAATTATTTCATTTAATTCCATCTTCAGGTATTGACAGTGTAATTGCTTCTGTATACTTATTCTGCATAATCCAATCTATGTAAGTGAATTTATTAACTTTAATTGTTTTGTGAATTCCTTGGGATTTTCTGCATAAATATTCATGCAATCATCAGATAGAGATTATATTCTTTAACCTCTGTGACACTGATGTGTTCTGTCACTTGTAGCAGTATCTAATCTTTTCTAACTAGAAAGCATCACAAGTAAATTCTGACAAGCAATGCCAAACACAGAAGGTTTATTGAAGCATTATTTACAGTTTAAAAATGCTCCCAATTAAATATTCATTCAACAACAGGGGATTAGGTCAATAAAGTTATAGTGCATAAGCTTATAATGATAATATTTCAGAGAACCATTAAAAATCTTGTTCTTGCTTAGTCTTTAAGGACATGTGAAAATGCTGATGAATTATGGGAAAAAAACACTCAAGATACAAAACAATTATAATACATATTATTTTCTGTAATCAAACCATTTCAAAGTCCTGACATCTTAATGGAGCAGAAGTTTATGAGTGATGCGGTCAAGGTCACTTGGGATTCTGACTGTGCTCTGCCACCTATGGCTCTTGGATCTGCAATGTGTTCTCTTTGGTTGCTGGAACAGAGGGAGAAAGCCTAGAGAGGAGAAATTGGGTGCTATAGTTAATTTTGTTTCATATTTAATTGGTTAAAACTTTTCACATGGTCCTTATCTGCAAGAAGCAAAACACAGTCACCCTTGATCAGAAGAGGAAAATAATCCAATATTCAGATACAAGTTAAATATTATGTAGTGTTATTCCAAACTTCCATTCATATAGAAAGAAATTTAAATGAGATGGCCTAGCAGTTAAGAGTGCCGACTACTCTTGCAGAGGACCCGGGTTGGATCCTCAGCACCCACATGGCAGCTGAAAACTGTCTTTAACTCCAGTTCCAGGGGAATCCGCCAACATCCTCTTCTGACCTCTGTGGCATTGCCTGACACGGTTGCACAAACCTACATGCAGACAGTACATTCATACACATATGAAAATAAATAAAATAAAAAAAGAAATGGCTGTGGGCATAATCGGCTTCATAATAAAAAAAATTTAAATGTTGCAATAGGCAGAAATTATGTCTGTGGCCACATCTATTCTTTCTCTGTACAAGTCTAAGCTTCTGGTGTGAATATGGGCATTCAGATAGAAAGGCAATATCCAGTATAAAAATTGGGAGCATCAACAACAGTTCTTTAAAGTAAAATAATTACACGAAATGAGGAAATTATCCTCAGACCATTAGAAAATCAGAAAATGATATTGTCCATTGGCCATGGAGTTTACAAAATTTCTGTAGTGTGAGAAGATTACAGTTGATGGACATGCTCAGCAGAGACAACCAACTTTCAAGTTGATTCCAGGATAGGGGGCTACATGATGTTCTCCTTAGCTTTAGCTGTCAACTTGATATAGCATAGAGTCATCAGAGGGAGTCTCTCAACTGTGGGATTGCTCAGATCAAGTTGGCCCATGGCCACATCTGTGAGGGATTGTCTTGATTAATGTTTAATGTAGGAGAGCCCAGACCACTTCGGGCCTAGGAGGATAGCAAAACTATCTGAGGGAGCAAACACACAGACACAGACACACAGACACAGACACAGACACACACACACACACACACACACACACACACACACGAGAGAGAGAGAGAGAGAGAGAGAGAGAGAGAGAGAGAGAGAGAGAGAGAAAGAGAGAGAGAGACCTTTCTCTGCGATTCTTACCTGAATTCTCCTTGCTTTCCTCAATTCCAGATTGTGACCTGGAATTATAAGTCAAATAAACCTTATCTTTTCCAACTGATTTGTTCAGAATGTTTTATCACATGAGACTAAAGCACATGGGAAGCAAGGACAGACAGATTCCATTCAGTGCCATCTAAGAAAACTGTCCTTTCTATGACAAAGGCTGGCACCGAGGACGATGCTGGTGAGAGCTGAAGGATCTCACAAAAGCAGTAAAACAGACACTGAAGCTTATCTGCAGTGGAGCCAGAAGATGTTCAACAAAGCCTTGGACAGCAGTTGGGCTGGGACCTCAGCTGATGCTGCAGTCAGCTGGGAAAGGGAACATTCGCTTCACAATGATGAATTCTCGGATGCTGGAAAACACCAAAATGGTGCTTTTCTGACTTGCCAGTAAGTAGCAACCACTCTAACCCCTTTATTCCTTCTGGAGTATGTATTTTTTGAATGGATACCGAAAGCCAAGAAATGGGGTACAGTAGTGAGCAGGTTGGGTACAACCACCTCTGAGACAGATCTCACTTCATCCTTGGCCTCCTATCCATGAAAAGAAATGTACCCCATAAGCTACCAGCAGCAACGCACAGAGCATCCACTCAAACACCTACTGTCAAACCTATGTGCTAATCACCCAGAACTCATCAGTTCACCATACCAGAGTCTTCTGGACATGTTTCTGGAGTGTTTGTGCTATTAATATCTTTACTTGGACACCTTTTCTGGAGACTATGCATTATTTAGGGAGAACTGGGAGAGAGGGCACTAAAGGAAAGAAGCTAGGAATATATGACTTTCAAACATCTGCCATATGATTCTTATATGTAGTCTCCTTAAAAACACAGTCTCACAGAGGAAAGTTGCCTTGTACTCCAAAGGGAAGCTTGGTCTAGCAAGACCTGACCTTGTCCTTGGTAGGTGGAACTAGTTAAGAATGAACAGAAGGAGACAGGCGCTCCCCCCTGCCCCCCCCCCCCCGAAAACCCAAGTGCTCCTGAAGACCAGCACCTCAAATGACCTTGAGAAAACAAATTTTGGTTAATCTGGGCTGTGTGGACTTAAACACCCAAAGGGAAAGTATAACCAAAAATAGTCAATTTCTTTTAAAGCCAGAAAAATTATGCCTCCAGATATTAGGCTTAAAGTTATGAAATAGTCTTAAACAGACACAAAGTCTTAGATCTTGGCCTTGATAAATAATGTAGGGTGATCTGCAGCCAATGGACAAGTCCACTATTGTTATCAATTAATGTTCAATAATAAAATTTCCTCTTTCTTCCTGGCAACTTTCTAAGTGGAAACTCATATCCCGACTATTAAAATGCTTGGAAAGCAGATACTGAGTCCAGACATCATGGCCAAATGAACACAAGGAGAAACCTAATAAATGGAAGCTTTGAAACCCCTTGTCTAGAAATTCTAATGGACTTTTAAGTTGGACTTTTGAATTCACCCTGTTCTTACTTCTCCTGGTCCCCTGCCTAGATCTGTACCTAACTATTTCTGCCTTCACTTCATTTTCACAGGCACTAGTCAAGGACTTTTTCCCCCTCTATATTTATCCTTTTGGGGGTCCTTTAGATTGACCCTCTGAATGAGGGATGCCCCAGTTGCCACACCCAACATCCCTTTTCAGCATTGAAGAAGTCAGAGTGGTTGGTGTCCTGCATCCTTTCTAGAGATTGGGATGACCCTTTTCAGAGGGTTACCTAACTAAACAGGAGCTAGAAATTGACTAGGCAGTTTAAGGATGAGACACTCCAAATTAACCAGACTGTTTCTCAGCTGAGAACTCAAGGCTTCCTGGACCAGCCAATACACACTTATCCTTCTGGTAGCCCCAAAAGAGTAAGAAACAAAACAAGGGAAAAGAGAAAAAAAAAGAGAAGAATCACATACTAAGCCCTGTAGATTGATCCTATTTCACCAGAAAAAAAATGGAAATTCACCCCTTTTTTTCCACTTTGTTTTGTCACTGCATTGTCATTTTTTTTTTTTTGTCTTTTTGAGATAGGGTCTCCCTGCAGCCCCAGCTGTCCTGGAACTCACTCTGTAGACCAGGCTGGCCTTAAACTCACAAAGATCCGCCTGCACCACCACACCTGGCATGTCATTGTCATTTTTTATTGTTCTTGTTTTATGTGAGAAAATAAAAAACTCATGATCTTAACTTTTTTGTTTTTGTTTTTACTTTTTTTTTTAACAGAAATGATCATTTAGAAGAACTAGATGAACAAGAATGGCAAGAGACAAGATTGGAAAGGCTATCACCATCTGTAACTCCAATTCCAGGAGAACTCCAGTTCCAGGGGAATCCGATACCCTCTTCTGACCTCCGAGGCAGTGCACGACATGGGTGCACAAACCTACATGCATACAGTACATTCATATAAATAAATAAATAAATAAATAAATAAATAAATAAATAAATAAGGAAAGGCTATCACCTACATAAAACAAGAGCAGACAGCTCGCCATGGAAAAGGAGAATTCGGAAGTCAATGAGAATTTCCAATTTAAAAAAAATAGCATACTGTAAACATCACAATGCCTGCTTCAGACAACTGTCTTAGAAATGAGGCAAACTGGTGTTATTTTACTAGAAGACAAACCTACAGTCAGATCAGAATTACAAAGGAAAGGAAAACATCAGGGACAGAGCCAAGGACTCAATGTCCATAGAAGTTCAGGTGGAAAAAACCAATGAAGTTAAGGAAATTGTTTGAGCTTCCAGCCAGGCAAGGTGGCAAGTGCCTTTAACCCTTGGTAGGTAGAGGCTGGTGGATATCTGTGAGATTGAGGACAGCCCGGTCTACATAGTAAGGCCTAGGCCAGCTGGGGTTATAAAAACAACAACAAAATTAAAATTAAAGAAAGCTCCCACCAAGTGAAGTCCTGGGTATTCTTTACATAAGCTGAGGCCGCAAGAGCTGAAAGAGGAAGTCAACACAGAACACAAATCATAGCAGCAACTACAAAACTTGCTTTGTAACTGGTGAAAAGCTAACTTGCCCTTCCCAGCTTTCCTCACCTTCTGCCAGAACGTTTGCAATGGAATGATGACAACCTTCATTTCAAGTTAATAGATGTCCTGTGTTCTCCTGTCTTTAGTGGATGCTGCGATCACCCCCCAATGAAGTGACACATCCCTCTAGTCATGTTCCCACTAGCTCCCAGCTTCCCTTTTGTAATTAGGATGGTTATTCTATAGTCAGTAGAGTGACTCCTTTAGTTTGTTGACAGGGAGATTAAAAGCAGCTAAGGATCAGACTACATGCCACTGAAATATCTCTGATTCCTGGTGGAAACTTCTTTATTTTAGACACTAGTAGCTCCAACTCTCTCAAATTCCAGGTCATAGTAAAGGAAAGCAAATTTTCTTTGGTGAATTGTTTGGTAAGGCAGGTAGTGACCATCCCCACTTCTACACTTTTCTACCTAGCCTCAAGTGTTCTGGCAGTTGGAATAACCACATGTACTGGCTGCTGAGTTAAGGAAATGTACTCCATCCTGGAGATTGTACATCAGCTTTGCTGAATGTTGTCTCTCTATTGTATCTGTAGTTAAACCTTCACCATTGGCATTAAGCCAGCTGTCTTTGGCTGATGGGCCACATCGCAATTTCATGGGCATAAGACTATTACTGTACTTCTTTTGTCATGAAAAATATTGCCTTGTTGGAGGTGATGTTGTTTGGGATGCCATCCTATTAGATAAGGCATAAATCATACTGCTGGCAGAAGCACTTTAGGCAAGAAAAAAATCCACAACAGAATATATCCTAGTGATATCACATCACTGCTGTCTGTGAGAGAAGGAGCGACGGAATCAGCTTGCCCAGGATGAGCACTGGTGCAGCCAGCGATCTGAACACACTGAGCACCAGTCATATCAGGAACTAAACGAGCCTCCCTGAGGAGGATCCATACTTTTTGAGTCCACTCATGCCTCCATAGCTCCTCTGAAACATTAATACACCTGAAAAAAACACTGATAGAATATTTATGCTTACTGGACGATTCACTATAAATTTTTTGTCTATTTTTGAGACAGAGTCTCCCTGTACTCCCAGCTGGCCTGGAACTTGCTATGTAGACCAGGTTGGCCTTGAACTCACAGAGACCTACCTGCCTCTGCCTCCCCAGTGCTGGGATTAAAAGGCATGTGCCACCACACCTATCACTATAATTAAAAAAAAATGCACTGGAAGTATCCAGAAATTAGAGGACAATTCAATTGTTTGACATAGCCATATAATTGAACACTGCTTTGAAAGTTCTTTTGTGGTTTTCAGCTTTGAATTTTACTAGCTTCTACTTTCCAACCATAGATCAGGCAAGACCAACTCACTTTCTCAAACTTCCATTTATTCTTAATTATACTATTTGGATTAACACCAGGCATTTGTTGTTTCAATTCAAAAACTTTGATGAGATGCCTAGCTGTTAGAAGACATTGTCACAGCTGCTTGCAGGAGGGCTTAAGACCTAAGTATCAGGGCACGCAATGTGGGGCACTTGGTACAGGAAAAGATAAAAGAAGGATTCTGGGACCATGACAGGAGAGCTCTCTTTGTGTGTATGTGTGTGTACTTGTTTGTCTGTGCATTCATGTGTGTACACATATGTGTGTCTGTGTGTTCATGTATGTGTGTAGGTTTGTGTCTGCCTGCCTATTCATATATTGATATGTATACAGGTGTATGTGTACTTGCTTGTAGAAGCCAGAGGTCAATCTTGGGTGTCATTCTTCAGGAATAATTCAACTTGTTTTTTAAGGCAGGATTTCTCATATACCTGTAATTCCTGATTATACTAGGCTGACTGGCCAGCAAACCCCAGGGATCTGCCTGCCTTCACCTTCCCAGTGTTGGGGTGGCAAATGTAAACCACTGCACCCAGAGGTTTTTTTTGCTTTAAGTGTTTTCTTTATTATTTTTACTTTTTGTGTATGAGAATATTGTCTGCATGTATATAAGTGCACCCATGCTGTGAAGTCCCTGCAGAGGTCAGAAGGTGTTGGATCCCCTGTAACTGGAGTTACGGATGATTGTTAGCCACTACATAGGTCTTGAGTTTCAAATTCGGGTCTTCTGCAAAAGCAGCCAGTGCTCTTAACTTCAAGCCATTTCTGTAGCCCCCACACTCAGAGTTTTAATGTGGGTGCTGGGAATTGAATTCAAGTTCTTGTGCTTGCAGCAACTGAGTCATCTCCACCAATCCCACTCTGTTCTCTGAGCATAGTTTAAACCAGCCAGAGAAACTAATGTGGAATTTCTTCAACACCCCAGTTGCTGTTAGATTCCATTAGCTAAACCTTTAAAGTGGGCACCTCCTTATTGCTTATGTTGAAGACTGATTGGTAGAAAATGTGTGTCTTCTTAGTATTGCTCCATGGTGATGAAAGCTCCTTATTATCAGCTTTTCATTTTATCTCAGGTTTATTATATGTATTTAACAAGGCATTCAATTGGAAATATAACTCTTCATTTTAATTGTCAATCACCACCTCTAGTAGGCAGGTCTTCCTCTCGCCAATGTAACACAGACTTAAAGAAGATCAACAGATGGCAAATATAATAATCATCAGCTGACACCTCATATTTGACAAGGGGGCCAAGAAGACACAGTGGAGTAAAGACAGCATCTTCAGTAAGTGGTGTTGGCAAAACTGGATCACCACTTGTAGAAGAATGAAATTAAACCCCTACCTCTCACTCTGTACAAAAGTCAACTCCAGATGGATCAAAGACCTCAACATGAAACCCCAAACTCTGGAGGTGATAGAAGAGAAACTTGGCAGCAGACTACAAGACATAGGCATAGGAAAAGACTTCCTAAATCAGACAGCAGCTGCAGAAGAAATAAGATCAACAATTGACAAATGGGACCTCATTAAACTCAAAAGTTCTGTACATCAAAAGAAACATCAAGGAAGTGAAGAGAAAACCCACAGAGGGGGAGGAAACCTTCACTGCAGATACATCTGACAAAGCATTAATTTCCAGAGTAATACAAGCTACTCAAAAAACAAAGAAGAGAGAAAACAAATGAATCACTCAAAAGATGGAGCAAAGATCTGTATAGAGACTTCACAGAGGAGGAATTAGAGATGGCCGTAAACATAAAGAAGTGTTCAACATCGCTAATATTAAGGAAATGCAAATTAAACCACTTTGAGATATCATCTTACTCCAATAAGACTGGATGGAGAAGGAACAATGATACCAAAGTGCTGGAGAGGTTGTGGGGAAAGGGAACACTCATCCATTGCTGGTGGGAATGTAAACTTGTACACCACTATGGAACGCAGTGTGGAGAACCTTAGAAGACTCAAAATGAGCCTGCCGTTTGAACCAGTCATACCATTCCTGGGTATATACCCACAAGACGCTCTTACTGCAGAGATACATCACAGCTATGTTTATTGCAGCCTCTGTTCACAACAGCAAAAATTGGAACCAGCCCAGGTGCCCCTCAACTGACAAGTGGAGAGAGAAAATGTGGACATGTATACAATGGAGTTCAATGCAGCGGTAAAGAGGGACAACATCATGAACTTTGCAGGTAAATGGATGGAGCTAGAAGACATTATGTTAAAGTGGAAGTAATACAGTCCCAGAAAAACAAACACAAATGGTATCCCCTCATATGTGGATGCTAGTGCCAATAACCCAGATATAAATATTTCTCGGGAGAGGGATGCTATAAGAAAGAACAACAACAGAAGGACTGCATCAGAAACTGGACTGAAAATGGTGAAGTGGGAAGGGGGAGGGGCGGGAGAGGGACGCGGGTGTTATATTCGATTATTCATATTTAATTGACGTGAGTTCCACAAGTTCCGTTTTGCCCGACACTATCTACAGATCCATGGTGTTTTAGGACTTAGTAAAAGTAATATGTGTATATAAACAACATTGGTTTACGCTCTGATAAAAACGGTCAATTGCATCTGAGTTAAATGGCAGATAAAATTGCTGTTGTCCACATTTGTTTTACATAAAATCTGTATAACAATAACTTTGGGATGGCACATACAAATGCTCTATAATTTCTCTGTTGTAACAGTATCACCTTGTAGCATTCTCTTTCACCTATAAGATGATTTTAATGTAAAAATTAAGTTTGCCTCCCAAGTTAATCACATACAGTCACCCAAACAGCATGGGTGAATTGATGAAATCTTGCCTTGATTCCACCTATAGGTATGTATAATACAACTGTATTCTGGAGACTCATGGTCAAAAAACAAAAATAAAACAAAGGGGGGGGAACAGATAGATATGAAACTTTTTCGTCAAAAACCTTGCAATTCAAGATCTTAAAACTAATTACGGGAAAAGATTTGTATGTTCCAACAGGTCAAAATGTCACCAATTATGGTGAGAAAGAAAAGATACAGCTTGCATTGAGTAGGATGTACCAGAAAGTGCCAACAGAAAGTGTTGCCTGTCTGAACATTGAAAGGAAGAAAAGCCTCAGATTGCTACAGACATCAAACCCCTCCTTGGATCCTATTTGTAACAACTATTTATAATGAGTCCTAATGAAACTTACCTTCTAGGTGCCACAAAGGTTTATACGAGAGATTTTCTTACCTTGCTTCATAGAACAAGGAGGAATATGGTGATGATGAGGTAGCTCTCTAACTGTAAATTGGAGCAACTGTTATAGAGGTAATCTCTTATAAACTGGTAAACTGCCTCTTTAATTGACTAATAGACATAGGAACTGTGAAAAAGATTATTCTCTATTCTGAACCAAATATAAACTAAAGTCTCCTTAAGTTATGCATTTAAGCAAAATATATTAATACAGGAGCTCTGACATCAGCAATGGATTATTCTACCAAGGATATGTTGGCCAGGGGATCCAAGCCCACACAAAAGGTAAAGGCTCCTTGCCTCTAAACTGGGATACCTGCAAGAAGAGAGGCAATAAGGCCCTGCTGTCCTGCTGTCGAAGACCTGGCATTAACATGGGAAAGATGTATTGAGACCACACATGCAAACATACAGATGGTCTCTGGAATACCAGAGAGTGTTACCAAAGGCCACTAAACCAATAAAGCAAATATGGGTCTCCTTGAGTGAAGCAAGACTCCTCCGTCAGCACTAGAGCACACTCACCTGCCTGGAAATACTGTGCAGCAGAGGCAGCCATATGCCTGTATATCCAAATCTAATTGGCTATTGGCTCTCTCCTTGGAGGAAATAAACCCACGGCTGATGCCACAGCTTACATCCTCTAATGGTTAGGAGATGTTTATAAGACACATGTAAGACCCTGTCATATTTAACAGAAAAAAATGTAATTCATGGTTTAACATACCATCCAAACATCTGTGTCTATAGCAAAGTAACCTACCATAACTATTAGACTGTTTAAATACCTAATATGTCTAATTGCTTGTGCTTCATTAGTAGGATCGAAAGGTTTTTCCTGGACAAACTGTCCGCCCATGAAAGGAACAGCCAGAATTGACCAGAGTCCAAGCAACTCTCCAGAGAAAGTAGACTGTTTTGCTTCTCATCCACCTGTGCCCCTTTTCTAAGCCCAGGGAACAATCTGTGGAAAAGGGGGCATAGTAGAATGTAAGGGCTTCAATTGGGGTGAATGGTGAAACTACAGCAATATAGTCTGGACACTCATTTGATCAACTTGATTGAACATACAAGCCCCCGCTTCCCCCTGCTGGATGGTGGGACCCATGGGCTGTGTGGGTTTGGGCACAACAGCCTGCAAATTGGTTTTACATGAAGGATGCTTGTACTCATAAATTATCACTTATTGCTAAAAAACGAAAAAAAACTGAGAGAAAGATGCAGGACAGTTATGGCAGAATGCATGATCTGGGGATGGGGTGGGGTGGGGTGGGGGGAAGGGAAAGGGAAATATGCCTGAACTGAATTGGAAAATGATGTATGAAATACACAAAGCATCAATAAAAAAAATAACCATCAGTTGAGGATGCTTCAGGCTGAGGAAGAAAGGGAAACACCTGAATGTTGTCCGACAGGATGAAAGGAAAGCTGTTGGCTTCAGGACACTTAGGAAGTAAGAGCAATATAAATGGAGCCGCAGAAGCATGCTGGAATGGAAGACCTCTGAGAAAAACAGGATGTGGGCCATTTCTGGTTGGTGGGAAGCTCTTTCCATATTTTTCTTTCTTCTTAAGGAAGGCTGCTTGGGAGCATGAGGAAAAAAGCTGGTGCTGCTTTCTCTCAGCTGTTGCCTGCCTGCTTCGGGCAGCCATCCCACAATGTACCATCTCAGGCCTGCATTTCTACACCTGTGCTGGCTGCTAGGTCCTAGATGCTGACTGTCCCTATTGCCTGGCTAGGGTGACAGCAATTTTCTGGAATGTAATAAGAGAGTAGGTACACAGCTGTGAGAGGTGGATAGTATAATTTCTCTTCACCTGCAGTTGGTAGGAAGCCCCATTATTACTAAACACACTCAGTCAATGGTTGGTCATATGAGTTCATTCTTAGTATGTTCATCTGCTATGTCTGTGAGCACTGAGACAGGTGTCCCGAGGAGCAAACTCCTGTACTAATGCATCTTCAAAATATCCTTTCCTTTCCTTAGGAAAAAATGAATTTTGGGGGAAACGGAAGCTAAGCAAGCTTGGAAGGACTCCTGAAATTGTATACAGAAATGTTCCTGGTCACCGTAGCAACCTTTGAACATGATCTCCTTTACCTTGAGCCAAGCTCATCCAATAATACATCTTTGTTTGTTAAACTATGACGTTAAGCTGAGCATGCTCAATACAAATGCTTCTTTTAAATGAGAGTGCTCAGTGTGTCCACTCCCCAAATGCTTACCTGTGTGAATGTGTCTAAGTCTCATGAATAAAGTCTACGAACTTCCTTTCTTCAGGAAAGGCATTACTTTGAAGTAGCTCCAGTGTTCACCACTGCTGCAAGTAATCCATGTTAACCATCCAGGCATGTTTGGGCTTTTCACTCGCCAGAATGGAGCCCATCGCCTTTAGTTACATGACCTGTTCTTCCTTAATTTAAAATTTTTATTTTATATGTATGAGTGTATTGCCTACATGTCTATAAGTACACTCAAGTTGTGCAATGCCCGTATAGGTCAGAAGAGGGAGCTGGATTCCTCTGGAACTGGAGTTACAGATGGTTGTTAGCTGCCATGTGGATGCTTGGAAAGAAACCCTGGTCCTCAGCAAGAGCCGACAGTGCTCTTAACTGCTGTGCAGTCTCTCTAGGTGGATTTCTGAAGTAGACATGAAGGGTGTCCTGTGACCTGCCACCACTTGATCCAGTGGTAGTTCCCACTTTGCACTCGTCTGGTCCCATATGGGACACGTTTCATATGCCTGGCCCTCTGACCTGTGTACTCTTTCAGCTTCCTTCCTCCTGGTATTGACTCATTCTACTCCTATGAACCGGAAACCCTCCCAGAGCCCAGTGTCCTGGAATCCCCAAATCCAAGACTACTCTTTCCTCAAAAGCTCCTCCTCCATGAAGTCTTCTAGAGCTTTCCTGGCCAGGAAGTGGGGCTGCATCTTCAAGGGTGTTCCTGTATCTTCAAGTCATCACATTGCCTATCTGGGCTCTTTATATGCAGCTATTTCAAGTGGTCATTTCATCTGAGCAGACATCTCTCACCTTAGGAGAGGTTCCAGAGACAAAGGACTCCCATGGCTCCTCTCCTTTTGTACACCTCACACAGTGGTCTTAAGTGTGTGTTCTGCTTCAGACATTTCAGGCCTGTGAGACTTTAGCTCTACTCCCTGCCATGACTTATAAACAATTCCCGCAACTGACTTATTAATGTGGCCCAGGACCTGTGAACCTCAGAACTCAGATAACCCTGCAGGGCAAGAGAGAAGAATGCATTAACTGAGCACCTGCTCCTTCTTATAACCAGTCCACAAGTTTTAAGCCAAAGGAAGCTGCCTTCCATGTATCCAGTTTTATACATTATTCAATGAACAAGTGCCTGGAGCAATCAGGTGAGGTTATTGCCACCAGCCACAGGTTTCCGAGCTAAGAGCAGGTAGGTTTAAACTTCTTGAGGTTGCCTCCTATTTCCTGGGCTTCAGCCTAGTTCATACTCGCCCTCTACATGGTAGAGTCCTTTTGGAATAAAAGATAGCTCCAGGCTATCAGTAAATGAAACACCAGTTACTATGAGAAAGAAAAGAACCTAGAAAAAGAGCAGATTGCAAAGAAAGAGCTACCAAAGGGAATGCAGGGAATGGGTTGGATCTTTGGAAGCTCATTGCCTTTACAGGGAAGGCTCCACTGCAGCTAAACTTGCCTGGGCTTTGACTTAACTGAACTTCCTTTGCCTCCCTTGGGTTAGCAGTTGGGAGAGGCAGAAAACACTGACTTATAAGTCATCTCTTAACACTGCTCTTGAACTTTTCTGTAATGCAATATTTCTTAAGAGTCCCATGAACATGTCTTCTCCCTTCTAGGCCTTTTTTAAAAACTAAAGATTACTACTTACACACACTGAGTTTGGTGAGTGTTTGAATACTTGCACACAGCATGCACTATGGCATCCAGCCTCCCGTCGTCCAACCTTCTCAACTCCCCTTCTGCGGCCCTTGATTCTGTTGCTTTTCTTCCTACAAAGTTTCTCCCCTCCTCATTTCCTCTCCCTCCCCTTCTAGCATGTTAGGTTATCACAGTGCTCCTGCTCCAGGCTTAGACATTATTCCTACAACAAGCCCTCTGTCCTTCCCCAACTCCTATGGTGACCTTCCAGAGGGGTTGGTGACACTCCCACTGAAGCAATTCCTTTGCTTTTGTTTCAGAATTTAGACCTGCCTTGAGCTCTTTTGAACACCTACAGTGTGTTTTGGACCACTTTATCTCTGACACCTGACCTATTGTTTGCAGACAGAAAGCCCTCAAGGAATATATTTTGGATGAATGATTATATTTCTGGGTCCTGATGTAGACTTTCAATTGCTGCCTGGCCACGTGCATTATCAGAGAATGTTATCTGAGGACTGGCCTGAATAGGTTTTAACATTTCTGTGGGTTGCAGTGTAAGAAAGAGCTCAATTTTCTCAAGTATATTAGTTGCCTTTTCTCATTGCTGTGACAAAATGCTTGATAATAATAACTCAAGGAAGTAGTGCTTTAGTTTGTCCTGTGCTTTGAGAACATAGTGTGCGCTGTTGTAGGGAAGGATGGTGGTAGGGATGTGAGGCCACTGGTCACATTGTGTCCTCAGTCAGGGAGCAGAGAGAGTCGAATGCTGTGCCTCAGCCTTCTTTCTCTTTGTTTATTTGGTCTGGACCCCTGCACACCAGATGGTGCAATTCACGTTCAGAGTGGGTATTGGCTCTGGAAAGGGCCTATTGGACGTTCCCAGTGGTGTGTTCTCTAAAGCTGTCTAAATCCAGACAAGACTCCTGGCAAATTTTCTATGACCTCAGGACTCAAGGTAAAAACTTTGGGTTTTGAGTAGGACTCTGCAAAGGGCCTCTGGGAATGATCTTGACCAGGGAAGCAATAATTCAGCAAATGCTTCCTCTTTCTCCTTCTGATCACACTTGTGGTTGGTGGGTTACATAGCTGTGGAGCACAAGGCCCTATTAACCAAGGATCATGGCAGTGACACTGCCAAGTCACATTCATCAGAGTTTGCAGGCATTGTGACCACTCTTGGAGCTCTGAGAAGCAGGCTCTTTGACTCTGTACCGCCCTCTTGTGGAAACAGTGGCTCCAGCAGGGGATGGCCTATAGAGTTGGGTGGGCTGGAGAGTGCCTCAACCCTAGAACCAGCGGCTATTTACATTCTATTTTAATTAAAGGCTAATCCTCTAAATCTCTGGTGCTTCTTTGAGAACTCTCCCATGCATATGGACTATAAATCTATTCACACAAACATGGATGTCCTGTTTTAGGCATTTGTTTCATTCTTAAACAATAGTGAATAGATTTGTCAACTCCTCTCCAATTCTCCCAAGTCTGGATAAAAGAAATCCAGTCGCTCCAAAAGAATTCATGTCTATTTTTAAATGTAGAAGTCTCAGCGTCACTGTAATTAGAGGGTAATGATTTCTTCTCTTTTCTTTCACTCTTAGTGTGTTAGCATTAAAATAACATAATTTACAAAACCCTATGTTTAAAAAAACATTCATTTTTCGTTATAGATTTAATGCAAACTTATTAAACAAACATTCTGGGAGGAAAAAAGCAAAATTTGAAGGAGAACAACACTGCAAACATGAGTAATGTCTGCATTCTGCAATGCTTTCTTTTAGGTGTTCCTGGACACAGAGTTTTTAAAATACAGCTGCAGTCAAGTTTTGAAGGTAATTTGGTATCCCTTTTCCAAACTTAACCCAGGAAGTCTTCTCTGTCATCCTCCCATAGTTATTTATGACTTGGCCTCCTCATATGTAAATTTTAAATACTACATGTTAGTCTGTTGCCATTGAGCATTCAGTTGCCAAGAATACCTACAATTGCAATGAATATGAGCCCCTCCTTAATAGGATTGACTCAGTACTTTTTTAACGATGATAATTATGATCATCATTTGCTTTTGTCTGAACACCCAATTCTGAGGCATTAGTTATTTCTTCAGGAGAAATTTCTCCTGAAGAAATAACTAATAACCCTAACCCTAATTAAGTACCACAATTCTTTGGACCCATCTCCTATGTTAGAAACCATTTAAATCCTGGAAGAAGTTTTATTTTTTATTTATTTATTTATTTATTTATTTATTTATTTATTTATTTGGTCTTTTTGAGACAGGGTTTCCTTGTAGCCCCAGCTGTCCTGGAACTCACTTTGTAGACCAGGCTGGTCTTGAACTCACAAAGATCCATCTGCCTCTGTCTCCCAAGTGCTAGGATTAAAGTCGTGCACCACCACGCTTGGCGGAAGAAGTTTTCTTTAAAAAGCTATAATTCCTGACTGGAGAGAGATGATTCAGCAGTTAAGAGCACTGACTGGTTTTGTAGAGGACCCAGTTTCCATTCCCAGCATCCACATGGGGACTAACAGCCATCTGTAACTCCAGTTCCAGGGGAATTCGACTGTCTTCTGACATCCATGGGTATTTCACAACAGGGCTGCACTTACATACATGCAGGCAATACACTCATACACATAAAATAATTTAAAAAATTTAAAAAGCTATAGTCCTTGGGACTGAACTTAGGATAAGCCTTGAACAACCTATTGACCATTAGAGAGAGCTGCCTCATAGTGTAGTACTGTGCCTATCTCATAACACCACTGCTGACAAAGGGTTAGTGTGGTGACTATCAGTACTGCATATCCTGCACCACAAAGGTGGAATGCTCAAACTTCAATACCTAGGAGTCAAGGCTGGGATGCATTTTCAAAGTATTTTCAAACCTTTCAGGAACACAGCAGGACATAAATAAACCAGCAAGCATGCCTGGTGAATACTGAGGGTGCTGTACCATCCTGTCTGTGACGACACCCACCCTTCCACAGACTCATTCCTGCTCATACCTGGCTACTGTTCTGGCCATTGCCTCTCCTGTGCTTTGGAATCTCTCAGTCTCAGGCAATGTGCTTTTCTCTTCATATGAGTGGGAAAGGTCAGAGCACAGCAGAGCTGCTGCTTCTGGAGCTCCAGCCAAGGAAGGAAGACCTGTTACATAGAGAATAACCCTTTACAGACAATTAAGCCTAGGGAATGGAGAAAATAACCCAAGTTCACCCATAGTCCCAACTTCATAAAACAATCTCTATGGTACATTTTCCTCTACATTTTGGGGTATGTGTGTACAGTGCTGGGGACCATACCCAGGGCCCCGTGGATGCTGAAAACCGTGCTATGCGACTGAGCTACACACTTGACCCTGTTTTAAACATGGATGTTTATTTATAATTAAAAATCACCCGGTGTTAATTTGCAGTTTTACTTTTATCTTTGTTTTTGATTTTGTTTCCCACTCTAGCCCACAGACCAATTGTTCTCCCTGGATAAGCAGCAACAGTTCCTGAAGCTTGTTAGAAACATAAATCTTGCTGGGTGTGGTGACGCACACCTTTAATCCTAGCACTCGTGAGGCAGAGGTAGGCAGATCTTTGTGAGTTCAAGGCCAGCCTGGTCTACAGAGTGAGTTCCAGGACAGCTGGGGCTACAGGGAGATCCTGTCTCAAAAAGACAAAAAAAAAAAACCAACAAAACACAAGTCTTGAGTCCCACTCCAGATCCACTGAATCAGAAGTAGAAACATGACCAGCCTCTAGGCAATCTCCTGTTCCAAGTTTCAGAAGGCTGTTGTAGAAGCACCTTAGATGTGCAGGCATTCTGAGCCCTGCTACCCCAAGTGTGGTCCTCAGACCACAGCAGCATCACCTGGAAGCTTGTTAGAATGACGGAGCTTCACATCTTCCCCCAGACTTGCTGAGTCAGAAGTCACTAGATCTTGCTAACTTCAAATCATGAATAGGTAGGTTTTGTGTGTGTGCCACCTGAAATTCTCATTTATCATGAATTTTGAGGTAATGTGGGTGCCATAGAGTTTGGGTTAAACTTGGAAAAGTAAAACTCTATTTGGAAGTTTGGGTAATTTAAAAATAGTAAAATTTAAAAATTTTTATCAGGATGTAAACATAACATAAGCTATGTATTAATCATGGCTCACACACATAGGTGAGAAAAACACGAGAGGAAGAGCACTAAGGTGGTTCGCCATAGGTTGAGCTGCTGGCTGGTGCTGGGGCCAAGATGCGTCTCTTCTTTCTATGCTCTGCCTGCTGCTGAAGGAAGGGCTTTGAAATATACAAAAGCCCAGAACACACTCAGAACTAAGAACTTTTGGGTAACTAAAGAACAAACTGAAATCCAATCTGGGAACTCCCTTAACATATGTAGATTTGTATTTCTAACTCCGTTTTTAGAGCTTTGCTAATATTTTATCATATAATTACCACTTTCTTCTTAAATATGTGACTCTAAAACTATTAGCTGCCTTATGAGGTTTGACTTCATCTTGAATGTGGAATTTTTTCTGGGTGATTATATTTCCAGCTTTGCCCAACGCCACTGAGTCTCCACCTTACGCCGCCTGAGGATTGTTAAGGTCTTAGGTATTATTTAATTAGAATCAGCTGCTGTACTTCTCTGTCGTGGAAGTTCAACAATTAGTTTCCTAATAATGAGGCAGAGGAGGAAGAGAAATGCATTTGAGCTGTGTCTTGAGTGTCTCATTTTGGGAGTGAGCTGATTATTCATGTGACTTTGTGTAAACAAACAAACAAACAGACAAACAAACAAACAAAAAAACCTGGGCTGCTAGATCCCAACCTGCCCAGAGCAGAGCTGGCAGCCCAGATCCTCAAAGACCCATGTACCGGCTCTTTTCTGCCTAGCCTTCTCGGCAGACATTCATTTTCTGGAAGGAATGGGCTTCATTCTGTGCCTGTTACTGATGTCAGTCAGCTAGCTGCATGCAGCGTCTGAAGCTATTACTAAGAGAGGAGAAAAGAAAAAAAAAAGGCACATTGCACTTTTAAATTACATTTTATGTTAACCTACCTCATTACTTCCAAAGTAAGATGAAATATAATATAATTTGGGCATATGTCTTGGCAGCCTCTTCCTTTTCAATAGAGTTTTGTTGGTACTTGGGGGATGATGGATAAGTGGAGGGGAAGAGAGACCCAGCTTGTTCAGCACCATCATAATCCCAGTCAATATGCAGCCATAAGCATAGATAGATCATACACAGTTCACCCTGCCGCCCTGAGGCTGGTGGACACATCCATCTACACTGATAGCCGAGGAGGTTTGCAATATAGACAACGGAAAGGGAAGCTGAAAAGATGCATAGAAGAATTCTACGGGGCAGGTTGAGTATCTGCAGCTCACTGCCCATTTGTAAAAATAGGCAAGTATAATTCTTCCTCAGAGCTAGCTGCCTAGCTAAGGCAAATCTATTCTTTAATGGCCATGCCCTCTGATTCACACACTGTGTCACTGAACAAATCCCTGTGGTCTGTACTTTAAAACTGGAGGTCTGTGGGGCTCATGGACACAGATCCCATGGTGTTTCTGTGCAAGGGAATGTGTATTTTCCGAGAATCGCTAATGACAGCTCTCTGAGCGTTATAGCCCCTAATTGCCACCAATTCAATTTATAGTGTGCTGAGCAAGGCAAAACTCTACTATTTGCCTTTGTGCTTTAATTTTGACAGTTCTTCTAGTTAGGCACACTGATTCCAACCAAAATTGGAAACCACAAGCTAAAGAAAGACGTGTTTCAAGGAAGCAGGAAAGCTGTCCTGCTGTGTTCCTCTGACCCCTTGATTTTGCTATTTAATTTCATTGGAGTTTGAGTCACTAGAATAGGGGCCATGTTTTAAGGTCTTTGAGTTTGGTTTATTTTTTCACTCCATCCCCACTTCCATATGGTGTGAGGATACAGTACCCTTGGCAAGTACTCAAGAGTAATTATAGCTTCCTGGGGCATTCCGTTCATGTTAATATGTATTCAACAAACTTGAATAGCTTCTTATTCCCTAAAGTAAAAGAATCTGAATTCATTTTTTGAAAAAGATTTATTTTATTTTAATTATGTGTGCATGTGAGTATGTATTTTAATTATGTGTATATGTGTGTGAATATGTATTTTAAGTATGTGTGTATGTGTGTGAATATGTGCACCTGTGTGTAGGGTGCATGCAGCAGCCAGAAGAGGGTGTTGGATCTCCTGTAGCTGGAGTTGAAAGCAGTTGTGAGGCATCCAATGTAGATGTTGGGAACCATATTCAGATCCTCTGCAAGAGCAGCATTGTTCTTAACCATCGAGCCATTTCTCAAGTCACAGGATGTTACCTCTGTTATGTGAACTCGATCTGAGTTTTGTCACTTGCTCCTTCCCTCATCAGTGAGTCAAGCTAAAAGACTCGGGGTTCCAAAAGCTCTATAAATTTTTCCTGCTATGATGTTTCCTTACATAGGGAATGTTTATTTTCCCACCAATCAACTGCTTTAGCTGCTTTAAACATATTAAGAGAATTAGTCTGAGGGTAAAGGGGACAAGTTTATGAAAGAAAAGCAGGCAAACCTCCTTCTGCGGGAGGGTGAAGTGGCCGAGTGTGATGCAGTGACTAGAAAGGAAAGGCCAGCCTTGTCTAAAGTGAAAATGTGCTTCAGGATCCACTGTTCAGGGCTTGCACAAGTTGTAGAGTCCTCAAAAATATGACAGTAGACAGTATTTATTTCTTCAGCTTTTAAGGAGTTTTTGAAGTAAAAAAATAATGCATGTACTCACTCAAAGTTAGGAAGCATAATAGGCACCCATGACTCCACCACCCAACATGAAGTGCAGAGCCTGGTATAAAGCACCCATACTTTCCCCACATTCTCTTTCAAGTCCCATTTCTCTCCCCCCCAGTCACCTCCATCAGCCACCCTGTTCCACCAACCAAAAAGCCATCATTCTTGACCTGTTAACATTACATTGTTTTGTTATAGTTTTATCACATAAATGTGTGTGTTTAAATAGGGGCTTCATTTCAGTTTCCTTGAAGAATAACTTCATTGCAATAATACTTTAGATTTATTCCCCTATATTGTTATAATTCCTTTGTGTCTGCATAGTATTTCCTAGTCTCCCTTTTTTTGGGGGGGGGTCTTTTTGAGACAGGGTCTCCCTGTAGCCCCAGCTGGCCTGGAACTCTCTATGTAGACCAGGATGTCCTTGAACTCATAGAGATCCACCTCTGCCTCCCAAGTGCTGAGATTAAAGGCATGTGCCACAACACCTGGCTCTGAGTTTCTTTTTGAGAGGGACATCAGCTACTTCCATCTTGTTACTATGAACAATGCTGCCACTTAATATTCTTTGACACACTTACATGGACATAAATGCAAGGGTCAATCATACATGGATTTGATTATTTTGTATAATTTAAAAGGAAAGGATGAATTCAATCATTTTACAAGAATGAACATAACTCCCAACACTGTTCATTAAATCATCCTTTCCCCAGAGTTCTGTCCAATTTCCACATATGTATTGTTTCTTAGTTTTTAATTTATCTCATTTCTACCCATTCAGCTAAACTAGATTGGCATTCATTTTTTATAGTAAATATTTGCTTTGTACATTATATATTTTTCTTATTAAAATTTTGTGATTTTCATACACTATAGTTTGATGATATTTAGATCCCATCCCCTCTCCGTACTTTTCCCTACCACCTCTCACTCAATTTAATGTATTCATATGTATAAATTATTTATATATATTATAGTTATATGATATATATAATTTGTGTCTCCAAAAGTCCCTAAGTGTGGGTCCATCCACTGAGTGGATGGCCCATCCACTGATGGGCCCACCAAGAGTCCCATCCCTATAGGACACCATCTTCCCCCCCCCTCAGCAGCTATCAATTACCAAAAGTTCTTTAGGTTGGGCTGGGATTTCTTATCCACTTTCTCATGTCTCATGTCGTAGGACTTTGTCTGGTTTGAGCTTGCATAGACCTGTGCCCGCTGTCACCATAGCTGCGAGTTCATATGAATAACTGGCCAGCTCTCTGGAAGACTGTGTCCTTTTGGTTGCCCACCCCCTCTGGCTCTTACAATCTTTCTACCTCCTCTTCTGCAAGGATCCCTGAGCTTTGGTAGGCAGAGGTTTGCTATAGGTGTCCTATTCAGGGACAAACACTCTGCAGCCTCTTATCCTGTGCACATTGGCCAATTGTTACACAATCTGTTTTATTATATATTTATTAGCATATAGTAACACAAATGTTGAGCTTCAGAGCCACATTTTCAACTATGGACATCTGTACTCACACCCATTGTCCTCTTTTGGGCCCCTTCCCCCCTCACTGTTTTTCTTCTGTCTTTCTTCTACTTTCATGTCTTCATATCTAGTGTGAAAGTCTATGCACTTGAGGAACACCTTGGTTACTAGTGTTCTTTTGCCTTCCCAATTCAAATTTGGCCTATAACATGATAGAAAAAATCGAAAAGTGGGTCACAGGAAAAGGATAATGATGATTTTCAGATAGTTGGCCAACAGAGAATGGGTAGACAGATCAGAGCACAGGTTCTTAAACTGTGGCTCTGTGATCTTGTAAAAAAAGGGCGGGGGTCACAAAAGTTGGGCAACAGTAGAGTCTCAGAATGCACAATGACCAAAACTTAATTCCAAGTCAAACGGATAGAGAATCCAAGGAGCTTCTGGCAGCCTTGAGCCATGTTGCATCTCAAGACTGCACTGTGCCTTGGCTCTGAACACACAGCATGCCTGCTTCTCCTTGTGCATGCCTTCATGCCTTCATGCCATGAAGCACTGAAGAATGTTGTGTGAAGTTCCTGGGCTCAGATGTTAGACTATTGTATGTTCTGAATTTCAGTGATTTTACCGTACATACAGTTTTCTGCTCTTCTAGAAACATAACAGTTGAATTCTAGAAAAGCAAAACTTTTAATATTTTTTTACCATCATTCCTGAGTATGTATCATATTAGTATGTCTTTGGATCATGTTGTGTTAGAATATTTGATCTTTAAATTATTGTTTGATTTGCTGCCTTGAGTTTCATAAATAATTGTTCAGTGAGGGGTTGAAGACACTTGGTAAAGTAGTTTTAGAAACATAAGGACCTCAACTTGATCCCTGTCTGAAGCATATTAAAAAGGGCTGAATCCTGGCATGTTGGCAAATGCCTTTAATTCTAGTACTTGGGATGCAGAGGCAGGTAGATCTCTGTGAGGTTGGTCTACATATCCTGGTCCAGGCCAGCTGGGGCTACATAATGAGACCCTATCTCACAAAGCAAAAAACATCTGAGCATGGCAGTGTGCACTTACACTACTCTGGGGAAGTAGAGACAGGTCGATCTCTGGGCCTCACCAGCCAGCCACCATAGCTTAATTGGAGAGCTCCACACCAATTGATCAAGTCTGAAAAACACAGAGGATGGTATGTATGCTGCGGTATCAAATATTCAGCCAATATTTAACTATTTATGTAAAATAAACAAGCACTTATATCATTAGTATGCAAATTTGATTTTGTCTTTAAAAAATGGTAAATTTCTGTATATATAAGAATTGGTTTGGGGGCTGGAGAGATGGCTCAGCAGGTAAGTACACCGACTACTCTTGCAGACGACCTGGGTTCGATTCCCAGCACCCACATGGAGACTAAGAACCTTCTTTAAGCCAAGCACACCTTTGATCCTAGCACTCAGGAGGCAGAGGCAGGTGGATCTCTGTGAGTTCAAGGCCAGCCTGGTGTACTGAGTAAGTTACAGGCCAGCTGGGGCTATAGGGAGACCTTGTCTCAAAAAAATTGTTTTATGATGCATTTATTTATGACTTACTGTCAGTAAATGTCTGATTTGCATACCTGTTTTAGGAGTTCTTAGTCAAAAGGAGTTGTTAGGGGAAAACCCCTGCTTAGAGCAAGCCAGGAGACTAAGTGGCCATTTTTTAAGGACAATATTTGACTGCTTAAAGGATGATTTCAGGCCATAGCTTATGATGCAACTGTAGTTCAGCAATCTGCCTCAGTACATCATTCAGAAAACTCAAAGTGGCAGATATTTTGGAGCAAAACACTTGAAAGCAGGGAACTTGAAAATGGAGAAAACTCTGTAGATCTGATGGGCTTGCACTCTTTAGCTGAGAGCTGACCTGAGCCATGAAAGGTAACCACTCAGGTTGGGGAAAGAAGCAACAGAGAGGAGGAAGAAGATGATATTCCACAATTCTCACAGGGCCAGAACTGCTTTTCCTTCCTATCAACTGAGTGGAGAGACCCCCACCCCCACCCCACCCCAACAAGCACAGCATAAGGCAGCAAAGAAAGCACAATGCCCTGAGGCTGGAGAGATGGTTTATGCTCTAGCAGAGGACTAAAGTTTGGCTCCCAATCAGGAGCCCATGTCAAGTAGTTCACAACTGCCTGTAACTCCAACTCCAGGGGATCCAACACCTTCTTCTGGCTATCACAGGTACTTACACCCATATACACATACCCACACACAGATCCACAGACACATAAACATAATTAAAAGCAAAAACAAATCCTTAAAAATAAATTATAACAAAGAAAGAATAGTGCCTCGGTCATTCAGACAAATTAGGCCTTGATGGAAGTCTGTTCTGGTTCTGCCCTAACAAATCTTAAAGACAAAATAAGACAGCCAGATGAGGTGGAAGCATACAACATTAATCCTGACACTCGGGAGGCAAAAGCAGGCAAATCTCTGTGAGATCAAGGCCAACCTAGTCTACATAGTGAGTTCCAGGCCAGCTAGGGCTATAGGGAGACTCTGTCTCAAAACAAAACAAGACAAAATATGGATGGATAAAGTGGATCACAAAGTACTTGGCACAATCTCAAATAATGTTAAATAGTATTCAAAAGGATTCTACAAAATCCAGCCTTTAATAACCAAAAGAATATCCAATAAAGATCTACAGAGCATTCAAAGGAATAGAGGAATATGATTCATGGCCAGGGGAAAAACTCAGTCTTGAACAATAGAAACAGATCTAAGAAGTTGCAAATAACGGAATTAGCAGACAATGTGTTGAAGCAGCAATTGGAAATGTGCCTTGCATACCCAAGAAGATGACGGAAGGAGTATGTGCCAAGGAAATGGGATTGGGGGGTGAAGCACTGAAGATGAAAACTAGAGCACTAAAACTAAAAGGTAAAACTTTGCAGGATTAACAGTAGTCTTTATTGGGGAGAGAAGGATCATTGGCCTGACAGGGATAGAAACATTTCAGATGAAAGATGGAAAAAAAGATGAAAAGTAACAAAGTAAAAATGAGCTCTAGAATAAGGACCAGTGGGTAAATGGGAAACAATCAGAATCCCAGAAAATGGGTATGAGAAGAAAAATATTTGAAGCAATCATTCCCCAATATTTCTAAATTAGTGAATATTTGAGATAGACCCAAATTGCTCAATAGAAGTCAAGCACAGCAAAAATGAAGAGATACTGGGGTATGTCACAATCAAAGAGGAAAAAAAAGAGATAGAATCATCTTTAAAGCAACCATGGGAAAAGGACACAGGTGACAGCTGGTGAAGAGTTATGGCAGATTTACTGATAGGAACAATGAAGCTGGGCTGTGGTGGAATGACACTTGAAAGGATTGGAATAAAAATTTTAAATTCAACCTAGAATTTTATGGTCAGAAAAAATCTTTCAGAAATGAAAGCAAATAAAGACCTTTTCAGACATAAAATGAAAAAGCTAAAAAGTTTTTATTGCCAGCAGAATAGCACTGAAAAAATGTGTTGCAGAAAAATCCTTCAGGCAAAAGGAAAGTGAAAGCAGATGGGCATCTGGATCTGCACAGATGAGGGCTACAAGCGATGCACATGGGGAAGGCTAAATTTTAAATTTTTTAAAATGATAATTTGCTCTTTGAGGCAAGACTAATAAGAATATATTACAGTGTCTATGGCATGTGTAAAAATTAAAAATGTATGCCATTAATAGTAGAGGGGCCAAGAGAGGGAAAGGGGAATCTTTCTATAAGGTTTCCTACTATATTTGAGGGGATATAATGGTATTTGTTAAGAAACTCTGGTAAGTTTGCATGTGCATATTATAAATCCTATGTGCACACTAAGAATACAGCCAATAAATCTGTTATGGTAATAAACAGCAATATAAAAATGCTAAGTTCATCCAACCCAAATGCCCCTCAACTGACGAATGGATAGAGAAAAATGTGATATATCTACACAATGGAGTTCTATGCAGCAGTAAAGAAAGATGACATCATGAGCTTTGCAGGAAAATGACTGGAGCTAGAAGACATCATGCTGAATGAAGTAACAAAGTCCCAAAAAAACAAACGACTAATGGTATCCCTCATCTGTGGATGCTAGTCCCAATTACCTAGTTGTAAGTATTTCTTGTTGGGAGTGATGCATATTGGAAACAACAACAACAACAGAAAAGACTGCATCAAAGAACTGATTTAAACAGTGAACTGCTCAAAACAGTCAACTTCCACATGAGAATATCGAGAAAGACTGAGAAAGAGATGAAAAGCATGTTTGGCAGAATGCATGAGCTCTGGTGGGGTGGGGGCATAGGGTGGGGAACACGGGTCTAGATTTGATAATATTATACAAAATATATATTAAAAAATAAATAAATAAAATAAAAATGCTAAGTTCCTATGACGAGAGTCAGAAAAGGGAAGAAGAGTTAGGAGAACACACAGGGGCCAGTGGAAAACAACTATGAAAAGTGTAGAGTTAAACCAAGTAATATTGACAGTCATAATGAATATGACAAGTCTAATCACCCAAAACATAAAGACAAAATGAGGAGTTATTGTTTAATGGGTAAAGTTTCATTTTTACATTAAAAATGTTACTCAAAGCCATTATGCTAAGTGAAGCAACACAGTCCCCCTAAAACAAACCAGGAATGTTTTCCCTTATTTGTGGATTCTAGTACCAAATCCCCCAATTGAAAGAAAAGCTGAGCAATGCCATTGTTATATTTCTTTCTATCTGAAAACAACTGTGATGTTATAATGTGAATATCTTAATGAGCCCTAGAATTAACTTACCACTTAATTTCACACATGGCAATTAATGTATAAGGTCAGAAGGTATATATTCATATTTTACAGTAATATAAAATTAAAAGAAAAAAATGTGAACCCTTAAACATAAAAAGTGACTTCTGGATGTTGAATCTTTGTCAGATGGTCTCTGGTGAATAGTTCCACTCTAAACTTGTTTTGGAATTAACTTAGAGTTTATTTTCAAGTCTGTAATTTTGGTATATGTATGGAGTATATATATATTTGGAGTAAACTTCTGTATCAAAAAAGTTAAAAAAACTGAGAAAAAGATGCAAGATGGGACTTAACATGTATGGCAGGATGCATGAGTTCTGGGGAAGGGGGTATGGCTGGGAGAACAGGTCTAAATTTGATTAAGAAATGTTGTATGAAATGTACAAAAGCTCAATAAAAATTAAGAAAAATGTTATCTCATTGATTTATTTGTGTGTGTGTGTGTGGGTGAATGCCATGGTCTGTATGTGGAGGACAACTTGAGGGAGTCTGTTCGTACCTTCTACCTCCCTGTGGGAACTGATCTTAAGTCAACAGTCTTGGTGGCATGCGCCTTTTTTTTTTTTTTTTTTTTTCACTTTTGTATCATTTTTTTCTTGATCCTAGCCAGTCTTATTGGAGTAAGATGATATCTTAAAGTGGTTTTCATTTGCATTTCCTTAATGATTAGTGATGTTGAACAGTTTAGGTGTTTCTAACATCTCTATTCCTCACTTGTGAGTCTCTGTTCAGTTCTTTGCTCCATCTATTGAGTGTGGTCATTTGTTTTCTTTTTCTTGTTTTTTGAGTAGTTATATATTCTGGAAATCAATGCTTTGTCAGATGTATCTGCGTGTAAGGTTTCCTCCCACTCTGTGGGATTTCTCTTCACTCCTTGATTGTTTCTTCTTTGATGTACAGAAGCTTTTGAGTTTGATGAGGTCCCATTTGTCAATTGTCAACCTTAATTCTTGTTGCAGTGCTGTCTGATTTAGGAAGTTTTTCTATGCCTATGTCTTGTAGTCTGCTGCCAACTTTTTCTTCTATCACCTTCGAGTTCGGGGTTTTCATTGAGTCTTTAATCCATCTGGAGTTGACTTTTGTACAGGCGAGAGGTAGGGGTTTAATTTCATTCTTCTACAAGTGTGATCCAGTTTTGCCAACACCACTTGCTGAAGATGCTGTCTTTTCTCCCTTGTGGCTTCTTGGCCCCCTTGTCAATAGAGATGGCTGAAATTGTATGTGTCTCATTTGGATCTTCGGTTTTGTTCCATAGGTCAAACAGGTCTGTTTTGTATACAGTACCAGGCTGTTTTTATGACTATAGCCTTGTAGTTGTTGAAGTCTGGTATAGAGATCCCCTGTGTAGCTCTTTTTCACTCAGGGTGTTGTTTTGGCTATCGGGGTCTTTTGTTTTTCCAAATGAATTTAAGAACGTTTGTTTCCAAGCCTGTGAAGAAAACTCTTGGGGATTTTGATTGGGATTGCGTTAAATCTATACAAGAGTTTTGGTAAAATGGACATTTTTACAATGTTAATTTTCCCAATCCATGAGCATGGAGGTTTTCCATCTTCTGATTCTTCTTCAATTTCTTTCTTTAAGTGTTTTTAAAATTTTTGTTGTAGAGGTCTTTGTGTCTTTTGGTTAGGTTTTGTTCCTAGGTATCTTATTGTTTTGAGGCTATTGTGAGTGGGAGGTCTCTTTGAATTCTTTCTCCAGTTGCTTGTTCTTGGTGTAAAGAAAGGCCATTGATTTTTTCTTTAATTTTTTTTTTTTTTAATTTCTGTATGTGTAGGATGTATGTCTGCTGCAGGTCTGTGCACCCGTGTCGTGCAATGCCGGCGGAGGTCAGAAGAGGGTGTCGGATTCCCTGGAACTGGGAGTTCTTGGAATTGAGTTTCAGACGGTTCTCGGCCATCATGTGGGTGCTGGGGATCGAACCTGGGTCCTCTGTAAAGCGGACGGCGCTCTTAACCCTATCTAGCACTCTCCAGCCCAGGCCATTGATTTTTTTAAGGTTAATTTTGTATCCTGCCACTTTCTGAAGCTGTTATCATTCTTAGAGTTTTCTGGTGGAGTTTTTATCATCCCTTAAGTAAAACAATCATTTCATCAGCAAATAGGGATAGTTTGACTTCTCTTTTCCAATTAGTATCCTTTAATATCCTTTTCTTGACTTATTGCTCTAGCAGAGTGTTTCAAGCACTATATTGAGAGGAGTGGTTGAAAGGGGCAGCCGCCTTGCCGATTCCTACTTTAAGGAATGTTTCTGTCATTTCCCCATTTAGGATGATATGGCTTGGGTTTCCTGAATATGGCTTTGATTACATTGGGAATGATCCTCAAATCCAATTCCTTCTAGGACTTTAAGCATGAAGCGGTGGTGGATTTGTCAAAGGTCTTTTCACATCAATTGAGATGTTGGTGTTTTTGTCTTTCTTGATTCCGTTTTTGTTTTTGTGATGTTTATTGATTTTCGTATGTTGTGAACCATCCCTGCATCTCTGGTATGAATCCAACTTGGTCATGATGGATGTCTTCTGATGTGGTCTGTATGCGATTTGCCAGTATTCTGTTTAGAATTTGGCATCTTGTGTTCATTAGGGAGATGGGTCTATAATTATATTCTCTTTTTATTGGATCTTTGCCTGAGTTTTGGTTAATAGAGTGATGTTGGCTTCATAGAAGGAATTTGGGAGAATTCCCTCGATTGTATACTTCTAAACAGTTTCAGTAATAATGGTTGTAGGTCTTTTTGAAATGTTTTATAAAATTCTGCCATGTTGTGAAACCGTTCTGGCCTGGGCTTTTTTTAGTTGGGAGGCTTCTTAACTAATTTCATTTCTTCATATGTTATGGGTCTGTTTAAAGCTCTGGTCTTTTTTGGCTGAGCTTTGGTTGAATCCAGGATTTCAGATATTCATCATTTCTTCTAGGTTTTCAAAATTGGTAGAATATATGTTTTGTAATATTCCCATATAATTTTCTTGATCTTTTCTTGTCCATTGTGATATTTCCCTTTTTCATCATGGATTGTATCGATTTGGAGTTTTCTTTTTTTTGGTAACTGGGCTAGAGGTCTTCTATCTTTTTATTCTTTTCAAAACCACCTTTTGGCTTCATTGATTTTTTGTATTGTTTTCTTGTTTCTATTTCATTGAATTTCTGCCCTGATTTTTTTTATTTCTTCCTGTCTGTTGCGTTTAGGGTTCATCTGTTTTGCTTCTCAAGTGCTTTTAGCTGTAGTGTTAGATCATTCCTTGTGCTCTTTCTTTGTTTTTCTAATGTAGGCCCCAGGGCTATAAACTTCCCTCTTAGGACTGCTTTTAAGTATATATATTTTTTTTGTTTGTATTGTCATTGTCCATTCAGTTCCAGGAATGTTTTTATTTCTTTCTTTATCTCTTCCTTGACCCATTCATTATTCAAGGTGTGTTGTTTAGTCTCCATTGGTTCTTGTAGGCAGGTAGGGCTTGTCTGGTGTTGATGTTGAGCTTTTTATTGCACTGTGTGTACCTCATGTGCAAAATATTCATTTTTTAAAATTCTCAAAAAAAATAAAGAAAAAAAAAAACAACCTTTTTTTTTTTTTTTTTGGTCTTTTTGAGACAGGGTCTCCCTTAGCCCCCGCTTCCCTGGACTCACTCTGCAGCCAGGCTGGCCTTGAACTCACAGAGAGTCTGCCTGCCTCTGCCTCCCAAGTGCTGGAATTAAAGGCATGCACCACCACGCCCAGCATCATCACAACCATTTTAAATGTTCCATTTAGCAAAGTTCATCTGTGTTGTATACATCTGTAGTATAGCCAGTATGCTGAGAATTACTCATGTGCAGAGCTTGTCCCTCGTCAACCTAACCTGACCTAGGCAAGTTAGACCATACAAGCAGCATTGCAGACCTGGGCCAAACACAAGCGGGAATGGGAACAGTACATAACCCCTAACCCTGCCCCCAATAAACGGGTCTGCGACAGCTCACCTTCTGTCTGCGTTCACCCGACTCCCAGGGTCTGTGTCTTGACTCTGTGCCTCTCACCCCCACTCCTTTGGTCGGACCCCGAAATTCCCCAGCAGGCCTCGGGGATTGACTACATACATCTAGTCTTCAGATCTCTTTATTTTACAACCTGTGCCCACTAAATAATAATTCTCATTTTTTTCTTCCCTTTGTCCCCCTCAGGCCTGGCAATTGCCATTTTACTTTCTACTTCACATCATTGAAAAGACATGATTTATTTTTTTTTAACTTATTTATCTTTATTTTACTTATTTTTGTTATGGTATGAATGTAACTGTCTGACATGCAGGTTTGTGCACCCATGTCATGCATAGATAGCGAGGTCAGAAGAGGATGTCGGATCCCTGGAGCTGGAGTTAAACCTGTTGTTCTCTAGCGCACCATGTGTGTGGTGCTGGGATTAGAAATCTCAGGTTCCTACTGCAAGAGCAGTCGGTGCTCTTAACACTCTAGGCCTATCTCTCCAGCACCCCGAAAGCACACTGTTATTTTTGTCTTGCTTATTTTGATTTAGTATGCTCCAGGAATTCATCCATGTTCATTCACTAGGTCAGAATTTTTTTTCTTTATAGGTGCTGATAGACATTATGTATATGTATCCAATCATTTTGTTCTTCCTTTGTCTCATTTTATCTAAGTTTGGCTTATGTAATAAGCCAACTATGAGCACGAGCTTGGTTTAGCGCTCTGATCTTTAAAACTAGCCCTTAGTGGGGCGGAGAGATGGGTCAAGGGATAGAGCACTGACGTGCTTTTGCAGAGAAACCCTGGGGTCGAGGTCCCAGCATCCCACAGTGATGGCTACGAACTGGCTTGAACGCTCGTGCCAGGGGAAGCAGGGCTGTGTGCGGACCACCACTAGCACGGGAGGACATGAGGCACCAACTCTACAGTGCAGGCACGTGACAACTCCGACAAATAAATAAATTAAGAAATAAAGATTGAAAAAAAAAAAAATAAAAAATGAAATGTCCCTTTATTCTACTTACATGGTTAAAATTGTCTTCTCTTTTTCTTGTTTCTTATGGTAGAATTTAGACCACTGATTTGAGACCCTTTTATTGTTATCAGAATTTACAGTTATATATTTCTTGATGAACTCACCAATTTTAATCATTTTTGTTTTCGTTTTCCTTAGTGATTCTAGATCATGCCAGGTTGACATTCAAGGTTAATAAACACCAATTGAAAGCACTATGCTCAAGGTGTCTTGAACACCAAGACACAGCTACAAAGGACAAAGGATGGACTTCTAATCCTGCATTACACAGAACCCAAGAATGAACTAAAACTAGCTCATTTAGCTAACTGTAAATATAGCAGTATAAAAATTCTAGAAGAAAATTTTATGAACACAAAGTGAGCAAAGATTTCTTATATAGAGCCCTAAGGTATAATCTGTTAGATTATAATGGTGCAAACCCTTGATAAAAGACAGGCACATGAGGCTTAGTCACTCTGGGAACATAATTTACCTCAGGAATTGCCAGGGCGGACTACCTGTTGGCACGTGGTGGAGTAGCAGCAACAGCAGTAGCAAGATGGTGACTGAGGCACACCCTTTTATATCCAAGAGGTGGGATCTCAGGTACAGGGGAAGAGGTCAGAAGATTGACAGCCTCTGGAGGAAGTGGACATCTGTGCGTCCCTTGGAATTCTGGGAAGCCCAGATCTAACATAATCCACTAAGAAAAATTCCACAGAAGATGGCATTGCAATGGAAAACCTATGCTTGCAAAAGATTCTGCTAGGGGAAATGGAACATCAAATTCATAGACTGCCAAGAAAAATTGTGTAGATTTATCCTCATGGTTGGACATGACATACCTCAAAGCAAAGCAGCTGTGATCATTTAAAGAGATGGAGTCAGTTAACATTCTCTCCCGGGTGGAGGAGAGAGGCTACAGGACTCTCTCCATAGGAGGTCCCTCCTCTTCCCAGGTTATGAAAGAGGTAAACAATCAACGGGGGTGGGACTGACTACTCAATGGGATTTCTATAAGAAGTAAACAGTTAACAGGTGGTGCAGTTTTCTTTGAGTTACCTATCCTCCATTAAGTAATCCCAATAAACTCAGGGGTTCACCACACCACCTGCCTAGGACAGAATCCTTTCTTTGGTTTATTGGTGCCCTCTATATCTTGGAAGTGGAGAAATTTCTTTATGTGTCCCCAGGAAGAATTCCTCAACATATTTATAAATCATTTACCTGATAAAGGACTTGTGTAGAACTTTCAAAACCCAATAATGAGAAAACAACTCAACTAAATAAATGGGCAAGTGATTTGAATAGAGATTTAGGTCACCAAAGGCAATGTATTGCAATGTGTACCAAACAGTTTCTCAAAAATAAAACAAAACAGATTCTTATCATCAATATTACTGCTTTATTGTTTTTTAAGATTTATTTTTATTATTTTTAGCTATAATATATGTATGTGTGTCTGCATGTGCATATGTGTACATGACTGCTGTTACTTGGGGAGGCCAGAAAATGACATCTAACCTCCTATAAGTTAGAGTTTAAAGAGGCTGTGACCCACCTGACTTGGGTGCTGGGAACTTGGGTCCTCCATAAGAGCCCTGAGAACTCTTAATGGCTGAACCATTGCTCCAGCCTCATTGTCAGTTTATTTTGTTTTCTTTTTTTAAAAATTTTATTTATTTATTTTGTATGTGTATGAGTGTACTGTCTGCATGTAGGTCTGTGCACCCGTGTCGTGTAATGCCGCAGAGGTCAGAAGAGGGTCTCGGATTACCCTGGAACTGGAGTTCTCCTGGAATTGGAGTTACAGATGGTTCTCAGCCACCATGTGGGTGCTGGGGATGGAACCAGGGTCCTCTGCAAGAGCAGTCGGTGCTCTTAACCGCTAGGCTATCTCTCCAGTCCCTATTTTGTTTTCTTAGTGAGGCCTAATCACTGTAATTCAGTGTATCTTCTTGGAGGGTTGAAACTTTTATGCTTGCATTTTAAAATTTTACTAATGAGTATGCCTTAAACTCTACTTTGATACTCCAGCTTTCTTTGTTCAGTATATACGTAAAATTTTTTTTCAATAATTTTATTTTTAAATCACTTTTTTCTGTATTAAGAACCTTTTACATACATTTATGCTGGATTGGTTTTTAAAACCAATTCAGAAAAGTCATTGATGTTCCCCATGATTTCTTTTTTCATTTGCTTATTTTTAAGGGATTCTACAATATAAAAGCACAGTTGTTTTCAGATCACATTGACATTGCTCAGTTTTCCATGCAATTAGGTAATTGGTGCTAACATTCACAGATGAGGGATACCATTCATCATTTGTTTTTCTGGGACTGTGTTACTTCACTCACATGATATCTTCTAGCTCCAGCCATTTATCTGCAAAGTTTATGATGTCATCTTTCTTTTTTTTAATTAATTTTATTTATTTCCGTATGTGTATGAATGTACTGTCTGCATGCAAGTTTGTGCACCCGTGTCGTGCAATGCCGTGGAGGCAAGAAGAGGGTGTCGGATTCCCCTGGAACTGGAGTTCTCCCGGAACTGGAGCTTCAGACGGTTCTCGGCCGCCATGTGGGTGCTGGGGATCAAACCCGGGTCCTCTGTAAGAGCGGTCGGCGCTCTTAACCACTAGGCCATCTCTCCAGCCCCGATGTCATCTTTCTTTACCGCTGCATAGAACTCCATTGTGTAGATGTACCACATTTTCTCTAACCACTCATCAGTTGAGGGGCACTTGGGTTGGTTCCAGCTCCTGGCTATTGTGAAGAGAGCTGCAATAAACTTGCCTGTGCATGTATCTCTGCAGTAAGATGAGTCTTGTGGATACATACCCTGGAGTGGTATGGCTGGATTAGGTGGCAAGTTCATTTTGAGTCTTCCAAGGGTTCTCCACACTGTTTCCATAGTGGCTGTATGAGTTTACATTCCCACCAGCAGTGGATGAGTGTTTCCCTTTCTCCACAACCTCTCTAGCACTTGGTATCATTTTTTTTCTTGATCCTAGCCAGACTTACTGGAGTAAGATGATATCTTAAAGTGTTTTAATTTGCATTTCCTTAATTATTAGCGACGTTGAACACTTTTTAAGATGTTTCTTAGTCATCTCTAATTCCTCATTTGTGAAGTCTCTGTTCAGCTCTTTGCTCCATCTATTGAGTGGGTCATTTGTTTTCTTCTTTGTTTTTTGAGTAGTTT
>VZQC01015186.1:974318-1146012 GCA_009823505.1 Rhizomys pruinosus
ATATATATATATATATATATTTCTTTTTAATTAAATTGATTTCAGGAACCATCTGAAAGCAAGCTGTGAATACCATGGCATTTTACCCTTAACTAATTCAGCAGGAATCCTTTAAAAGTAAGAATATGCCAAAAAGCCATACTGCAGCTACCACACTGAAGACACAGCAACAACTCCGGTTTTTCCAAATTGCTTTCAAAGTGCCCTGAGAGCTCATTTTCTTTCTAAATGTATTGCCTCATAATAAGGTTTCCATTACACTTGGCTATTAAATATATTTAGCGTCTTTCTTGTGCTTTCTTTCTGTTCTGGGTTGGCTTTTGAACGTGTGACTATCATAAAACATCTCTGTTCTGGGTTTGTCTGTTTTTGTTTTCATGATATTAGATGTGGAATATGTTAGTTAAGGTTCAGCTTCATTCTTGAAAGATATTTTTGGTAGCTAAAAAATTCTAGGTAGAAATTAGGCAAAGTGGCACATACCTGGAACCATAGGACTTGAGAGATAGAGGTAAGAGGATCGGGAATTCCTAGCCTGGGCTACATAGCAAGTCCTAGGCCAGCCTAAGCTACATGAGGCCTTTTCTCAAAAGACAACAAAAACATCTAGATAGATACTATTTCCTCACAGTACTCACAAAAAATAAGTTCAATGCTTTTGTGCTTTGATGTGACCAGTAAGTAAGTCCATGTCTGTCTCTCTTTCTTTGCTTTTAAAGATTCTGCTATTAAGAATTTCTAGCTGGGGCTGGGTGTGCTGGTGCATATTTTTAACCTTGGCACTCTAGAGGTGGGCAGATCTCTTTGAGTTTGGAATACACAGAAAGTTTCAGGCAAGCATGGGCTACATAATGAGAACTTGTCTCAGAAAGAAAGGTAGGAAGGGTGGGAGGGGAAGGAAGGAGAGAGCGGGAGAGAGAGAGACAGAGAGAGAGAGGAAAGGAAAGGAGAGAGAAAAAGAAAGAGAGAAAGGAAGGAAGGAAGGAAGGAAGAAAGAAAGAAAGAAAGAAAGAAAGAAAGAAAGAAAGAAAGAAAGAAAGAAAGAAAGAGAAAGAAAGAAAGAGGGGGAATGATGGAGAGATGGTTCAGGGTTTGAGAGCATTGACTTCTCTTGCAGAGGACCTGGGCTTATTTCTCAGCATCTACATGGCAGCCAACAACTGCCTCTAGCTCCAGTTTCAGAGGAATTTGACACTCTGTCTTCTACAGATACTGCACAACACAGGTGCACTTGCATACATGCATGTAAAAGAAAAATAATAAATAAAACATTTTTAGGATGGAAAGAAGACAAAGGAAGGAAGGAAGGGAGGGAGGGAGGAGGATGGGAAGAAGGGAAGGAGAGAGAGAAGAAAAAGCATATGTAGCTGGGATAGAGAGATCACACAGTGATTAAGAATGCTTCCTACTCTTCCAGAGAACCTGAGTTTGGTTCCCAGCACCCATATTGAGTAGCTTATAACTGTCTATAACTCTGGTTCCAGGGGATCCAATGCTCTCTTCTGGCCTCCACAAGTGCCTGCAGACACCTGGCATACATTCACACTGACGCAAATGAACAAATAAAAATATATATTAAAAAAGAAATCCTAGGTAATTTTAAGATCTTTCTTCTTTAGTGTTCTTCAGCTGATCCATGTTGTGTCTGGTATGAAATGCTTTATTTTCCTTGTTTGTTGGATTTCCTAAATGTTGCAATTTATCTTTTCTCCCCTTTGAAACATCTATGGTTTTTTTTTTTTCAGCCTTTTGACACTGTGGCAGAACGATGTCATCTACATTTTATTGTGCCACATTCACAATCACCCTGAGACACATGCAGCCCCTGGTGCTGGACACACCTCAACCATTATCCCTTCAAGTATTGCCTGAGCTCCATTCCCTCTCAGCTGCTCCAAAGTTAGTTGGATGTTTGATCTTCTCACTCAATTTTTTATGACAGAAGAGGGCATTGGGTCCCCTGGAACTGGAAGTGCAGGTGGTTATGTGCTGCCTGACCTGGGTGCTGAAACAGAACTCAAGTCCTATATGGAAGCATAGCAAGTGCTCTTAGCCACTGAGGCATCTCTCTAGACTGAGTGCACAGTTTTGAGGTTATACGTGTGCTTATGTACTGCTGGCTGCTCTAGGCAAAGCCTTCCATATCTATGTTAGTTGCTTTTCTCATTGCTGTGATAAAATACCTGGCAAGGGGGATGGAGAGATGGCCTAGAGGTTAAGAGCACCGACTGCTCTTGCAGAGGACCCGGGTTCGATCCCCTGCACCCACATGGCAGCTGAGAACCATCTTTAACTCCAGTTCCAGGGGAATCCGACGCCCTCTTCTGACTTCCGCGGCATTGTACAACACAGGTGCACAAACCTACATGCAGACAGTACATTCATACACATACAAGAATAAATAAATAAAAAAAAATATCTGGCAAGAAGCAACTTGAAGAAGAGTATGTTTTGGCTTACACTCCCAGGGAATACAATGCACCATAGTGGCAAGTCACAGAAGCAGAGCAGGAGGCAGCTGGTCACATTGCAGCCACAGTCATGAAGCAAAGAGATGAATGCTGGTGCTCAGCTCGCTTTCTCCTTCTTAAACAGTCTAGGATCCCAGCCCATGGGATAGCACTATCCATAGTTAGGGCAAATTTTCCCACCTCAGTTGATCTAATCTAGATAATCCCTCACAGGTATGCCCAGAGCTTTGTATCTATAATATAGATTACCCATCACAGTCTCTTAAATTAACATGAAGATTAGAGACTCCTGTGTGTATTGTCCATATTCTGCCCATTGCCACCCTGTTCTTCCCTCCTTAACTACAAAGAAACTTCCATCGAAGTGGATTCACCTTCTCAGGACCATGCTGCCAGTCCTGTGCTGGTAGGCTCACTCCCTAAACTGAAACTCCCTCATTTGCAGAGTCTTCTGGGTTTCTGTAGGATAGATACTCTAACCTCAGCCAATTTCAAGCTACCAATGATCTACCTGGCTCAAAACCTCCTTGAATTTGACACTTTGTGGTTCCATACAACATGCTGCAGCTCCTGACGTAGATCGTCATAGGAAGGGTGTGGAGCAGAAACTCGCTGGGTTAAAGTACAAGATGACAGTTCAGTACCTTGCATGGCATGAAGCATAGCAGTCAGTCCTTCCTCCCATTTTCCAAAGTTGGTGAAGTGACAGCGCTAGCATCACTTCTCTGACCCCTGCTCTTTGTTAATTAATCTTCCCAGTCCAGGCCACAAAATGAGGAAATGCCTCGTTCTTTAATGTCTTCCTTGAAATACAGTGATGAAGAGGAGTGTGGCAGCTTCAACGTGGCATTGAGACTCACTTGGCATCAGTAGGTTACGGAGTATTTATCACTCCCCTGGGTGATGCAGCAAGCATTGCTGCAATGCAAGAAGTGAATTTTCTGTTTGCTGAAAATGGGAGAAAAGCAACACTCCAAATCAAAACGAGCTCTTCCCAGGAGAAAAACAACTGGCTCTACAGACTCAATATATGTGCAATGTTCCTGGCTGACTGAATGAGCCCAGAGAGATTAACCATGAGAGACTATGTTTGTGATGAATAATGCTGAAATCTATTTAACAAAACATAGCATGGGCTAGGAGACAGGCCTCTGGGCACCTGTGGGGGATTGTCTAGATTAAGGTTAGCCTCTGAGACTGTCTTCATTGAGTATGTGGGAAGACCTATTGTAATGGTGGGGAATGACTGTTCCCTGAGCCAGGGATCTGGGATTGTATTAGAATAGAGAGGATGCACTGAGCATTAACAACTACAGGCTCATGTTCTCTGTTCCTGATTGTGGATGTGATATAAGCAGCTCCCTCAAACTTCTTCAGCCCCCACCTCCCTGCTGTCATGGACTGTAATAATGTAAGCCTAAATAAGCCCCTTCTCTGCTAAATTGCTTTTATCATAGCAACTGAAAGGAAACATAGTATCCAGTCAGTACAGGATTAGAAGCAGGCATGCTTCCCACAGGCAGAGATGCTTCCAGCTTTAGTGGTCAGAATAGGCAAAAGGGAACATTTGAGATGGACTTCAAACTGCTTGCCTAGCCAAGAATTGGTTTGGTCATGCCAAGATGGGTGCAGTTTCTAAAATACCAGAAAAATGGGTGCCTCCTGAACCACCTGTGTCTCTAGACGGTCAGTGCTTCAACCACTGAGAATTCCATGAAGGACAGAGGCTCCCCTCAACAAAGGGGGCGGGAATGCAACTACTACAGCAGTGGCCACTTCTCTCCTTTATCTAGTTGAGTTTTACTTTGAAAAGGACTCAGAATTCAGGACAGGAATTCTGTCATGGAGTTTCAGAGCACACCTGATTTTTAAGGAAAATAGCTAAAATGGTTTTCCTTTGAAGTTTAAGGTTTTTATACTTCAAAGGGTCTGAGGATGTTATTTGACGAGTCTGATAAAAGTTTGCTTAGAACCTTCTGTAGTTGGTGACACATTTTGTTGGGAGAGACCACTGGTTAAAGTTCAGCAATGATTTGGTTCTGGGTTTTCAAGTTGTCTCAGATTTCAATATCAAAATGTTTTCAAGTTTGTTGTCAACGTGTTTATCAACTCCATTGTCTAAACCCAGCAGCTCTGAACTCGGATCTCCCCTAGTCACTTGCGTCCACTCACTCACCAATAGTATTGATCGTTGCTCACTTATAGCTCTCAAGCTCTGCTCTGGCACAGGCTCTTCGCTCCTGATTTGAAGCTGTGCCTATCTTCCTGAAAAAGCCTTTGGATATTTCTTAACTTTTTTGTTTTGTTCCCTTCGTTGGTTATGATGAGCTTCTGCTACCTGCAATCAAAACCTGACACAGGGGCTGGGGAAATGACTCAGTCAGTAATGTGCTAACACAAAAATAATATCCTGCACTCCATCCCAGAATCCACGTAAAAAGCTAGGCTGATGTGCATTTATGACCGCAGAGCCAGGGAGATGTAGACAGGTGGATCCTTGGGACTCTCTGGCCAGTCAGCGTAGCCCAGTTGGCAAGATCCAGGTCAGTTTCCAAATACAAGGTGGACGGTTCCTGAAGAGCACCCACACTGAAGGTTGTCCTCTGGCCCTACATGGATGCAGTGTGCTGGCCCCACCCGGTGGCTTGCATTACACCAGCTTAAACAAAAAAAGGCGCATTTTTTTTTTTCTCTCAAACAAAGAGTCTGGAGCAATGCTGATTTCTGAGGTTGATATGACATCTCCACAGATAACAGGACTGTCTATGTTTCTGTTTTGCTATTCCAAGCACATGACTTCTATCTTCAAGGCTGCCTCAAGATAGCAGGACGAATGCCGTTGCTACTGCCATCTCATTTATATTCCAGGGAGCAAAAAGGGTAAGAATAACAAGTGCTGAAGAACATGCCACCCAACCAGTCCCTTTTGAACGAGTTTTTCCAGAAGCCTACCCCAACAAGCCCGGTGTGAAGGTTACAGAGCTTCCTAGTCATAAACAGCTTTTAAATAAATAAAAATATTGCTGTTCTCTATAAGCACCGGTTCTGTTAACGAAGGCGAGGAGGCAGCTGGTAGTGCTGGCCACATGGGCTGATCTCACAGGATGCCTGGCAACCCTGACTGAAATGCAAGCTGCTCACATCAGTCAGCATGGGAAACCTCTTCCTCTTCCTTGTATGTTAACTTTCCACACAGCCATGGACATAATCTGTCTCCCCAAGTTTATCCTTGGGTCACACCCACCCTCCTCACTGACACTTCCTATGCATCCTCCCCAGCTGCGCTACAGCTATTGACTTCTTTTTAGACTCCATTTAGACTCTGTCACAAGTCTTCCAATGTCACGAAAGATAGGTTAGGAGATTTGTTTTTGTGCTGCTTTACCCAAACACTGAATGCACATTCAGATAATAAACACAATAAACACATGGGGGGGATGCAGAGTCTCTTTAGCTATCTCTACACCTCTGGTACTTAGGGGAGGACGAGCAAGTGAGGACACCTGCTCACGTTGGCTGAGTGAATAATCATGTAGACTGATTAAAACACAGTGGGTGGAGCTCCAGTAATGCTCTCCAGCCCAGGACTGGGAGAGCTGGAACCTTGGTGGGCACAAACGTCAGAAGCATTGGGAAGGCAGGGAGATAGCCCATCAGAGATGGCTGTTGGTTCCAGATCTCATGGTTCACATATTGAGTTTAGAGAAACTAGGAACGAAAAGAATTGTTGAACAGCTGATAAGGTGAATCCATATCAAAAATTGTTTAGATAGAGTTGAAGATCAGTAGTGATTCATAAGGCATCTCTGCGATTCCTGTGGATTGCTCTCTTATCTGGACATACATATGATTTATAAATGATCATTTCACTAAGAATGTTAAACTTGAAATTTGTCTATTAGCTATCTCATAAAAAGTATTAATTCTGTATTAATTCTGCTGAATGTTATCTGAGAATCTGATGTCTTCTCAGGGATAAGAAGGAGTTAGCAGAGGTCAGCTACCATATGAGGCCTGCAGATGTGTGCAGACCAGGACTAGAGGACGACCCTCGATGTGCAGTGCTCCCAAGTGGACTGGGGAAGCATTACACCCCACAGGGTGGATTGTTCATAAGAAAAGCATTGTAGGAACTTTCCCCAGAGTCACTTAAAGACAAAGTTATGAGAGGGAAGGAAATAGTTCTGACAGTGAGCCGTGTAGGATTTACATTCCTTTAATTCAGCACTCAGGATGCAGAAGCAGGCAGATCTCTGTGAGATGGAGGCCAGTATGGTCTACATAGTGAGTCCTAGGCTATCTGGGCTACAGAGAGACCTTGTCTCAAAAAACCAAAGAAGAAAAGAAAAGAACAAAAAAAAATTACTGTGGCTGTCATCCAAGCAGCTGGGTACTCCTGCTTCAGAGCCCTGTTCTATGTTAGCCATGAAGGAAGCATTGGAAAAATGTTTATTGAATGGAGGAGTGAATGGTTTTGTTGTGCCAATTAGGCATCTGAGTGAAGGAATTACAGAACTTTTTCCTACTAAAGTTCCCAGTCTAGGAACCTTGAGAATACTGCTTCATCTGAAACCTGATTGGGTTTGTACTTGTCTTCAGGCTATTGGAAAAATATGGCTGAAATCCCAAGTTTACTGGGCCTTCCAAGTTTAGTTTTAGTTGCTTTGTGTCACCTTGGTGCCTTGTGGGCCAGTCTAGCATTTTGTGATGGAGCGTCATTGTCCTTCTCTGTTGCTAGTGGATGAATCTCTTTATCCAGGGCAGGGGGTCCTTAGCAGAGCAGAAGCAAGGGCTCAAGGGGGCCTGGGACCCAGAGAGCATATTCATTCTGCTATGGAGGTGTAGAAGGGTAAACTCCCAGTTACTTACCCTATGAAGGAGGGGCGCCCATATAGTAACAACTGATTATAAACAGAAATTATTTGTCATGACAACAGAGTGAGTCAGACCAACAATCTGGAATTTCTGATCATCTAATTAGAGCCCTAACACCAGTTATTGTGAAATTCTAAATATGCTACTTCAAAATCTTTAAAAAATATTTTATTTATTATTTTTATTTTATGTGTATGAGTATATTGCCTGCATGTGTGTAAGTGCACCTGTGTTGTACAATGCCCACAGAGGTCAGAAGAGGGCATTGGGTCCCCTGGAACTGGAGTTACAGATGGTTATTAGCTGCCATGTGAGTGCTGGTAATCGAATGCAGGTCCTCTGCAAGAGCAGTCAGTGCTGTTAACTACTGAGCCATCTCTCCAACCCTTATTTCAAAATCTTTATTAAAATCTCTCTCTCTCTCTCTCTCTCTCTCTCTCTCTCTCTCTCTCTCTCTGTAGGTTATATGTATGCACACATGCATATGAGTGTGTGTGCCTGTGTATGCATGTGCGTGTAGAGCCCAGAGGCCAACGTTAAGAACTTTTTACTGTTGTTTACTCTGTATCTTATTCTGTGAGACAGTCTTACTGAACCAAGCTCACCAATAAATGTACTGGTCAGCCTGCTTCGAGGACCAACCTGTCTCTTCCCACTAGGGTGAGGTTTACAGGTGTGTGTGTGTGTGTGTGTGTGTGTGTGTGTGTGTCCACACCCAGATTTTATACAGGTGCTAGAAATCTGAACTCAGGTTCTCATCCATGGGTGACAGGTGCCTTATGACTGTACCATCTCTCTAGCACCTAAGACACTTTTAATATATGCTTGTTAAGTATGTTTGGGGTGAGGCTCCAGAGTTGGTAAAAATTCTTGTTATATTCTGGGAAACATCAAGCTTCATTTCTTGAAACATGATATGTTGCTCTGAAGAAACTTCTTTATAATTGCTCTGAAGTAATAAGGATTTCTTTTGTCTTAGAAAGAACAATGGGCTTTTCAGAGGCAGCAGATTATCAGCCCTAGTGTTCATAGCTTAGGTTAAATAATAAAATGATTTGACCCTCTCTGAGTGTGACAGGTGACCTGCAAAGAGGTCCTAAGAACCTCTTTATTGATAATTGTCCCATTTATGGTTTTAAATTGCTCCTGAGGTCTAAGTACTCAGAGCAGTGCCAAACCACAATATTACTCACAGGGCAATCTGTCATCTTAACTGGACAGCCTGCCTAATTAAGAAAAAAGAACTAGGCCTTTCTTGTGGAAGAGTTAAATCCTGTTAAGGGCCCTTAGGACTTCAGAGAAACCTCTTTGAAGTGGCTGAAGCAGGATGAATTCAAAGGAGCCTTGTTTTTCTCAGTGTGGGGTCTATCCATTTTCCTGCTTCCTGAATCAACAGCCCAAAGGGCCACTGCAGAAAAAAAGGTCTCACAGGCAGGACATGGCACTGGGAGTAGCATGAGTTGTGTGTGGAGATAAGAACCCAAGAGTCCGTGAATCTAGAGTAGTTCTCTCTGTACACTGTAAATCTAGAGTAGTTCTCTCTGTACACTATAAATCTAGAGTAGTTCTCTCTGTACATTGTAAATCTAGAGTAGTTCTCTCTGTACACTGTAAATCTAGAGTAGTTCTCTCTGTACACTGTAAATCTAGAGTAGTTCTCTCTGTACACTGTAAATCTAGAGTAGTTCTCTCTGTACACTGTAAATCTAGAGTAGTTCTCTCTGTACACTGTAAATCTAGAGTAGTTCTCTCTGTACACTGTAAATCTAGAGTAGTTCTCTCTGTACACTGTAAATCTAGAGTAGTTCTCTCTGTACACTGTAAATCTAGAGTAGTTCTCTCTGTACACTGTAAATCTAGAGTAGTTCTCTCTGTACACTGTAAATCTAGAGTAGTTCTCTCTGTACACTGTAAATCTAGAGTAGTTCTCTCTGTACACTGTAAATCTAGAGTAGTTCTCTCTGTACACTGTAAATCTAGAGTAGTTCTCTCTGTACACTGTAAATCTAGAGTAGTTCTCTCTGTACACTGTAAATCTAGAGTAGTTCTCTCTGTACACTGTAAATCTAGAGTAGTTCTCTCTGTACACTGTAAATCTAGAGTAGTTCTCTCTGTACACTGTAAATCTAGAGTAGTTCTCTCTGTACACTGTAAATCTAGAGTAGTTCTCTCTGTACACTGTAAATCTAGAGTAGTTCTCTCTGTACACTGTAAATCTAGAGTAGTTCTCTCTGTACACTGTAAATCTAGAGTAGTTCTCTCTGTACACTGTAAATCTAGAGTAGTTCTCTCTGTACACTGTAAATCTAGAGTAGTTCTCTCTGTACACTGTAAATCTAGAGTAGTTCTCTCTGTACACTGTAAATCTAGAGTAGTTCTCTCTGTACATTGTAAATCTAGAGTAGTTCTCTCTGTACACTGTAAATCTAGAGTAGTTCTCTCTGTAAATTGTAAATCTAGAGTAGTTCTCTCTGTACACTGTAAATCTAGAGTAGTTCTCTCTGTACATTGTAACTCTAGAGTAGTTCTCTCTGTACATTGGCCTTCAGTTCTTGACTCCCCTGCCATTGTCAGGCCTGGCTGTGACCTGGCTGAATGGAATCACTAGAAAGTGGTAGTTCACAGTAGGATCTGGTGTCTCCACCACAGGGAATACGTAGCCATCCCCAGAGGCATCCCTCAATGCCAGGTTGATGCTAAACATCCTACATTGCCCAGGACAACCCATCATGTAGAATGATCAGGCTTCAAACACCAGCAATGGAAGGTGGAAAGCCCTTGTGTGAACTTTGCCTGGGGAGATGAACAAACATCTCTTTACCCCTGATAGGATGCCAATAACAGGCCAAAGAAATGATTCCCCCAAGTCTGTCTTGGTGAACCAATGGGTTCAATTAGGGTTATTTATAGTTGCATGAGTAAGAGGTTACTGACAGGAACATGGGCCCTTTACCAGTGGAAACACTACTGAAACTGCCTCTCCCTCCCCCAGCAATGGTTAGGTGCCATAAATCCTCAGGAAGGAGTGAGGCTTTGAGAGGCCCTCCACTCCCCATGATGGAACTTCATGGACACAATTTTGTGCAGGTAATAACAGCTGCTGGGAGTTCAAGACATCAGTGGCAATGTTATGTCCAGAGAACAGCATTCCTCAGCAGCTCTGTTCTAACCTGGGTTTTCTCCTGGGCAACAAAAGAATGACAGCCCTTCCTCAAGAGGGATGCTGAGAGTTGGGTACAGGGCTGTCGGTGACTGTTTAATAATAAATTGATTGTTATTTAACATTTTAGTGGAGTGACTGCCACGCAGCCCTTTGCCACTGCCTGGTTTGATGCAGCCTGGACTCTTTTCAGTCCCTGCCTACCCTCCACTGCTCTGGGTCTTTTCTTATATATGACATCTCATGCTTTAAGATGTTGATTTTTTTGTCTTTCTTTCATGAATCATTCATCATTTTTTAATAGGAGCATGGAGGTGGATGGAAAGTTACCCAGGTAGGAATGTTTTTCTGATGGATACTTGTGCTCCAGAGCCCACAGGCCTGGAAACAAGGCTCTTGGGATGTTCTCTTCTGGAATTTACATTTAGGAAAGAAGCCTATGTCAACATCAATTCCCTCCCCAGTGACTTGCACTATGTCAACATCAATTCCCTCCCCATCTCCACTTGCAAGATGTTTGCTTTTTTTGCTTAAAATTTTAGATGAATAGGATTTGAGATCTCTTGAGCCCAGCGGCAGGAAGAGGGGAAGACAGGTAGGAACTGGGTGCCTTGGCGAGCTGATTGCTGATCGTTTGGTCCTGCTGTCTTTGGTTTGATTGGCCTTTGTGGCTGTGAGGTTGGAGTTATCCCCCCAGCTGGGATTAAAGGTGTGGTCTTTGGCTTGATTAGATCTAGTGGCTGTGGGGGCGGAGTTATCCTCCCAGCCGGTATTAAAGGCACGCTTGTGTGACTCTTGAGATTTGAGATCTCTTGAGCCCAGCAGCAGGAAGAGGGGAAGACAGGTAGGAACGGTTTCCTAGCGAGCTGATTGCTGAAAGTTTGGTCCTACTTTCATTGGTTTGATTGGGCTTTTTGGCTGTGAGGTTGGAGTTGGCCTCCCAGCTGGGATTAAAGTGGTGGTCTTTGGCTTGATTAGATCTAGTTGGCTGTGGGGGCGGAGTTATCCTCACCGCCGGGTATTAAAGGCACGCTTGTGTGGCTCTGGAGATTTGAGATCTCTTGAGCCAAGCGGCAGGTGCCAGGGCGCGGATGAAAGAGCTCACCACCACACCCCCCCCCCCCCCGCCACTGAGATTACGAAGAGGACTGAAGGAGGCAAGCAACGCACCTTCAACACAGTGAAGAAGCATTCAGGACTCACATTGGAATACAGGAAAGGAGAAGACCCATATGCCAGGATCACGAAGAAGAAACTAAACTGGAAAGGTGCATTATAATCAATGCCAAGCTGTACTAACCCTATGGATGACTCCTGCAGTGGGAGCCCCCCGGGGATGCCCCAGGACCCAGACATCAGAAACACAATTGGGAACATAAATAAAGAACGCACAATCATAAAGGACAAATTAAAGAACTAAGAAAAGAGAATGGAGGACCGAGAGAGAGAGAATACAAACTCCGGGAAGGAAGTAAGAAACAACTGAAAAGATTGTCCCCCCCCAATGCTGAAAAAAGAAAAGAAACCAACCAGCGAAACAAAAAGCTACAATAAGAGATCGAGAAGCTCAAAAAGAAATAGAACACTAAAGAAATCCGAAAGGAAAGGAAAAGGAATCAAACACTCATCCATTCAAAGAGGAAAGGGAATGAAAAAAGCCTCAGGAAGCAGAATGGAGGAAGCAGAAAAAGAATATCAGACCTGGAGGACAACACAGCACAACTAAAAACACCTCAAGGAAAGATAGGAAAATTTAAAATAACACAAAATGAACAACCAGGAGCTGTGGGACACTATAAAAGATCAAACAAACCTCCGCAGCATAAGGAATAGAGGAAGGAGAAGAATCCCAAGAGAAAGGTTTGACCAGATCTTCAACAGAACAATATAATAGATAAAACTTCCCCAAACTAAAAAGGAACAAACCAATACCAATAAAAGAACATAGAACTCCAAAAGACAAGATCAGAAAAGAAATTCTCCACGCCACATCATAGTCAAAATGCCTGGACAGCCCAAAACAAAGACAAAATGCTTAAAACGACAAGAGAAAAAACAACAAGTGAACTATAAGGGGAAACCCTATCAGAATAACAACGACTTCTCACAGCAAACGATGAAGGCAAGAAAGAACCATGGAGCAAAGCATTCCCAGTGTTGAGGGACAATGGGTGCCAGCCCAGGTTACTATACAAAGCAAAAAATCGCAATCATAGTGAAAGGAGAGAGGATAAACCTTCCATGACATAACAACTTGAAAGAATACATGTCCGGAAACCAACCCTTAAGAGAATACCTGAAGCAATCGCAAAAGAAACAGAAGAAAGGACAACCAACCGGCAACTAGAATGAGAAATCAATAAAAGCATAACTGCATAAGTGGAAACCTAAATCAAAACCGCAGATGGATAATAGGCAAAAGGAAGCAACACAAACCTATCAGTCATAACCTTAAATATTAATGGACCTAAATTCCCCAATCAAAAGACAGAGACGGGGAGACTGGATTAGGAACAGAATCGCATCGATATTCTGTCTGCAAGAAACACATCTTTACCTTCAAGTACAGGCACCACCTTACTTTGAAGGGATGGAAAAAAATATTCCAAGCAAAATGGTACCAAAAAAAGCAGGTGTTGCCATTTTAATATCGGATAAAATAGACGTCAAAGTAAAACAAGATCAAAGAGACAAAGAAGGCCATACATCTTTCATCAAAGGAACATCCACCAAGAAGATGTCAACAATTAATGAATATATATGCCCAAATTCTGGTGCACCCAAACTTATAAAGACAAGTGCTCAGGAAGCGCACAAGTCACAATAACCCCAGGCAAAGCACACTCATAGTGGGAGATTTCAATACCCCACTGAGTCCTTTGATAGGTCAAAACAGGAACAAAAATAAACAAGAGACATCTGAACTGAACGATTGATAAACCAAATGGACCTCATAGACCTCTACCGAACATTTCCATCCTAATAACCATAGAATACACTTTCTACTCTGCACCCCACGGAACATTCTCCAAAATGACCACATCCTGGGACACAAAGAAACCTCTACAAATACAAAAAGATTGAAATAATTTCATGCATCCTGTCAGACCAACAGTGCAATGAAGCTCAACATCAACAACCAGGACAAGCCCTCCTGCCTACAAGGAAAACATGGAGACTAAACAACACACTCTTGAATTAATGAATGGGTCAAGGAAGAGATAAAGAAAGAAAAAAACATCCTGGAACTGAATACAATGACAATACAACAGAACAAAACTTATGGGAGTACAGTAAAGCAGTTCTAAGAGGGAACTTTATAGCCTGGGTGCCTACATTAGAAACAGAAAGAGCATCAAGTAATGATCTAACACTACAGGCTAAAAGCACTTGAAGCAACAACAGATGAACCGCCTAAACGGCAACAGACAGGAAGACATAAAATCAGAGCAGAAATCAATGAAATAGAAACAAAGAAAACAATACAAAAAAATCAATGAAGCCAAAGTTGTTTCTTTGAAAGATAAACAAGATAGACAGAACCTCTAGCCCATTTGAGAACAACAAAGAAGAAGGAACAACTCCAAATCAATACAAATCTGTGAAATGAATAAGGGATATCACAACGGGAAAGGGAAAGATCAAGAAATTATTGGGAATATTGTACAAAACCTATATTTCTACCAAGGTTTGAAAATCTAGAAGAAGGGCTGGAGAGAAATAGCCTAGCGATTAAGGCACCGAGCGCTTTGCATAGACCGGTTCGATCCCCAGACCCAAGGGCGCTGAGATCCGTCCGAAGCTCCAATTCCCAGGAGAACTCCAGTTCCAGGGGAATCCAAGGACCCTCTTCTGACCGTGCCCGCGGCATTGCCCGACACGGTGCACAGACCTGCATGCAGACAGTACATTCGATACACATAATAATAAATAATAAAAAAAAAATTAAAAATAATATAAAATAAAGAAAGTCTCTTTAAAAAAAAAAAAAAAAAAAAAGAAAATCTAGAGAAAGGGATGAATAGCTGAAATCTTGGGGAATCACCAAAGCTTGGCAAGAGGAGACCAGCAGCTTAAAACGACCCATAACATAGGAAGAAATAGAGGATGTAATAAGAAGCCTCCCAACCTGAAAAAAAGCCCAGGCCCAGACGTTTTCATCACAGCAGAATTCTATAAAACATTTCAAAAAGACCTACAACCATTATTTCTGAAACATGTTGAAAGTAACAGAAGAGGGAAATCTCCTCCAAATTCCTTCTATGAAGCCACATCACTCTATTAACCAAAACCAGGCAAGATACAACCAAACAGGATAGATTATAGACCGCATGCTCCCTCATTATCACAATGCCAAAATTCAAACAGAATACTGGCAAATCGTCATACAGACCCACAATCAAGAAGATCATCCACCAAAACCAAGATGGATTCATACAGAGATGGAGGGATGGTTCATCATACAAAATCCAATAAACATCATCAAACACATAAACGGGAATCAAAGACAAAACCACAACACCATCATCGCAATTGATTGCTAAAAAGCCTTTACAAAAAGCCGCAATCCTTCTGCTTAAAGTCCTAGAAAGGAATTGGATTGGAGGGATCTTCTTCAATTTAATTAAAGCCATATACAGGAAACCCACAGCCAATATCATCCTAAAATGGGGAATACAGAAACATTCCCGTTAAAGGTAGGAACTACTCGGCAAGGCTGACCCTATCACCACTCCTCTTCATATAGTGCTTGAAACACTTGCCAGAGCAATAAGGCAAGAAAAGGATATTAATGAGTACTAATTGAAAAGAGGAAGTCCAAACTATCCCTATTTGCTGAAGACATGATTGTTTACTTAAGAAGGGATGCCAAGAATTCCACCAGAACACTCCTAGAAACGATTAACAGGCTCAGCAAAGTGGCAGGATTCAAAATTAACCTTAAAAAATCAATGTTCTTTCTTTACACCAACAACAAGCAACTAGAAGAATTCAAAGAGACCTTCCCCACTCACAATAGCCCTCAAAAACAATAAGATACCTAGGAACAAGCATAACCAAGACACCAAAGACCTCTACACCAAAAATTTTAAACACCTTAAAAGAAAAAATAAAGAAGAACCTCAGAAAAAGATGGAAAGAACTCCATGCTCATGATTTGGGAAAATTAACATTGTAAAAATGTCATTTTACCAAAACCCTGTATAGATTTAATGCAATCCCAATCAAAAATCCCCAAAGTTTCCTTCACAGGCTTGGAAACAAAAGTTCTAAATTCATTTGGAAAAACAAAGACCCCGAATAGGCAAATCAATCCTGAGTGAAAAGAGCTACACAGAGGGATCTCTAGTACCAGATTTTAAACTATACTAACAGGGCTATAGTCCCATAAAACAGCCTTGTACTGGCACAAAACAGACCGGTTGACGCAATGGAACAAAACCCGAAGATCCAAGATCTGAGCACATAAATTTCAGCCATCTCATATTTTGACAAGGGGCCAAGAAACCACAATGGAGAAAAGACAGCATCTTTCAGCAAGTGGTGTTTGGCAAACTGGGATCACCACTGTAGAAGAAGGAAATTAAACCCCTACCTCTCGCCCTGTAACAAAAGTCCAACCCCAGGTGGATTAAAGACCTCAACGGAAACCCCAAACTCTGAAGGTGATAAAAGAAAAAGTGGGCAGCAGACTAACAAGACATAGGCGTAGAAAAGACTTTCCTAAATCAGACAGCAGCTGCACAAGAATTAAGGTCGACATTGACAAATGGGACCACTCACAAACCTCCAAAGCTTCTGTACATCAAAAGAAACAATCAAGGAAGGAAGAGAAATACAACAAGTGGAGGAAAACCTTCACTGCAAGATACATCTGACAAGAGCATTGATTTCCAGAATATATAAACTACTCAAAAACAAAGAAAAAGAAAACAAACGACCCGCTCAATAGATGGAGCAAAGAACTGAACAGAGACGTCACAACGAGGAATTAGAGATGTCGGAGAAACACCTCAAGAACTGCTCAACAACACGAAGCAGGAAGGAAATGCAAATCAAAAACACTCTAAGATATCATCTTACTCCAGTAAGAGACTGGCTAGGAATCAAGAAAACAAATGAGACCAAGTGCTGGAGAGGTTTGTGGGAAAGGGGGAACACTCATCCACTGCTGGTGGGTATGTAAACTCGTACAGCCACTATGGAAAGACGTGTGGAGAACCCTTGGAAGACGCTTGGAATGAACTTGCCACCGCAGCCCAGCCATACCACTCCGCCTGGCATGTACACTCAAGACTTCGCCAACCAGCAGAGATACATGCACGGCCAGGTTTTATTTCAGCTCTCCTTCACCAATAGCAAAAGCTGGAACCAACATAATGCACCTCAACTGACGAATGGATAGAGAAAAATGTGGTAAATCTACACAATGGAGTTCTATGGCAGCAGTAAAGAAAGACGACATCCAGAGCTTTGCAGAAAATGGCTGGAGCTAGAGGACATCATGCTGAGTGAAGTAACACAGTCCCAAAAAAAAAACGATGAATGATATCCCTCATCTGTGTATGCTAATGCCAATTACCCAGTTGTAGTATTTCTTGTGTAGGGCCCCCTAAGCTTCTGTACAAAGCAGTTGGACATAATGCATTTTGGAAACAACAACAACAACAGAAATACTGCAATCAAAGAACTGACTGAAACAGTTAACTTCTGCTCAAACAGTCAACGTCCCCATGGAAAATATGGAGAAAGACCAAGAGATGGGAAAGCATGGCAGAATGCATGACCTCTGACGGGGTGGGGGAATGAGCGGGGAAAACGGGTCGAGAATTGGTGAAAAATAAATAAATAAATACAAGAAAAAAAAAAAAGAAAAAAAAATTTTAGATGAATAAGCCGGGCGTGGAGGCCGCATGCCTTTAATCCTACACTTGGGAGGCTGAGGCAGTGGATCTTTGTGAGTTCAAGGCCCGCCTGGTCTAACAATGTGAGTTTCCCGACAGCGGGGCTACAAGGAGACCCCTGTCTCGAAAAGACCAAAAAAAAAAATTTAGATAATAATAAATTTAACAGTAAGTGTGAAGTAGTTTCTTTTTCTGTGGCTGTGAGAAAATACAAATGACCAAAATCAAATTATGGAAGAGTTTATTTTGGCTTATGGTTCCAGAGGGATAACAGTCCATCATAGTGGGGAGCCATGGCAGCAGGTGGTTGGAAGATCATATCACAGCCACAAACATGAAGCAGAGAAAGTAAACCACATCTTTCATGCCTCCAAAGCAGGAACACCTGAATGGCATGGCCACATTCACCTGCTAGTTGGGGATGAATCTCTGCTCCCTTAGGCTATGCTAAGCAGCAGTTGTGTAATTGAGCAATTGGCGTTCGAGAACAAGTATCCCTGTAGGCTCTCTGCTATCACAAGTTAAAAGCTTCTATGCCCTGAGGGCACCCTTCCCATTGCCCTCCTGCAGGAGGCCTCTCTTAGTGGTGCTAATCATTTTAACAATTATAGCCTCTTTTTCAGGATATACCTTAAGGGCAACCTTAAACTTCCTAGTGCTCTTTTCCTCTCCAAGCTGCACATTTTGCATTTTTCCCCAAATACTACTTTATCGTAGACCTGCCTAAGAGTAATCAACAATAACCATCCTGTAGACTCAGTGTTATGCTGTCTAAAAATTTCCTCTGCCAAAGAAATTAGTCCACTGCTTTTTAATTCTACCTCATGTAAATTCTTGGGACATGGGGAGAGAACAGCCAGTTTCCTGCCAAAATTCACAAGTGGCCTCTAGCCTAGTTTCTGATGCAGTTTCTGCCCTCCTCTTAGACCTCTTGAGTTGGAGCAGCACTGCCAACATTACTCTGAGCACTACTGTCTTCCAGGGTCCTATTGGAATTCAAGCTCTGTTTATTATTTTTTTTTAATTTTTAACTAAAATTTTGTTTATTGATGCTTTGTGCATTTCATACATCATTTTTTCCATTCAGTTCAGGCATATGTGTCACCTTTCCCTTCCCCCCAGCCACCCCGCCCCATCCCAAGCATCATGCATCTGCCATAATAGGCTGCTTGCATTGTCTCTCATTTTTTATTTGTTTAGCTTATAGTAAATCCATGAGTACAACTCAACTTCAATATAAAACAATTGCAGGCGTTGTGCCCAAGCCACACAGCCCCAACATACAGCGAGGGGTGAGGGGTTTGTAGGTCAATCAAAGTTAGATCAAAATGAGTGCCAGAGTTACATTGTGTAGTTGCAGCCATTCACGCCCAATCGCAGCCCTTACATTCTACACATGCGCCCCCTCTTTCCGCAATTGTTCCTAGGCCTTGAAAAAGGGCCACAGGTGGATGAGAAGGCAAAACACTTACTCATCTCTGGAGGCCTGTGTCTGGACTCTGGTCAAATTCGTGGCTGTTTCCTTTCAGGTGCTGAGCAGTTTGTCCAGGAATAACTTTCGAGTCCTACGTATGAAGCACAAGCAATTAGATATATAAGGATATTTAAACACTAATAGTTATGGTAGTTACTTTGGTATATACACATAGGTTTGGATGATAATGTTAATCCATGAATTAACATTTTTCCTGTTAAATATGACAGGTCATTACTGTGGCTTATTAACATCTCCTAACCTGGTAGAGGATGTAAGCTGTGTGGCATCACACTGGGTTATCGCTCCAAGGAGAGGCAATTAGGTATTTGGGTTATACAGGCATATGGCTGCACTTTGCTGCACAGTATTTCCAGGCTAGGGAAGGTGTAGCTGGGGGTGACGTGGAGTCGCTTGACTCAAGGGAGACCCGTTTTGCTTTATGGTTTAGTGGCCTTGATAACACTCTCTGGTATTCCAGAGGCCATCTGTACACTTGCAATGTGTTGGTCTCAATACACTTCTCTTCCCATGTTAATCGTCGGTCTTGCAGCAGGGCCTATCGCCTCTCTTTCTTGTCAGGTATCCCAGTTTGAGGGGCAAGGAAGCTTTTACCCTTTTGGTGGGGACTGGATCCCCTGGCCAACATCCCCTGGGAGAATAATCCCATTGCTGATGTCAGGCTCCTGTATTAATATATTTTTCTAAGTGTCATAGGAAGGACTTTAGTATTATATTTGGTTCGGAAGTAGAGAATAATCCTTTTCACAGTTTTCTTGTTATATGAGTCAATTTAAAGAAGGCAGTTTTATTTTTTTTTTCGGTTTTATTAAGAGATTACCTCATAATATTTGTCTCCCATGATACAGTTGGAGAGAGACCTACATCACCATCATATTTCTCTCCTGTTCTATGGGAGGAGGCAAAACGTCCTGCTGCATATCAAAGAACCTTTGTGCACATAGAAGGTAAGTTCATTAGGAATAGTCATTATACATATTTTGACAATTAGAATCCACAGAAGGGTTCGATGTTTTAATGCAAATACTGAGGGTTGCTCTTTTTCTGTCTTTTTCTTCTCCGTAATGTTTCAGATTGGTCAACCAATTTCAGTTGCACTTTCTGGTACAGTCCTAACTCAATGCAAAGCTGTTTTTATCTTTTCTTTCTCTTTTTTTCTTTTTTTTCTTATTTTTTTTTTTTTTTTTTTTTTTTTTCTTTTTTTTTTTTTTTATTTTTTAAGGGATTCTACAATATAATGACACAGTTGTTTGCAGATAACATTGATGTTACTCAGTATGTCATACAATTAGGTGATTGGTGCATTTTGCAAGTATCTATGTCCAAATTTTGAACAACTCAAGGTTCCCATAGTCCAGTTGGAGAAGCTTGTATGCACAGGCATGTCGATTAATCAGGAGTCCAGACTATATTCCTGTAGCTTCATGATTCACCCCTATCTCTCCACGGCCCTTACAATCTACTATGCCTCCTCTTCCGCAGTTTGTTCCCTGGGTTTATAGCAGTCAACTGCATTTTTTTGTTTGTTTGTTTAAAGTTTCAAAGTCTTCCACATTCCTCAAAGACAAAAATTAATCAACTAAACAAAAAACAAGATAGTCAGTATGGTAGTTTGAATGAGAATATCTCCCATAGGCTTGAAATATTAGGGTATTTTGTCCCTGTTAGTGGTGCTTGTGCTGTCTGTGGTTGTTTCAGAGGAAGCACATCCCTGGAGGTGAGATTTGCAAGTTCATGTCATCACCCTGCTTCCAGTTTTACCCTCTCTGGTTCCTTGTGTGCTTGAGGATGTAATCACTCAGCTTCCAGAGCTGGCTGCTTCTTTCACCATGCCTTCCTGCCATGATGGGTGGCCCTGGAACCATAAACCAAAAAACTCTCCTTTCTATAAATTGCCTTGATAATGGTTTTTGTTTTATCCCAGCAATGGAAAAGTAACTAATGCAGTCAGATTCTTCACAGCAACACCCCACTCTTTAGATTCTATATTAATTACTTTTTGTTGGTGTGATAAAATACAGTGACCAAAACCAACTTATGGAAAAACGACTTTATTTTGGCTAAAGGTTCCAGAAGGATAGAAGTCCATTATGGTAGCAGGTGACTGGAACAGGAAGCTGAAAGATTACTTCTCAACCACAAACAGGCAGTGGAGAGGGCAAGCTGGAAGTGGAGTGAAGCTGTGAACTCTCAGTGCCTTCCTCCGGTAACATATTCCTCCAGCAAGGCTGTTCGTTCTAAGAGTTTCCAACAGAACCATCAATTTGGGCACCATGTGTTAAAATGCATGAGCCTGTGGGGAACAGTCTCATTCAAATTAGCACACTATGCCTTCTTGCAGTCCTTCTTTATTAATGGCTGGGGATCTTAGTGGAACCTTGACACCTAAGAATCTATTTGATCATGGTAGTGTTTTTCAAATAATAAATATAAACCACACACCATGCAATTCACCTGCCCATGTGTTCAGTTCAATGGCTTTTGAAGTGTTCATAGTAATGTAGTCATCTCAATTTTAGAAAAACATTCATCCTTTCTCTCCATAAAAGCCCATGCACAATCACATTATCTACATTCCTGCAGCCCCAATCACTAGTCTACAAATCTGTTTATTCTAGCCATCTGAAATAACAGAATCCTATAAAATGCAGTCTTTGTGACTCACTCCCTCACTTAGCATAATGCCTCCAATTGTCATCTATGTAATAGCTTTGCATTCCTTTTTTATGATCAAGTAATAGTCGATGGTATGATTACATCACATTTTGTTCATTCACCAGTTGGTGACCATTGGGCTTATTTATGCTTTTAGGCTATTTTGAGTAATGTTGTTATCAATACTCATGTAAAAATTTTGTGTGTGTGTGTATATATATATATATATATATATATTTCTCTTAAGTATACATTTAGGATAAAATTACTAGGTTATAAGTATGTAGGGTTTTCTTTTTTAAACTTTTGAAGAATTGCAAGGCTCTTTTTCACACTGACCATCATTTAACATCCACTTCAGCAGTAGGTATGTGCTCCACAGTCTCCCAGTCCTTGCAAACTCTTGTCATTATCCACTTTTTCAATCATAGCCATCCTATAACTATAAAATGGCAAGGGCCTTTCTAACTTAGGCCTTTGATTATGGTTTTTCTCCCATTTGCTCTATTTTTTTCCTTTTCAGATGATAAATTGTTTTATGTTTATGAATCACTTTAATCTTGTTATCCTTCTTTTCTATGTTCTGCATAACTGCTCAGACCAACCTTCATCATTTGTAGTTTTGTACAACTAGCCAAGTCTTTGGTTCTTATTGCTCCAGACCCCACCCAAACCCCTTGGTTCTTCTACTTCTCAACCACACAAAACTGCCAGTTTTCTCTTTTTAAGACAAGGTCTCCTTATAGCCCCAGCTGGCCTGGAACTCACTATGTAAAGGAGCCTGGCTTCAAACTCACAGCATTCTGCCTGTTTCTGCCTCCCAAATGCTGGGATTAAAAGATGTGAGCCACCACAGTCGGCCAAAATGCCAGTTTTAGGGATCAAAATGATCATAGTTTAGTAATTTTGTACAGCTCAGTTGATGTCTGTATTTCAAATTTCTCTCTGCAGACACAGTGACTTATGGAAAAATTTGGAGAGAGCAACATGAAAATTTATAAGTATCTTCTTGCTTCTCAAAAGGCTTTCTCTTTTTTTTTAATTTTTTAATTTTATTTATTTCGGTATGTGTATGAATGTATTGTCTTCATGCAGGTGTGTGCACCCGTGTCGTGCAATGCCGCGGAGGTCAGAAGAGGGTGTCGGATTCCCCTGGAACTGGAGTTCTCCTGGAATTGGAGTTTCAGATGGTTCTCGGCTTTTTCTGAAGAGATACCTGACTGAGTTTGTGGGAGCCCCTTCAGGAATCCTGAGTCTTTTGGGGATCTGGTGATTTTTCTTTGCTCTTTCTTCATCAGGAGGATCTTTCTCATTGAGCTCTATGAGTATATCTATGAGGGTGTTTCTAGGCAGGACTAACTGCACAGGGAGGACAAAACTTGAATGTATGTGGCACTATTCCATAGGCTGGGGGCTTTGACAGAATAAAATGGGAAAATGAGAAAGTCCGCATGGACGGCTGATGTTACTGCTGTCTCTGCCATGCTGTGACAGCTCTGCTCTCCTGGCTGCTCCCTGACAGGATGACCTGATCCTTCTGAAACTGTGAACCCAAATAACAATCTCCTTTTAAGCTGTTGGACTCATATCCTTTGGTTACAGTGAGAACGAAAGTAACTAAAGCAGACGGGAGTGCATCTGACCATTGAGGAAATGGAGACAAGGGGAGGGCCGAGGGGTGGGGCTGAGGTGGGGTGGGGCTGAGGTGGGGTGGGGCTGAAGTGGGCCTCTGCTATAAGCCCTGGGCCCTGACGAAGTTCCTGCTTTTACCATCACCATGTTCAGTTTATCCCTTTTCTCCTGTACTCATAGGCTTTAAACATCTCTCTGGGGCTAAGAGCTTTCTTAGGACATAAAATAAAGAGGAACCCAGTAGGAAGATGGCCACCCACTTAGTTGATTGGTGTTTGTTCATTTGTTTATTGTTTGTTTTGAGACAGGACCTTACTATGTAGCCCAGGCTATCTGAGAACTCATGATGCCCCTTCCTCAATGTCCAAGAGCTGGGATTGCAGGTAATGTGCCACCCAGATCAGATCCACATTTTCTGTTTTAACTGGCCATGCCAAGAAAAGCTTGGGGTCAGACATATGGCCAGACTGCATCTTTATGTGCTAGCTCTTGAAATCCTCTATCTAGCTCTGTCAACTACCTATAACCTCATCTCTGCTCAATCTTAAGACTGTAAGTTGTTTGCTCTTTATCCCATGGCATCTGAAGGAGAAGCTTCTCTGCCGAAAGACTCCTTTCTTCCAAGCCAGATTTGATTGTAATAAGTATTTCTTAAAAAACAAACAAACAAAGAAACAAACAAAAAAAACCTCTCATCTGTTCTGTGATGATTAATGTATCAACTTGACTGTGGCACGGGATGCCTGGATATTTTTTCATACATTCTGAATGTCTCTGTGGGTTGGAGGGCCACATCTAATCAGTTGAAGACCTGAACAGAACAAAAAGGCCAGCGGCGCCCCAAGTGGAAGAGACTTCTCCCCTGAATGCCTTGAACTTGGACTTAGGCCTCTCATCTCCAGCTTTGGACTGAAACATCAGCTGTTTCTGGGACTTAAGCCCATGAGCCCTTGTACAGGAACTACACCATCAGCTTTTTTGGGTCTTCAGCTTCTTGACTTACCCTTTGAATCTTTGAATTTGGGCTGGAAGGATAGCTCAGTCGGTAATGTGCTTACTGTACAAACATGAGGACCCGAGTCCAGCACTCGTGTAACAGTCAGGTGCAGCAGTACACGCACGTAATCCCAGCATGGGAGAGGTGACAGGAAGGAAGATTCCTGAAGCTCACTGGCTAGGCAGCCTAGGCCAATGAGAGCTCCGGGTTCAGTAACAGAACTTGTCTCAAAAAATATGGCGGAGCGTGGTTGAGGAAGACACTCAGCTTCGGCTTGTGGCATACACGCACATACACACACATGCACACATACCACACACACACACACACACACACACACACACAGAGGCATGAAACAAATCCTGGAACTCATGGATGTGCAGAACCATGTGAGGCGATTCCTTATAGTAATAAGATCTACCCCTCCCTCTGCCGGGATCTGTTTCTCTGGAACTCGAAGGTCCACAGTACCCTAATGTTATTTGTTCTCCAGGCTTTTCCCTCTCTTTTTAACTCTGCCATGGACTCCCTTATTTTGCGTGCCCCTGGTTATTCTAATGAGCTTCTTGGAGGAAGATAAACACAGACCAAACGAGCACACATCTCCACCCAAAGACCATGAAAGCTTTCAAAGCAGCCAAGACCTGTCTTGCCCTGTCTTCTTCTGCCTATGAACCTTCCTTTCCTTCATGCCAACACACCCGTCCTCCCCTTGTAAGTCACCACACATTTTCTCTCTCTCCTTTCACTGTAGTCTGCACTCTAGGTCTCTTAGAAAAACTACCTCCATTTCTGTGCTTTGGGTACTTAAATGCCAGCCATGTCTCCCCTCAAAGCCTGTCATTTTCCTCTTTATCCCACTCACTGACCCTGTAAATGGCATTTGATGCACAAGAGCTGGAACAGTCATTAGCTTAAAATGACTTAAAAAAAAATTTCACAGCTCTGACTCATGTCTTTGGGAAAAAAGGCACCCTACAGTACTCTCCAGGTCTGCGCCGGCCCGCTGGAGCTTGATTGCAGGAGAAAGCAGAGCACACTGAATGACAGTAGCCACGCGTGCCTTAGGTGGGCGAGAGTCGCCACTGCCCTGAAGGAAGTCTTCCAGGACACAGGCATTTTCCCATTGTTCCCCTGAAGACAACTTTAACCTTTCTGCTGAAGTTTCCCAAACTAAGATTCTATGTTATTTCCTGCTTGAGTTTTGGCAAAAACCTTGGAGGAAGACAACACACAGGGATGTATGATTAAACTGCACAGCGCTAAAAGTGAGTTGAAATTATCACTGATTGAACTCAGCAACCAAAACAGAGCCTCTCTCTCTTTCTCTCTCTCTCTCTCTCTCTCTCTCTCTCTCTCTCTCTCTCTCTCCCCATGAAAACTTGAGACACCAGCCATCTCAAAGTGGCCACTGCCCCAGGGACACAAGCTCCTTGGTTTCAGTTGGGATGTTTCCTCTTGATCCAGCTCCAACTTTCTTTCCAATCATGTTGAATATTCTGTCTATGAGAGGACACCTTAAATCTTGTGTTGTTTTTCATTTCTTCTATTGCTGTTTAATTTCCTACTGTTCAGTTTCCTGCTGTCTGCTGAAATTAACTCTCTGATAGTATACGTTGTTCACTTTTTCCATGAAATCATTTGACATGCTAATTATATTACATTTATTCTCATTCATTTAGAGTTAAAATCTGTGTACTAGCTGAGTATACTGTTGATTGGTTTGTCTCTATAATGTGGGGGGTTTTCTTGCCTTTTTTGCATCTACCACATATTACTTTTCTTGTTGCTGAAAGTCAGATTATCTTGTGAAAGAAGACAAAGCTTATGCCTGGATTTGAGCAAAGATTTGTTTCTGTTAACCATTTCCTATTCGGGAGTTGAGCCAATCAGGGTATGAGTTAAGCTAACCTATCCTACTGGCAGGGTGCTGTTGTGGTTTGAGAGCAAAATGTCCCTCTGATTCCCAGGTGTTTAGACACATGGTCTCCAGCTAGACGTACTGGTTTGGAAAGTTGGAACCTTTAGGAGGTAAGAATCTCTGGAGGAAGTAGGCCACTGGGAGTGGACCTTGAAGGGTTATGGCCTGACTTCACCTCTCCACTTCCTGTTCTCTTGCTTCCTGACCCAGAGGGCTCCAGCTGCCAAGTTCCTACCCCAGGCCTTCCTGGCCACAAAGCCCTGTATTCTTTGGAATGCTTCCTGTCAGGTATCTGGTCACCATTACCAAAGTTTCCCATCCAGAAGATCCACCCCACACAGGTGGTTGCTTTGCTCTGTCTCAGCCCCTCAGGTGAAGTGGGTGTGCCCCGGAGTCTTGGTTTGGTGCTCTTCTTCAGTGCCCTGGCCTTTTTGTTTTAGATGGCTAAAGGAGAAGAATCTAAGGATTTCTTTTCCTAAGTGGCTAATTTTCTCTCATGGGATGCTTTATTAAGATTTTCTGATGTCTAGTTTCTCTCTGAGCCTTCAGTGAGCTCTGCTGGATCTAGCCCTCATGTGGGTATGAGCTGCCTAGTTAACCCCTGTGAACTTCAGTAAGTGCTTAAGTGTGAGCAAATTCTTACAGGTGTGGAATTAGCCTGCTGACCGAGCACTTTGTCCGTCTCCCCGGTGTTTCACCATACTATGTTGCTTGAACTTTCCAATGGCTTCAAGATGGTTATAAATCAAAAAGTCATCTAGTGTTTCATTATTCTTGTTGTAAAGACAGAGTGATGCTCTCTCTTTCTTTCCACATCCTAGGGAGAAATTAGAATTCCCTCTCACTCCTTGTTTTGTGTTTGTTGTTGTCGTTGTTATATCTTCACTTGGCATGTCTCTCTAGTCCAAACTGACCTGGAGCTTACTCTGCACATGTCTCCTCCTTTAGCCTCCCAAGTGCTGGAATTACAGGTATGCCCTGCTGCTGTTAACGAGTCAACACAAACTACAAACATCAACTCAGTTGAAAAATAATCCCCCCAGGTCACTTCATGAATTAAATATTTCATGGTATATCTTGTTATTAGTTATATAAAGATGTCATTTTCGGGGCTGGAGAGATGGCCTAGCGGTTGGGAGCGCCGACCGCTCTTACAGAGGACCCGGGATCGATCCCCAGCACCCACATGGCGGCCGAGAACCATCTGAAACTCTAATTCCAGGAGAACTCCAGTTCCAGGGGAATCCGAGACCCCCTTCTGACCTCCGCGGCATTGCACGACATGGGTGCACAGACTTGCATGCAGACAGTACATTCATACACATACAGAAATAAATAAAAATTAATAAATTAAAAAAAATGTCATTTTCACATGGAAAAATATTCAAAGTGTGTTTCTTTACCTTTATGAGGCAGTTGAGTCAGTTACCCACTGTAATTCTCCCATGGTGAACTAGAAACACCAATATTAATTATATCATTAATGTGTATTATTCTTATTTAAAGTTCCTTGTGTATTTATTAATTCTTTTTGTCTCAATTAGTTGTGTTAGACAAGCCCATGTCTTACATTTTAGTCTTCTACATTTTATGACACTCCTATCTAAGACACTGGTAAATTTAGAAAACTTGCCTCATCCAAACGTATTATACTAGAGACACCTAGAAGTTGGGGATGACTCACAGCTTTGGTTGAATTACCTCTCTGAACTTCAAGCAATGCTCCATTCCTGGCCAGACCTGCTTAGGATGGAACGTGGGTTCTATGGCAATGAAAATAATTACAATATATCAGATAAGGTATTTTAATTTTGTAATCTATGCTAATTAGTGAAATCTTCTCTTAGCTGCATCTGAATAAAACACAACCTATTCTTGTGTGGTGATGCTGATAGAGAGCATGTGGTCAGTACAAATCCACTTCTGCAGACTTGAATCATCTTGGCCACTGAGAACACATAGCCACCTAAGGCGTGAGGATCCTTCTTTCTCATACCCTACAGAAGACTGCTTCCTTGGCCTTGCCCTTGAAGACTAAATTATGTCCTGAAACAATGCTATTCTCCAGCTGAGGCAGGCTTCTGGAAAACCCAAGAGAGAAGCGTTACCGTTAAATAATGTGGTTCTTGCCCAGGGTGGTGACACATGCCTTCAATCCTAGCACTCAGGAGGCAGAGACAGGCAGATCTCTGTGAGTCCAAGGCCAGCCTGGTCTACATAGTGAGTTTCAGGACAGCTGAGGCTACAGGAGACCCTGTCTCAAAAAGATAATAATAATAATAATAATAATAATAATAATAATGTGGTTTTTTTCTAATTGTAAATTGTGTTTATTTTTAATGTGAAAAGTCCATAAAAATTAAGAAAGAACTAATTTAAATAATATTTTTAAAGTGGGATAACTACCAGGAACAAAGGTCTCCTGTGGACCCTGGGGGAAGGTGGTCACCTGCAAGGCAAGGAGAGAGATCTTTTTAGAAGCCAACCCTGCCCTCCCACTGAATTTGGATTCCTAAGCTCTGCTAGAATTGTGGGCAAATAAAAGTCTGTTGCTTAAGACAAAAAACAGGGGCTGGAGAGATAGCCTAGCAGTTAAGAGCACTGACTGCTCTTGCAGAGGACCCGGGTTCGATCCCCAGCACCCACATGGCGGCTGAGAACCGTCTGTAACTCCATTTCCAGGAGAACTCCAGTTCCAGGGGAATCCGAGACCCTCTTCTGACCTCGGCGGCATTGCATGACACGGGTGCACAAACCTACATGCAGACAGTACACTCATACACATACAAAAATAAATAAAATTAAAAAAAAAAAGACAAAAAACAAAAAGTGGAATAACCAAGCCTAGTTTGATAGTCTTAACTTTTGTGGTCGTGTGTGTGTGTGTGTGTGTGTGTGTGTGTGTGTGTTGTGCATTTGTGTGTATGCAGTTTGTTGCTTGTATTTTCATTCTGATATATACATATGATATACATGCTACACATATAATCATACCCTTCTAACACTCATGCATATACACATACTTACGTGTATTTTGTTGGTACAATACTATCTAGTTTTCTATCCTGCTCTTTAAAAACTTATCAGTGTATCAGAAGTATTTTTCCATGTCATCAAAAACTTTAATAAATATTTTAATAGTAGGATAATTCTGTTTTATAGTCATGCCCTAACTGGGTATAAGCCTTTTGTGTATTGAAGTTGTGTCTTAGTATTGAAAATAATATTATGATTGAACTGCTTTATGTATAAATCTTTGTGTTCATTTTTGATTACTTCCTTAGGATCTATTCATGGAAGTAAAATTACCAATTCAAAGAGGGTGAAACTTTTTAGAGCTGCTGACAGATATTTACAAATCATGTTCTTTAACAAATAATGTTGTCAACAGTAGTTATGAGAATCTATGGGCTCCTGAACCCTCACAAACATTAAGTACTGTTACTTTAAAAACACTTGTCAGTGGTGAACACTGAAGAATCATCTCTTTTCAAGTGTTTGTTTTTTCATTATTTGAGGCCTGAACCTGCTCTCATTTCTTTATATGACATTTGCATTTCATTTTTATGAAGATTTCCTGTCCATTCTTCATGTCTGTCATTAGGGTTTTTCTCACTGACTTCTAAAACTGTAAAATAAATACACTGTGATTTATTATAAAAATAGGTCGATTTTTCCACGAGGTCTGGTTCTCCAGTGTGACTCTACCCCTTTTCATTCCCAACAGTATATGGGCGCTTCCATTGTTGTATATCGTTGCCAATGGTGGGCACTTGCTGTCACAGTTGTTTTAATTTTGTGGTAGGTATTCTACAAGGTGTATAGCACTGTTTCTTTGTGTTTTAACTTTGTGTTGCCCTAATGACTACTAATGTTGAATATGTTCAGATGTTTATTTTCTTATCTATATCTTTTTTGTTGAAGTTTCTGTTGAAATTATTTGTCCATTTCTATTCGTTTGGTTATTTGCTTATTGAATTTTGAGGGTTTATTTATTATTAATACAGTGCTCTCATACTGTGAGTTGAAAATGTTTTCTTGAAGTTTGTGCTTACATTTGACTCATGTAAACTGTGCTTTTTCAGAAAGGTTTTAGCGTTGGAGAAGTGTGATTTATTGCTTTTACTTAATAGACAGTGCCTTTGGGGTTGTACCCAAGAACTCCTTGATACAATATCACAATAATGACCTCATTTGTTTTCATCTAGAAGTTTTATACTCTTAGGCTGTTCATTTAAGCCTATAATCCATATTGAGTAAAATTTCATATAATATGAAGTTCATTTGAAAGTCAACTTCTTAGCTTATGGATATTCAGAAATATTAGAAAATGTTATTCTTTCTCCTAAGCCTTTGCAACTTTGTAAAAATTGAGTTGGATATATGCATATGGGTCTATTTCTGAATTCTATTCTGTTCCCCCAATAATGTAGCTCACTTTGAACTGTCCTCATTATTGTACTTTTAATGTAGTCTTTTTTCCTTTTCCCTTCCTTCTTTTCCTTCCTTCCTTCCTTCCTTCCTTCCTTCCTTCCCTTTTAAATTTCTTTAGACAGGGTCTCATTATGTAACTCTGCCTTGCCTGAAACTTACTACATAGAACAGGCTAGCCTTTTACTCACAGAAATCCACCTGCCTCTGTCTCCTGAGTGCTGGTATTAAAGGTCTTCACCATCACACATGGTATAATCTTAAACCTGGGTGACATGAGTCTTCTGACTTCATTTTTAAACTTGTTTTGACTATTTACTTTCTTTTCATATAAATAACAATTTATTTGTGATATGATCAGAAGATCTTTATTAGATATTTATAAGTACAGCATTTGGTCTATGACCAATTTGGGAAACTTGACAATATTATATCTTTTTTAAGATTTATTTTTATTTGTGTGTGTGTGCGCACGTGTGCATACACATGCATGCATGAGTGTGTTATGTGTATGAGGTTGCCTAAAGAGACTAGAAAAAGGCATCAGATCATCTGGACCTGGAGTAAGACACCTAATGTGGATGTTGGGAATCAAACTTTGGCCCTCTGGAAGAGCAGTAAGCACTCTTTACTGATCCATTACTCTTGACCATAACATTGTATCTTTAATATGTAAAAATGGAATATGTGTCAACTTATCTGTATTTGTTTGATTTATTTCATTGTTAGTATATAGAAGAAACACGATTGACAGTTCTATATCGATCTTATAGTCTGGGACTCTGCTCAACTAACTTGCCTTTAACATTTTTAACATTTTATAGGAGACTACATCTCTGAATGGAAACAATTGTATGTCTTCCTTTCCAGTCTATAGTCCTTCAATTTTTTTCTTCATTACACTGTGAATACTATACAGTGTTCAGTAGGAAGATGGGAGTGAGCATTCTTCCCTTGTTCCTCATCTAAGGAGGAAGGCATTAAAGCTTCCACTGTTGAGTATGTTTGCTGCAAGTGATTTACAGATGTAGCTTATCAGATAAAGGAGCATCTTTCTGTTCCTACTAGTGCCTATTTTTATCAGATACTGACTTTGAGTTTTGGCAAACTCTTTCATTACATCTATTGATATGAACATGTGCTTTCACTTTAACCTGTGCATCTAGTGAACGGGACTAAGTGATTTGTTCATTCTGGGTACATCTTGCATGCCCCAAATTTGCTGCTTCTGGTTCTGGGGTATTCTCCTTTGCACATATTGCTAGACTTGATTTGTTAACTGTTGAAAGTTCTTCTTACTTCCTTCTTTTCCAATATTCTTTTTAAATATTTTAATTTTTTCCTTTATGTGCATATTGCATGTTGAACATATTCCCCTCACTTCATTCCCCACTACCTTCACTTCTTGTCTCTCCCCCTCCTGCTAATGCCCTTGTAACCCTAAACTGTTTCAGCTCTATTTTTATTTAATATATACATACATAGTTTTAAATAGTTATATAAAATCTTGAAACCTCAAAGGAGAGAAAACAGATGGTATTTGTCTTTCTGAGACTGACTTCATTTGCTTAATATGATTGTCCTGAGTTACATCCAATTTCCTGTGAACAACATAACCTCATGTTCCTTTATGGGTGAAAAACTCCATTGTGTAAATATACCACACTTTCATCCTCCATTCCTCTATTGTTGAGACTTAGGTTGGTTCCATAACTTTGTCATTGTGAATAATGTTGTGATGAACATTGATGAACATTCCAAGTGCCTGTGTGTTGCATGCTATGTAACAAGCAATTCAAGGGAGAAGGAAGGGCTTATTCTACCCTATAGTTCCAAAAGGATACAGTCCATCGTGGCAGGGAAGGCAGCATGGCAGGTGAAGAAGGCATGGCGGCAGGACTAGGAAGCGAGTCCCTAGTCATGAAGTAGGAAGTGAATACTTGCGCTCAGCTCACTGTCTCTTTTTCATTCGGTTTAGGACTCAGCTCCTGGGATGGTACTGCCCATATGTAGGGTGGATCTTCACATCCCAATTAATCTTGTCTACATAGTCTCTCATAAACATATCTAGATATTTGTTTCCATATTGATTCTAAATCTCATCAAGTTGACAATCAAGCTTAATTATCACAGTTGACTTGGAGTCATTCTGGTAAATATCTAGGCTTTTGTAGAAACCTCCATACTGATGTCGATAAAAGACTAGTTTAAGGGTCTGGAGAGATAGCCTAGTGGTTAAGAGTGCCGACTGCTCTTGCAGAGGACCAAGGTTCGATCCCCAGCACCCACATGGCAGCCGAGAGCCGTCTGAAACTCCAATTCCAGGAGAACTCCAGCTCCAGGGGAACCCGAGACCCTCTTCTGACCTCTGCGGCATTGCACGACACAGGTGCACAGACCTGCATGCAGACAGTACATTGATATACATACAGAAAAAAAAAATAATAAAATAAAAAAAAAGACTAGTTTAAATGTCCATGAGCCATGTATAAGGATTCCCTTTTGTCCTTATCTATACCGACATTTGTTTGTGTTCTTGGTGACAGACATTTTAAATAGACTAAGATGGTATGCCAATGCAGTCTTCATTTGCATTTCTCTAATGGCTGGTGAGCTTAAAAGTTTTTCATGTTTATTGGCCATTTATATTCCATCTTTTGCAAACTGTTTCTTTCATTAGCTCATTTGTTGGTTGAGTTGGGTTTTTTTCTTTCTTTCTTTTTTAGTTTTTGGCATATTCTAAATATTAATCCACTGTCAGCTGGCAATGATTTTTAACCCAATGTTAAGTCATTCCATATTTCCTTTAATATACAGAAACTTAATTTCATTTGTTGATTATTGGCCTTATTTTCTGAGCACTTAGGCTTCCATTCAGCAAGTCCTTGCCTATGATAGTATCTTGAATTACTTTCTCTAATTTTTCCTCTGGCTGTTTCAGGTCTTTTTATTGAAATTTTATGTTTCATACTTAATTTTTCAGTCAATCTTAATTGCCATCATACCTTGCTTCTCCTTTGGCACCCTCCCTCGCCCTCCTCCCTTTGGTCCCCTGCAGTTTATACCTTCTGTCTTTCCTGCTAGAGTCCGTTGTGCTGAATTACCCTCCTGCTCCCTCCTCAGTGCCAGCCCCTCCCCTGAGCTCTAGTTAACCTATCTGGAGTCTCTTTTCTTTCTTTCTTTTTTTTTCGAGGCAGGGTCTCCCTGTAGCCCCAGCTGTCCTGAAACTCACTCTGTAGACCAGGCTGGCCTTGAACTCACAAAGATCCATCTGCCTCTGCCCCCAAGTGCTAGAATTAAAGGCATGCACTCGCCACACCCAGCTGAAGTCCTTTTTCTTTTTTTAAGTTGTTTTTTAATTTATTTATTTTTGTATGTGTATGAATGTACTGTCTGCATGCAGGTTTGTGCACCTGTGTCGTGCAATGCCGCGGAGGTCAGAAGAGGGGGTCAGATTCCCCTGGAACTGGAGTTCTCCTGGAATTGGAGTTACAGTCGGTTCTTAGCCGTCATGTGGGTGCTGGAGATCGAATCCGGGGGTTCCTCTGCAAGAGCAGTTAGTGCTCTTAACCGCTAGGCTATCTCTCCAGCCCATGGAGTCCTTTTTCTAAACAAGACCAGTTCCTTCTCACCTGACCACCATCTGGTGCCAATATTTCCTCAGCCAAGGTTGGGCTCTGCTACCCATTTCTATAGTTCTGTGCTGGGTTTTGGTCCAGCTGAGCTTGCATGGGTCTTATACATTCTGATACTAATGCTGTAAGTTCATATGAACTGGGGTACCAGGAGCTTGTAGGATTCGTTTCTGTTTGGTCTTGCATCACCTCCCTGGCTCTTCCAATCTTTATTCCCCTTCTTCCACAATGTTCCCTGAGCCCTGGATGGGTAAAACTGAATATAGGCAGTCTGTCCATGGAGCCACACTCTACAGACTCCTAATCTTCATGGTTTGGGCATTCAGGTCCTTTTGGTTTCCTGGTCTCCTGTTGCATGGAGGAGCTTCCTTAACAAGAGTTAAGAGGTAGTTAATGCCTACTTGTGTCCTTGTTTTATGATGCTTGGTTCTTGTGTGTAGAAGTTGCATTGTAGATGTGTCACCTAGGCATGAGCCATTCTCAGACCATGTCTGGGTGTGTCCAGTTTTGGGACTCTATTATTATTATCTGGTGCAAAAGAAGCTTATTTTCCAAGTGGTGTTTGGGATATATGTCAGTATGTGCTGGATAGCTTTAGTGTCAACTTGACACACCGGGTTGAGGGAGCCTCAATTGGGGAATTGCCTCCATTGGACTGGCCTATGGCCATGTCTGTGGGGTATTTTCTTGATTGTTGAGTGATGTGGGAGGACCCATCCCACTGTGGGTGGTGCCACCCCTGGTCAGGTTGTTATGTATTGTATAAGAAAACAGACTGACTTTCATTCCCCACCGCCGCCGCCGAGGTCATACACGTGAGGCCTGTTCCCTACTGCAGATATGAGCTATATCACCTCTTACCTGCTGGCCACCCTCAGGGGCAACTCCTCCCCCAGCACCAAGGACATCAAAAAGATCCTAGACAGGATGGGCATCGGGGCAGATGATGATCGGCTCAACAAGGTCATCAGTGAGCTGAATGGAAAAAAAAAAATATTGAAGATGTCATCACCCAGGGTGTTGGAAAACTCGCTAGTGTGCCTGCTGGTGGGGTTGTGGCTGTCTCTGCTGCCCCTGGATCTGCAGCTGCTGCAACTGGTTCCACCCCTGCTGCTGCAGAGGAGAAGAAAGATGAGAAGAAGGAGGAATCCGAGGAGTCAGATGACAACATGGAATTTGGCTTGTTTGATTAAATTCCCTGCTCCCCTGCAAATAAAGCCTTTTTCTGTACTAAAAAAAAAAAAAAAAAAAAAAAAAAAAAAAAAGGAAAGGAAAACAGACTGAGCATGGGCCAGGGGAACGAGCTAATAAACAGTGTTCCACCGGGTGTGGTGGCACACGCCTTTAATCCTAGCACTTGGGAGGCAGAGGCAGGCGGATCTTTGTGAGTTCAAGGCTAGCCTGGTCTACAGAATGAGTTCCAGGACAGCTGGGGCTACAGGGAGACCCTGTCTCAAAAAGACAAAAAAAATAAAAATAAAAATAAACAGTGTTCCTCCATGGTCTGTGCTCCAGCTACTGCTTCCAGGTTCTTGCCCTGAGTTCCTACCTTGGGGTTCCTAACTGATGAACTGTGACCTGGGAGATGTAAGCTGAATAAACCATTTCCTCCCCAAGTTGGTACTGGTCAGAGTGTTTTGTCACAGCAATTGAAAACAAACTAGAACATTTAAAATATAAGGATACTTCTTTTGTAGTTAGTAAAATGTTATCTTAGCCTAGGGATGTGTCTACCTTATGGAGTTGTCTAAGATCTATGACCTCTCCAGATATGTGCATCTGGCTATGTTAACAATACCACACATGAGTTTTCTTCACTGAGTGGGCTTTAGGTCCAATTGGTTAGCCATTGATTTCCCCCAAGATAGAAGTGCCACTATTGCACCAATGTCATATGCTTTGCTGCTCACTGATATGGGTATTTGGTCTTGAGGTTGATGTTGGACCATCTGTTGATGGTCTCCCTTAGTGGCTTGGATAGTTCTCTCCACAGCTATGAGAGCTAGCTTTCATGGGAGGTGGCTTCCAGGTGAGATCCATCTATTGCTCAAGATCCAGTCTCTGAAGTATGTCCTGTCTTCAGGGTCTGGGAGGCAATCAAGGATGTTTCAGGTCTTAGGTTGAGGTTTTTGTTCCATTTAAAGTTGTTTTTATGTGAGGTGAAAGAGAGGGGTCTAATTTCATTCTTCTATATATGTTTATTCAGTTTTCCCAGCACCATTTGTTAAAAGGGCTGTCATTTTTCTGGTGTGTATTTTTAGCATCTTTGTTTTAAAAAATCAGTTTGTTGTACCTGTGTGGGTTTAATCTGGATCTTCTATTATGTTCCATTGATATACCTATCTGTTTTTGTACCTGTTCCATACTGTTTTTGTTGCTATGGCTCTATAGTATAATTTGTAATCAGATATTGTGATAACTCTCACATTAATTATTAGTAATTATTATTACTTTCTTAGGAATGCTTTTGCCATCTGAACATTTTGTGCTTCTGTATTAGTCACTTTTCTGTTGCTGTGATAAAATACCATGACCAAAGGAACTTATAAAAGGAAGAGTTTATTTGAGCTTACGATTGACAGTTACAGGGAATTAGAGTCCATTGTGGCGGGAGGCATGGCGGCTGGAACAGCAAGCCGAGGGTCACATCTCGTAAAGAGTACAAGGAAGCAGAGAGAGAGCACGACTGGAGATCATGAGGCTTGTTAACCTCACTAAGCCTGCCCCCAGTGACATACTTCCTCTAGCATGCCACACCTTCTAAGACCTCCAAGAACAGTGCCACCAACTGGAGACAAATGTCTGAATACTTAAAGCCTATGGGGGACACTCATTCAAACCACCACAGCGTCCAAATGAATTTTGGTTATTATACTTCTGAAAAGAATGGTGGTGAAATTTGATATGAATTGTATGAATCTGTGGATTGCTTTTGGTAAGATAGCCATTTTCACAAGATTGTTTCTTCCATTCCTTGGGATGGGAGCTCCCTCCATCTTTTAATGTTGTTCAAATTATTTCTTGAGTGTTTTATTTTTTTCACTCCCTTGGCTATATCATTCTAAGGTATTTTATTATCTATTTTGGCAATCATAATTAGACTTATTTCTTCCTCAACATCCTGAGTTTTATATGTTAATTTTGTACCCTGCTATTTTACTGAAAGTATTAATCAGTTCTAAGAGTTTTCTGGTGGAGTCTTTGGGATTTCCTATATGTAAAGCATATAATCTGCAAATAGAGCTATTTTGGCTTCTTCATTTCCTATTTGTATACTTATTATTTGCCTCTCTTGTTTATTACTCTAGTTAAGACTTCTAGCACTAGGTGATAAATGTGGAGAGAGTGGAACCCTTGTCTTCCTCATGATTTCAGTGAAAATGCTTTCATTTCCCCCCATTTAGTATAATATTGACTATAGTTTTGTCATGCATAGTTTTTCCTCCTGAGAGATGTGTTCTTTATATTTCTAGTTTCTTCATGATGGATTGTTGATTTTTAGTAAAAGCCTTTTCTTTATCTATATATCTAGATTTTTTGCATCTATGTAGATGATCATGTGTTCTGTGTTCTTGAGTCCAATTATGTGATGTGTTACATTTATCGATTTGCACATGTTATTTATAAAGCCACTTTGATCAGGGTAAATGACTTTTTTGCATATGTGTGGTTTGCATGTGTGTGTATCCAAGTTCCTATGTGTGTGGGTACACATGGAGGTTTGCATGTAGGGCCCAGAGGTTGATACAGAGTGTCTTCCTTGATAGCTCTCCACTTCATTGGACAGGGTCTCAAGCTGAGTTGGAAGATTCAGTGGTCTAGCTACCCAGCTCACTAGGGAGTCCCTGTTTCTACCTCCTGAGCTGTGGATTTGGAGGTAGTCTCCTAGGCCTGCCCAATTTGTATGTGGGTACTGGGGGCCTGTCCTTGTACTTGTACAGCATACACTTTGTCCACTGGGCCATCCCCAAGGCCTTGAATGACCTTTTGATATATTCTTGATTTCAATTTGTAAGTATTTTATTCCAATTTTTTGCACTTTGATTCATTGGCGAGATTGGCCTATACTTTTCTTTTTTGTTGAGTCTTTCTCTGGTTTTGCTCTCAGAATAATACTGGCTTTGAAAAGAATAGTTTTGGTCATGTTCCTTCCTTTTCTAATTTCTGGAGTAGTTTGAGAAATATTGATGATAATTCTTTAAAAAGGTTTGGTAGAATTCAGCAGTGATTCTGTCTGGACCTGGACTTTTTTTTTTAAATCAGAATATTTAAAAATTGTTTTAATCTTGTTTTGTTGTAGATATATATCTGCTTAAATTGTTTCTCTGATCTTAGTTTAATTTTGGTAGGTCATATGCATCTAGAAATTTGTGCATGTATTTTAGGTTTCTAAGTTAGTGTAATTTAACCTTTAAGTGGCTTCCTAATACTTTCCAGAATTTTATTATTATCTGTCATAGTGCTCCATTTTTAGCAACTTGGTTTCATTGATCTTTTGCAATTTGTTTTGTTTATCTTTTATTAATTTCCTTTTTTTTAGTGTTTTGAGACAAGGTCTCCTTGTAGCCCCAGCTGGCCTTGAACTTGCTCTGTAGACCAGGCTGGCCTTGAACTCAACAGAGATCCTGCCTGCCACGTGCTGGGATTAAAGGCATGTGCCACCACGCCTGGCCAACCTTTTATTAATTTCTATCCTGATCTATCCATTTACTGAATTTGGGTTTGGGTTGTTCTTATTTTTCTAAGGCCCTAAAGTGTGTCATTATTTATATGAGTTATCTCTAATTTCTTTTTAAAACATTTTATTATTCTTATTTTATGTGTATGAGTGTATTGCCTGCATGTGTGTAAATGCACCTGTGTTGTACTATGCCCGTGGAGTCAGAAGAAGGCATTGGATTCCCCTGGAACTGGAGTTACACGGCAGTTATTAGCCATCATGTGGGTGCTAGGAATCAAACCCAGGTCCTCTGTCATAACAGCTGGTGCTCTTAACCACTGAGCCATTTATCCAGCCCCTTGTTATTGCTAATTTCTGAATGTAGACAGCTATAGGTATACACTTTCCTCTTGGACAGCTTTCATTGTATCCCATAGGTTCTGGTAAGTTACCTTCATTTGACTTTAGAATTTTTTTCATTTGCTTCTTGGCTTCATTGGTGACCTGTTCAATAGTGTGTTGTTTAATCTCCATGAGTTTGTGTGTATTCCAATGTTTCTCCTGCTGTTGACTTGTAGTTTTATTCCATTGTGATCAGACAGACTACAAGAAATTATTTCAATTTTCCTATATTTGTAAGACTTGATATATGTCCTAAAATATTATTTATCTACAGAATGTTCTGTGGACTTCTGAGAACAATGTGCGTTTCCAGTGTTTGGAAAGAATGTTCTGAAGATATGTTAAGTCCATTTGATCCACGATGTCATCTAATCCACATGTTTCTGTTTGGTTTTGTTAGGATGAAAAATAGTCAGTTGGTGAGAGTGAAATATTAAATAACCCACTGTAACTGTGTTGGAGTTAATCTGTGATTTTTTTTTTCAAATACAATTTAATCTAAAATTTTTTTAAAGACTAATGTATGTCCATTATAGGAAATTTGGAAAATACTGAAAAATAAAACAACAGGGGAAAGTTACTCAGAGTCATAATCATAACTACCCAGGAATAATGATGTTCAGTATTCCTGGAGGAATTCTTGTATGTATTAACATCCATGCTTAACTTTTTTATTTATTATTTTTATGTGTATGAATGGACAGTCTGCATGTAGTTTGGTGCACCCACGTCGTGCAATGCTGCGGAGGTCAGAAGAGGGTGTCGGATTCCCCTGGAACTGGAGTTAAAGACCGTTCTTAGCCGCCATGTGGGTGCTGGGGGAATCGAACCCAGGTCCTCTTAAAGAGCAGTCAGTGCTCTTAACCACTGAGCCATCTCTCCAGCCCCTTATTTTTATGATTTTCTACACTACTTTTGTCTTTTAATAAGACTTAAATTTCCAAAAATATAACTCCCAAGTCTTTCATACAATGCATCAGCTAAGCTATACTGAACAGAGCAATGATCCTAGAACATGACCCCTGAGTTAGGTCCAACTCAACAGCTAATTCTTCTGTTCTTGGTGCTATTAAGGTAGATATGAATTAGAAAGTGTTAAGAAAATGAACATTGTAAACTGTTGCATACTAAAAGATCCACACCTTAGTCTGTTTCCTGGCAGCTTTGTCTTCAATGGCACACACACCCCTCCCCACCACCACCATACTATGGTTCAGAGCCTCACTTACCACACCTGTTGTAAATTAAACACCTCTCAAAAATGTTCAAGCTCTTAAAATGCTAATTCAAGCATCCTACTCTTTCCTATAATCTTACTTATTCCTCCTCACTGGCTCAAGTATTCTACCTTTTCAGAGGATTCAACTCACTTACATAACTACTTTGTCTGGTTTTCACTACCCTAGTTAAACACCTAGTGTGAATTCACTGGTTCTTCATCTCAAAGTCACACATATCAATTCATTGTACTCAGAACATGATTACAAAGAAGAATGAAATGAGGTAACATATACCATCAGACATCAATATGCAGCAAAGATATATACCAAAATGTAAAAAAATAAAACAAAAAAAAACCCCTTAAAGACATTTGATGAATAGAACAGGATACAGAAACCAGCAGGAGATTCTGTACATAAGCTGATTTATGACAAAATAACACTATAGTGGAGAAAAAATATTTTTAAAACAAATGGTATTGGACATATTCAAATGAATGTTAAACCCTTCCTCACAATAAACACAAAATCAATTCCAAAAGACCTGCAGATCTAAAAATCAAGGTTAAACTTTCAGATGAAAACAGCCAAATCTATATAAGAAACACAGAACACTTTGCCTTCTAGCAAGCAAAGATTACAAGGAACACAGTGTTTACCATAAAGGAAAACATTGATAAACTGCATCATATTTAAAATAGTAGCTGAAAAAATAATTTAATTTACTTTGTGTGTTTTGTGGAAGGGACGGCACATATGGAAACTTATGAAAGTCGACTTTCTCCTTCCACCATATGGGACCCAGGAATTGAACTCAGTTCTTCAGGCTTGATGGTAAGTGCCTTTACCTGCTGAACCATCTCACCATCCTTAAATTTGCAGCTTTTGGTGAAAACACAAGTATTAAAAAGGCAAGCCTGCCTGGGCATGGTGGCGCACTTTAATCTCAGCACTCAGGAGGCAGAGGCAGAGGCAGAGGCAGATGCAGGCAGATCTCTGTGAATTCAAGGCCAGCCTGATCTACAGGAGTTCCGGGACAGCTGCCAGGACAGCTGAGGCTACAGGGAGACCCTGTCTCAAAAAGACAAAAAAAAAAAAAAGTCAAGCCTGAGAGTGAGAAGGTAGGTACAATAGTGTCTCATCAGTGACTTGCATCCAACTACAAAAGAAAATGTCCTGTCAAGCAAGACTCCTCCATCAACACCAGCTACACCTCACCTGCCCAGAAATACTGTGCAGCAGTGGCAGCCATATGCCTGTATATCCCAAATCTAATTGGCTATTAGCTCTCTCCTTGGAGGAATAACCCACGAATGATGCTACAAGCTTACATCCTTTAATGGTTAGGAGATGTTATAAGCCACAGTAAGACCCTGTCATATTTTACAGAAAAAACGTAATTCATGGATTAACATACCATCCAAATATCTGTGTCTATACCAAAGTAACCTACCATAACAATTGGTACTCTTTAAATACCTATATATCTAATTGCTTGTGCTTCATTAGTAGGATTGAAAGGTTATTCCTGGACAAACTGTCAGCCCATGAAAGGAAACAGCCAGAATTGACCAGAGTCCAAGACAACAGCTCCAGAGAAAGTAGACTGTTTTGCTTCTCATCCACCTGTGCCCCTTTTCTAAGCCTAGGGAACAATCTGCGGAAGAGGGGGCATGGTAGAATGTAAGGGCTGNCTTTCCCTACAACTCTCAAATTACAAAGATAAGCAACTAGACACAGTGTTACGCAACTTTCCATAAGATAGACTATTCCACATGTTTTAATATAGGTAAAGTACGTCACTTTTTATGATTCCTAATTTCAAGGCGACGACCATTCATTAGTTTAAGTTTACGATGCATAAAGGGTTATTGCGGCATTGGTAGAGTTATGTCACTTTGCAAGACTAAATACAACTTATGAATATAAGAGTTTTATTAAACCGCACAAATGGAGAAAAACTTAGCGTTCCGAGAAAACAAACGGACAATGTTGGTGGTTTTACAATGTTATAAGGAGGGTGATAACACACATCTAATTTCGAGAACTGGTATACACTTACCTTGAACATTCTCGTGAGTAGCATCAAACTTATTCGAAGATAACGCGGTGTTTTCAGAGAAAGTAAGAGCAGCCTACCAACCTTATATTCCTCTTATTTTTGACTGGTACAAGGGTGACATAAATGGCCATAGAACCAGGGTTTAGGCTTATACCCCGTTTGATATCACTGAGCTCCCTTTTCCCCTAAAATGAGGCCACGCATACTTTGATCACTCTGTCACGCAACGCTTCCTTTCCAGTGCCTTCTTCTTGTTCTGTTTTCCCCAGTGACACTGCCCCGGCTCTGTCTTGCCTCTGTTAAAAGGGCACCTTCTTTGGACAAGTCATGTCAAGATATGCCATACCACCCCTGCTGACATCATGTGTTTATGCTTGGGGAATTTCCTATAAGTCCTCGCAAGGACGAACCAAGAAAAAACCTGTTATTCCCGGAGTCACATTATAGTTGTTGAAGATTTGATAGAGACGAACCACAAAACATAACTTCTCATCATCGGTACTACTTAACGGTCTCTAATATCCTCAGGCAATATATGAAGACAAAGGATGTATGGAGGATTTTAGGCAATATCACCCATCTGGGAATTGTACATGTGAAAATTCTCAACCCCTCAGATATGTCTATAACTTATGATAAGATTTGAAATGGGTTCTATAGGCTCAATTTCTCCAAAGACAGATAAGCGTAGGCTACGGCGATATGATATTTTATAGAGACGATATTCCACGTGTGGGTATAGGTAAAACTAGTTGATAATGTACCTGTGTGTCTGCCCTTTAGTAACTCAAGAGCGTGATTGACTTGAGCATTGAAGTGGGAAATTGAGAAATCATAATAGAGTGCTCAATGGTTACAAAAGTATATGTGGTATCTTGCTTGCAGGATAAAGGCAATAGTTAAGAAAACGACCCACTCACCCTACAGCTCGCATAAGAACGGTCTGCAATTGAAGTCGTGAGTGCGTGGTGCACTTATAATTATATCGCAGAGTGTGAGCGTGAAAGGAAAAGCGGTTAGCAGGCTAGGTGACCATACGTGCCTAGAAACAACACACATCTTGTACTGAAATTTTTATGAGCTCTCTGAATACATAGAAACATGATAATTTTAAAATTTAAAATGGACTAAAAGAATATACTACCGATCAAATCCGCCCCAATAATTTGCCATCATTGTCACTATTACCGCATCATCTTTCACTCCTTGATAGACATCTTGTGGGAGTGGAGCGCATGACGTTTATTTAGCTGCCTGTCTCTCTGGTGATACCGCATTTAGTCTGACGAAATCTACAGAGTTTATGTTTCGTAAAACCGTCCTTGTTGGGCGGGAGCATAACATTGTCAGAGATTTAGGAACATAAGACGGACGTATCAGGACTCAAAAATCGCCTAGTACGAACTCTTTCGCAGAATTGTAGCTGTTCCTCTCCCTTAATCTCGGAATTTTGTAACATGAACCCTCAGAAATACATATCAAGGCTAACTTTCAATAAGTGTCGAAAGTCTTAATGATTGCCGATGCTCAAAATGTTCTTTATCTGCAGGGTTGAGTGACTTCTTCATGTACCAGATTCATTAGGCTGCCTCATATTACCAGTCAGTTGTGTGGAACCAAGAGTACTTAAAAAGGCAAGATGTTTCAGTGGATTTATACTCTTATCGCCCTTACCATATAATATGTAAATCATATCATAAACAAGAGCCCCACAATATAATTAATGATAAATGTTTATATGTGTGTGGGTATGCTCCCGCTGATATATGTATAGATAGAAATAATAATTAGAAATAAATCAATATGCTAGTATATATATAGGACTTAATTAGGTTGGTCTTATCTAGATAAGTACTATTTTAGGAATTTATCAGACAATGATATGCATTTAGACCTATCAAAAATGTAAAATATAATATGCGGGCATAATTTAACAGAAAAATCTACCCTGCTCCTTTTCCATATGAGAATAGAATGACCGTGGTCCTAATCATTTCCTTTCATACCACCTGACGATGAGCACTTTTATTCTACAGGAACTTATGCCCCATGACAGGGCATAGTGTGGTAGACTTCATTCATCACTCGGTATTAGAGTGAGAAATTATACAACCATAAAGTTGACATTTTTAATATTGGAATTTGATATGATAATAGGTGTGTCTAGGTACCCCTTGTGGTTTAAGAAATAGATTGAATTGATTAAGTTGGTAAACTAACGCTAAACACGGAATGGCGGTCATAACATATATAGTAGTTGGCTCAATATACTCAGGTATAGCTCTCGGAAGATCCACATGGGATGTTCATTTCCCACATGTCTGTGAGACATTCAGATTAAGAAATCTGGACCCCTAATTTCTCAGTGCTAGTTTTTTGACAGACATGCAAGATAACTTTACCACTTTGCGCCGTCATCATCCTCAGTTGCACTACGAGGACTTGGAAAAGGTGCATCTTTACAATCACTGGTCTACATTCTTATTGTTTTAAAAACTAGACAACACGAAATGTTCTCACTCCGAATGTTTTTCCACAATTTAAAGTATATGGAACATCTTTTCCCAGGACCATAGACTTGGAAGTCATGGACCAGAACATATATTGACTGCCCCTCCTCATTTTCTACATGTATAGTTAACTCTGACTCAAACTGTCACGGTAGTTTCCTGGTGTGGGGGAAATATCTCCAATACCAGTCCGCCAACTGGTTACTCGTGACTTCGTGTCTGCTGGTGCTCTCAGGACAAATGATTCGCATTTTTCCAAGTGTTCCAGGGCACAATGCCTAAAAGTAATATAAACGTTAGACAGACATAGCTCTATGTGTTGGTTGATGGAACAGTGCTTTTGGTGAAGATACTAGCCATAGGATTGAGCTAGGTGAGGATATGATCTGATCACCAATTTAGGGAGAGCGAAAAACGGTAATAACACTCAGATAGATCCTAGTTGACACATATTGCAGGCAAGGCAACAGCATGTTCTTAACCATGGCTTTCTCCTACTTCAGAAACAAGGGCCGTACATATAGGTGGACTCACTTCTTAAAGCTCAGCGAACGGCACTCAATGACTGTCTACTTATATTCATTACTTAACGCTGGTCTGAATTGAGGTGAAAGACCTAACTCTTCTGTATCTCCTAAATTAGCTGCTCACTCGTCTGACCAAGTTCTTTTGCTCTTCTGATTTCGCACTCCTCCCAGTGTACTTGTACCTTGATAAAATATAATACTATTGCTTTAACCCTATTATATTTCTCATAAGAGCACCAAGCCCAAAGTCAATCTTTACGTAAGACACCTCAGGATAAGTGATAGCAAGAATATAAATCATAATAATAAAAATAACGCCCCCATCCCCTCAACATAGATCAGACAAATCATATAGGACTATGAGTAGGCTGTCAAATTATTCAATCGTTCCATGCATTCCCGTTAATTCAGACATATGAGATGCACACAATAAAGCTTGAATATTAACAGCTCAGGGTAGATAAGAGGCCTTTTTACTTTACTTAATCTCAAGAAATACGTAACTATTGTTAGAAGATGCTCTAAACAACACACTTCGGCCTGAGTATAACTGAGTAGGATCACGACTTGTGTTAACCGTCAAATCGGAAAAGGAAATTAAATAACATATTTAAAAAGCATTTTCCTAGGGATGGTCTGAAAGAGCAATGAGAGAGTTAATTTTTTAACATGACCAGATTAAACAAGAACCGTTCGTTTACGATATATACTTATATAATAAGCGCATGTCGCTTGGAGGATGGGACGAGCGTATTATTAACCCAGGTGTCTTGGATATTTGGTGCTCATAGCCTATTATCATTATATAAAATCAGAACTTGAAGCAGATGCACTGTATATGATGTAGATGTGTGTATATGTATATGATCTAACCACTTACTGAGCGTGAGATCTTACCGTTTTTAAAAGAACACTTGTGATCTGCTCAATTTGACTGGAAGCCTAAAAGCTGTGAAAGGAGAATATATATTTGGCATGGCAAACTGAATTTTTGTAAAATAATCATCTCACTATTGAATAAATTACTACAAAGCATTTCAATTATGATAACAAAGACTGTTAAAGGTTCCAACACAAGAAAGATGTTCTTTAGCATTGCTTTTTGGCGCTCATAGACATAAACAAGTTTACGGTAAAGTATCTAACCTAACCTATAAATACGAGACTGAGCGGGGTGCACAGCCATATTAATCCTTAGCCACATTGGAGAGCACGAGAGATAGGTGGATCTTGTTGAGTGAACAGGCCATACGCTGGTCTACAGAGCGAGTCTTAGTGGACAGCTGGGTGGGCTTACAGGAGATGATCCACATTGTGATCTTCTGATAAGAACAAAAAAATAAAAAAAAAAAAAATTACCTCCTCCATAATAATTACCAATAGAAATATAAGCAATATGACATCACCCACAGTTTTAAATGTCAGAATATAATTCTAAAAAAATATTAACAACAAAAAATATTAAGTATAAAATAAATGAGGAATAACTAGTTACTCTAATAAATAATAGAGTGAATATAAGATATAACATGATTATATTATTGTATAATACGTTAATGATAGATATATGCGGAACTGTGTTACTCCATAAAAATAAGTGAGTCTTATTATCAGCGTATAGAATAACATAGCAACATTAGAACGAAGTCGGAAATAAAAAGCCTCCTCTGCCTAATCATCCACTGAAATGCGTAGTCTTACATCAGAGTGGAGAGTAAAACCTGCGTAAAAGATCCTGCCCAACTAGTGCTGGCAGCAAGTAATATAGTCAGTAAGTCATTGTGAAACGCCAGGGGAGGAAAGGCATAGAGGGCAGACTCCCTCGCTACACGATAGTGACAATAGGGCCCAGGGCGTCCTCTCCTGCACAGTGTTAGCCTTCTATCATATACCCCGGAGTGAGGATCGGTGGATGCATCCCACCTGATGGATGCGATGTGAAAGCGTGCAAGGAATAAAGGGATAAGATAAGGGCTAAACAACAGGCCAGGCGCACAGAGGACACCTTGATCCAAGCCCTCATGACCACAGGATAACCTTCTCTCCCGACAAAGAAATTACCTCACGCTAGATGCACAAGAGAGAGCGTGAGCCAACGACACTACCAATCATGTCCTCACTCCGGCATCTTGATATTCATTAGATTCTGCACAGAGAACAGCGACACAGAATGGACTATTAGGTATCGACTTAGTCCCCTTCACTGATTCCCCAGTACGCTGACTGTTATACATGTTTATGAAAATGAGGAATCGGATATTGTTTTACATTGACTTTCCTAGTGATCTGGGCTAAGGATCCTTTACTAAGTTGCGAAACAGTGGTTGAGATCCATTAGAATCATGTAACCTCTAGAACCTCTAAGCCAAAATATCACCACCTGTTCAATATCAGAAAAGTCCAATGACAAGCTAATACGACCCAAAGCCCAAAAAAGTGAATTAAAATAAAAGCAGTAAAGGAGGGAAGCGATGTGGTGGACTATAGTGTGGGTGGCACATTGTATTGCCTGTTAAAATCCCATAAAAACCATTTTGATGCTGTTCAGTACATCGGGATATTGGCATTTCAGCTGGCTAAGTGTGCATGAGTTTCTTAGCGGCTTTCGTCGTCAGTTGATGATGATCAGCTCCTGTGTCTCGAAATGGTCCTACCTTGGAGATCGTGTTACTAGTGTACAACCATATCAGGATGATCATTCAGGTGAGCTCCATGTGGGCCCAGCTTGAGAGTTACCTATATATGTAGCTATATAGAAGCAGAATGACTCTGTGTGAAAGATATATGTTTTTCTTGTATTGGTATTGGTTTTGTCCTTTTTTAGTTTGGGGAAGTTTTTTTTTTTTTTTTTTTATTTTATTAAAAAATAAAAGCCCCTTTCTCTGTGGATTCTTCTACTCCTCCTCCATTCCTAAAATGGGAGGTTTGATCCTTTTCATAGTGTCCCACAGCTCCTGGTTGTTCATTTTTGTGTATTTTATAAATTTTTCATAATCTTTCCTTTTGAGGTTTTATTTGTTTCTGTGGTTATCCTCCAGGCATGATATTCTTTGTTCTGCTTCCCATCTGCTTTCTGAGGCTTTTTTATTCCTTTTTCCGTCTTGAATGGTGATGAGTTTTGATATTCCTTTTTCATTATCCTTCTTTGCTTTATTTCTTTAGTGTTATATCTATTTCTTTTTTGAGCTTCTCGATCTCTTTTTTGTAGCTCTTTTGTTCTTTGCTGGGTTGGTTTTCTTTTTCTTTTCAGCATGGGAAGTCTTTTCATATTTTCTACTTCCTCCGGAGCTTTTCGATTCTCTCTCTCTCAGGTCCTCATTTCATCTTTTCTTAGATCTTTAATTTGTTCTTTATGAATCTATGTAGTTCTTTAAGTAGGGTAATTTTCCCAATTGTGTTGTTTGTGTCTGTGTTTCCTGGGGCATCCCCCGTGTAGGATCCCACTTGCGGAGTCACTCACAGGGTGGGTGGTAAAGCTTTGGCATTGGGGATTAATATCCTGCACCTTCAGTTAGTCCTCTTCTTCTTGTCCCTGGCTTGTGGTTTTCTCTTTGCCTGTTTTCCAGTGTGAGTCCTAAATGTCTCTTTATTGTGTTGAAGGCGTGCTTTCTTGCCTCCTTCAGATCCTTCTACGTAATCTCAGTTGGCAGGGATGGGGGGTGGGGGGGGGACTCTTCAGCCGCGGCACCCCGGCACCTTTGCTGCTGGGCTCAGGATATCTTTTCAAATCTCAAGAGTCACACAAGCGTGCCTTTAATGACGGCTGGGAGGATAACTCCTGCAAACTCCCCACAGCCACTAGGTTTAATCAAGCCAAAGACCACACTTTAAACCCAGCTGGGGGAAGGGATAATATTCAACTCACAGCACCCACAAAGGCCAACCAAACCAAAGACAGCAGGACAAAGGATCAACAATCAGCTCGCCAAGTCCCCCAGTTCCTACCTGTCTCCCCCTCTTCCCTCCGCTGGGCTCAAGAGATCTCAAATCTCAAGAGTCACACAAGCGTGCCTTTAATACCGGCTGGGAGGATAACTCCGCCCCCACAGCCACTAGATCTAATCAAGCCAAAGACCACACCTTTAATCCCAGCTGGGGGGATAATTCCAACCTCACAGCCACAAAGGCCAATCAAACCAAAGACAGCAGGACCAAACGATCAGCAGTCAGCTCGCCAAGGCACCCAGTCCCTACCTGTCTCCCCCTCTTCCTGCCGCTGGGCTCAGGAGATCTCCTAATCTGTGATTTTGTATCTAGCAGTATTTGTTTAATGAAATTGAGTATACCCTCCCATGGTTGGAGTGTGAATGTTTGGAATTCTGATGTCTTCTTGAAGCATTGTTCCCTTAATCAATACAAAGTCCTCTTCTCTGTGTCTTATTAGTTTTTGTTCAATATTGGACTAATGACATACCTGCTTGTTTCCTTGCTCCATTTTCTTAGAATACATTTTCTATACTTTCATCCCTCATGTAGCATCTGTCTTTCATGGCAAGGAACATTTCTTAGACAGAAGAGATAGATGGATTCTGTTCTTTAATCTGCTACTCTGTATCTTTTGGTTGAAGAACTAAGACCATTAATCTTCAGTTATTATTGAAAGTTGTAGCCAGGCATGGTGGCGCACGCCCTTAATCCTAGCACTTGGGAGGCAGAGGCAGGCAGATTTTTGTGAGTTCAAGGCCAGCCTGGTCTACAGAGCGAATTCCAGGATAGCTGGGGCTATAGGGAGACCATGTCTCAAAAAGACCAAAAAAATAAAAATAAAATAAAGAAAAGAAAGTTGTATTTTTTTTTTTTTCATTTTGTTCATTTTGTAGTGTTTGATGTTTTACTCTTTCTTGCTTGTTTTTCTTGTGTGGTTTATTCTTCTCAGTGCCTCATGGATGTTTTTTATATTTTTCTTCATTCCAAAATATTCCTTTAAGTCTCTTCTGTAGCACTAGTTTAGTGGTCATGAATTTTTTAGCCATTTTTGTGGGATTATTTTTTTCTCCTTCAATTATTGAAGTTAGTTTCCCTGGGTATAGTAATATATGTTGTCTTTAGAACTTGAACTGCATAATTCCATGCCTTCCTGGCTTTTAAGCTTTCTGCTGATGAATCTGCCATTAGTGTGATCGGCCTGCCTTGATGTTTCTCTCTTGCCACTTTCATTATCCTTTATTAATTCTGTGTGTTTAGTGGTTTAATTATAATATGATGAAGTGGCATGGATTTCTTTTCTGTTCTTATCTTTCTGGTGTTCTAAATCTTCCTGTATCTGAATTAGCACTTGTTGCTCTAATTTGGGAATTTTTCTGATATGATTTTGTTGACAATATTTACTAGGCCTTTAGAATGGAATTTTTTATGTGCCTATGATTTTGCATTTGGTTTATATACGGTTCTACACATACTTACATATTAGTTTATCTTTTTCCTTGTTTGAATGTTTCAGTTCCTCCCCTTGTTTTCAAGCTCAAATATTCTGTTCTCTCCTTTTGTCGATGAGACTTTCCATGGAGCTTTTTATTTGACTTACTGTGTTTTTCATTTCCAGTATTTTAGGGTTTTTTTCACTATTTATATTTCTTTATTAAATTCTTCTTTCATGTATTGGATTCATTTTCTCATGTCCTTCAGGTGTTTGTGTTCTTTTGGGTTTCATAGAGGAATTTGTTTGTGTCTTCTTTGACTTATTTGAACATACTTGTAATCATTCTTTTGAGATCTTTGTCTGAGATTTCTGCCCATTACTATGGGAGTAATACTTTCTAGAGGAGTTATATCCCTTTGGTTTACTGTGTTACTTGTGTTTTTGCATTCTGACTTGTTCATCTGGAGTTTGGCCATTGGATTTATTATTTATATTTATTTATTTATTTAAAAAAATCACCCTTAGTTGTGGGGTGTGGTGGTGCATGCCTTTAATCCCAGCCCTCTGGAGGCAGAGGCAGATGGATCTCTGAGTTCAAGGCCAGTCTGGTCTGTAGAGTGAGTTCCACACCAGCTGGGGCTACTGGGAGACCTTGTCTCAAAAACACCAAAAAAGAAAAGTTGCCCTTAGTCTTTTAGAGTGAATATTTGCACTATGCAAAAGTAACTAGGCTGTGGTGAGCTTGGAGAGTTGTTTCTCACTGATAAATTGGTGGTCAGAGCACCAGCCTCAACTATTAGTATTTGCCTACAACTACAATGTTGTTTACAATCACTATCAGTGGGTAGATTCACTATGAAAATATAGTAATAGTCAAATTAAAAATTAATCACCCCTAATGTGTCAGTCACTATAGGAAATAAAGTGGCACTGATAGTTTATATGCACTGATGTATTAGTTACTATGTACATGCATGGGAAAGAAAAAGGGGGAGTAAGACATAGTAATGTTTGGCTTACAGAGAAAAAGTGGAGTGAGTAAATGAACCTAGAACAGGGACAATAGGAGCCCGGGACAGGGAGACTGAAAAAGGACTGAAAAACTTGAATACATATGTTACTCTTAACTCTCATGATGCTGAGATACAGAGAACCCTTAGACCTGGACAACCTATGTTCTCTGGAAAGGAAATATGAAAAAAAGGTAATAGGGGTGAGGATAGGAGAAGCACAAGGCAGGGTAGAATTGGTCTGCTTAGTTGCAGATGCTGCTCATACCTCTGGGAAGTCCTGCAAGTAACTATTTGCCAGAGCTAGCCCCATACCCTGCTCTAGCATGCTCTCTGTGTTTGTTTATACCAGCCTTGTTATTCTCTCTGAAATTCCCAAAGCCATTCCTGCATGTAGTTCAGTGATGGAGACAATGCACATCCACAGGTCCAGCAGTGTCAGGGCCAAGGCAAATGGGAGTCAGGGTGGGGGAGCCATGGTGGGCAGGCTCTGGTGCCCAAGGGGACAGATGAGGCTGGAGCTGTGGTAAGTAGGACTAAAGCCATGGCAGGTGGGCCTGCAGCCAAAATGGGTGGGCTGCTGTCAATGAGTTAGCCTGAAGCCACGGTAGGCAGGCTGCAGTGACATAGGTGGCAATGGGAGTGATGTATATGTTATAGATACTGTGGCTGGAGTCCCTGGGGAGTCGCTTCACAGTTGAAATTCACTAATGGTCCCCCTCCAGTAGGGAATCTTCTGGCTGTAATAGTTGAGACTGTTTCACAAAATGACTATAGTCACCTTAACTGAGGCAACCATAGCAGAGGTGGAACAGGGGAGTGTGTACAGGTCCATGTCTGGAAGAGGCTTACTATCATGTGGAACAACTGCTCTTCCATGAGCTGGGGTAGGAGTAGCATGGCCAGAGATCTGTACAGTCACCTTGGCCTTCTCCTTCCATGAATTGTCTCCTTTCACTTGTTCAGATGTATTCTAGTCTGTGACCTTGCCTGGACTTCAAGATGTTAAAAACTCCTATGCTCATTACTAATTGATAATTGATTTGAAATTTGTTTCGTTGTAAGTTGAATTAAGCAGTACATTAAAAGTAGAATTCACTGTGATCAGGTAGGATTTATCACTGAGATGCAAGGATAGTTCAATATGTAAATAAATGTTTTTTTTATTTCAACAAAATGAAGGATGTGTCATGTGATTATCTTGATTGGTGCAAGAAAATCATTTAATAAAATTCTTTCCATAGGAAAGGCTGTCAACAGATTGAGTTTATACAGGATATACCTCACTGAAGTAAAGGCCATGTATAAAAAGTCTGCTCATTAAAATCAGGAACCAGGGGCTGGAGAGATGGCCTAGCGATTAAGAGCACCGACTGCTCTTGCAGAGGACCTGAGTTCAATCCCCAGCACCCACATGGTGGCTGAGAACCATATGTAACTTCAATTCCAGGAGAACTCCAGTTCCAGGGGAATCCGACACCTTCTTCTGACCTCCACAGCATTGCGCGACACGGGTGCACAAACCTACATGCAGACAGTACACTCATACACATAGATAAATAAACAAAATAAAATAAATTAAAAGAAATCAGGAACCAGACAAGGCTGTCAACTATCTCCATTCCTTTTCATTATAGTGTTTAGAATTCTTGCTAGCACAATAAGACAAGAGAAGGAAATTAAAAGAGTACTAATTGGAAAAGACGTCAAATTATCACTGTTTGCAGACATTATGATATTATAGGTAAGAGATTCCAAAATTTCTACCAGAAAACTTATAGAAATGACTACTACTTTCAGCAAAGTGGCAGGTTACAAAATCAACAGCCTTTCTATGTGCCAATAACAAGTGATGAGAGAGAGAGAGAGAGAGAGAGAGAGAGAGAGAGAGAACATGGAAACTCTCCCATTCACAATATACTCAAAAAAATTCTAGGAACAAATCTAACAAAAGCTATTAAAGATCACTACAATTAAAATTTTAAATCTTTAAAGAAAGAGAGAGAGGAAGACACCAGCAGATGGAGGGACCTACCAAGCTCATGGGTTGGTAGAACTAATACTGTGAAAAATGATGATCTTATCAAAAGCAATCTATAGATTGAATGCAATCCCAATCAAAATCACCATAATGATCTTCACAGAGCTAGAAAAAAAAATCTCCTAAAATCACAAAAGACCCCAGATAGTCAAAGCAAAAGGAGCAATAGTGGGGTGATCTCCATAACATGTATGAAACTATATTACAGTGCTATAGTCATTAAAAAAAAAGCATGGTACTGCCACAATACAGACACCTAGCTCAATGGAGCACATTAGAAGACCCAAACATGATGGCATGCAATTTCAGCAACCTGTTGTTTGACAAGATGCCAAGAACACAAAATACAGGAAAGACAGCATCTTCAACAAGTGCTGCTGGCAAAACTGGCTCTCTACCTGTATAAGAATGAAATTAGATCCTTATCTTTCACCCTACACAAAATTCAACTCCAAATGGATCAAAGACCTCAATATGAAATCTGAAACTCTGAAACTGCTAGAAAAGAAGACAGGCAGTACCCTACAAGATATAGGTGTAGGAAAGGACTTTCTAAATCAGATACCAGATACTCAGGCATTAAGATCAATAATGAATAAGTGGGACCTCATTAAGCTGAAAAGCTTCTGCACATCAGAAGAAACAACCAAGGAATTTAAGAGGAAACCCACTGAATAGAAGAAAATCTTCACTTGCTACATGTCCGATGGAGGAATAATATACAAAATATACAAAGAACTCAATAAACAAAGAAACAGGAAAGCAAAGTACCCACAAAAAGATGGGCTAAGGACCTAGACAGAGAGTTCTCAAATGAAGGAATAAAAGGGGTTAGAAACACCTTAAAAAGTGCTCAATATCCTTAGTAATTAGAAAAATGCAGGTCAAAACCACTTTTAAGACTTTATCTTATCCCAATCAGACTGGCTAAGATCAAGAGAACAAAAGACACCAAATGTCGAATGCAAACTCATACCACCCCTATGGAAAGCATACTTAAGGAAATGCAAATTAAAATCACCTTAAGGTTTCATCTTACTCCAGTAAGACTAGCTATGATCAAGAAAACAAAGGATACCAAATGCTGGAGAGGTTGTGGGGAAAGGGGAACACTCATCCACTGCTGCTGGGAATGCAAACTCATGCAATCCCTATGGAAAGCAGTATGGAGAACTCTTAAGAAAATGAAAATGAGCCTACCACCTGACCCAGTCATACCACTCCTGGATATATACCCACAAGACTTGTCCTACTGCAAAGATACATGCACATCTATGCTTATTGAAGCTCTATTCACAATAGGGAAGAGCTGGAAGCAACCCACTCAACTGATGAGTGGATAAAGAAAATGTACATCTACACAATGGAATTCTATACAGTGGTAAAGAAAGAAGACACCATGAACTTTGCAGGTAAATAGACAGAACTAGAAGCCATAATGCTAAGTGAAGTAACACAGTCCCCCCCAAATAAATGACATATGGTATCCCTCATTTGTGGATGCTAGCACAAATTCTCTCTTTAGAAGGAAAACTGAATAATTCCTTTTTATATCTTTTTTTTTTAGTAAATATAATACCTGATGTTACTTATCAACTTGCTTTGTGATGTAGGAAAGTAAAATAACATTGTTTCTTTATCTGCATACAATCCTACTACCAAAATGAGAAACCCTAAACATGTTTTGGAATTAACCTAGAGTTTATTTTAAGATGTCATAATTTTTGTATATCTGTGGCATCCATATAGGCACATTTTGGAATGATATAAATGAAAAGGAACAACAACAAAAAGACTGGGTCAAAGATCTGACTGAAACAGTAAACTTAAGCCCAAAACAGTAAACTTCAGGATCAACAAATTTTTTTTCTGTTTTAAAGATTCATTTTATTATTATTTTTTTGCTGTTCTTTTTTTATTTATTTAATTGAGGTTTTGTGCATTTCATACATCATTTCTCAGTCCAGTTTAGACTCATTTCCCTTTCCATGCTCCCACCCCACCTGAGTTCATGCATTCTGCCATACATGTCTTCTATCTTTTTCTGAGTCTTTTTAAAGTTTTTCTATGCAGAAGATTATTGTTTTAGGAGAACATAACTGTTTCAGTCAGTTCTTTGTCCAGTTCTTTTGTTGTTATGGTTCCCTCCTATTTATATTGCTTCAAAATATGCATATATATGTTGCACATATACCAAAATTATGTCATCTGAAAATAAACTGTATGTTATTTCCAAATCATGTTTCAGGATCCTCATTTTTCCCTTTTAATTTTATATTACTCTAAAATATGCATATACACCCTCCACCCATATACCAAAATTACAAAGTCTGAATATAAGTGGTAGGTTAATTATAGAGCACATTAAGCGATTCACATTGTAAGAACACAGTTGCTTTCAGATAAAGAGGAATATAACATTAACCTTGCTCAGTTTGCCTTACAACTAGATATTTGGTCCTAGCATCCACAAATGAGGGATACCATTTGTCATTTGTTTTTCTGGGACTGTGCTACTTCACTTAGCATAATGGCATTGAGTTCCATCCATTTACCTACAAAATTCATGATGCCATGTTTCTTTACCGCTGCATACAACTCCATTATGTAGATGTACCACATTTTCTTTATCCATTTATTGGTTGAGGGACACTTGCGTTGGTTCCAGCTCTTTATGAAGAAAGCTGCAATAAGCATGGCTGTGCACGTATCTCTGCGATAGGATGAGTCTTGTGGTATATACCCAGGAGTGGTATGACTGGGTCAGGTGGTAGGCTCATTTTGAGTCTTTTAAGGGTTCTCCTCACTGCTTTCCATAGTGTTTGTATGAGTTCAAATTCCCACCAGCAGTGGATGAGTGTTCTCCCTTCACCACAACCTCCCCAGCATTTGGTATCTTTTGTTTTTTGATCCTAGACAGTCTTATTAGAGTGAGATGATATCTTAAAGTGGTTTTAATTTGCATTTCCTTAATTATTAGCTATGTTGAACACGTTTTAAGATGTTTCTCAGGGCTGGAGAAATGGCTCAGAGGTTAAGAGAGATGACTCCTCTTGCAGAGGATCAGGTTCGATTCCCAGCACCCATATGGCAGCTAAGAACTGTCTGTAACTCCAGTTCCAGGGGAATCCAACACCCTCTTCTGACCTCCGCAGCATTGCATGACACGGGCGCACCAACCTACATGCATACAGTACACTCACACATATAAAAATAATAATAATTTAAAAAAGATATTTCTCATCCATTTTTACTTCCTCACTTGTGAAGAAGTCTCTGTTCAGCTCTTTACTTTTTCTTTTGAGTGAGTCATTTGTTTTCTTACCTCTTTGTTTTTTGAGTTTATATATTCTAGATGTTAATGCTCTGTCAGAAGGTTTCCTCCCACTTTGTGGGTTTTCTCTTCACTTCATTGATTATTTCTTTCACTGTACAGAAGCTCTTAAGTTTAATGAGGCCCCACTTGTCAATTATTGACCTTATTTCCTGCATAGTTGCTGTCTGATTTAGAAAATCTTTTCCTGCTGGGCATGGTGGTGCACGCCTTTAATCCCAGTACTCAGGAGGCAGAGGAAGGTGGATCTCTGTGAGTTAAAGGCCAGCCTGGTCTACAGAACGAGTTCCAGGCCAGCTGGGGCTACTGGGAGACCTTGTCTCAAAAACATCAAAAAAGAAGAAAAAAAAGAGTCTTTTCCTATGCCTATTTCTTGTAGGTTGTTGCCGAAGTTTCCTTCAATCACCTTCAGAGTTTTGGGTTTCACGTTGAGGTCTTTGACCCATTGGGAGTTGATTTTTGTACAGGATGAGAGGTAGGGGTTCAATTTTTTTCTTCTGCAAGTGGTGATCCAGTTTTGCCAACACCATTTGCTGAAGATGCTGTCTTTCCTCCATTGAGTCTTCTTGGTCCCTTTGTTGAATATGAGGTGGTTGAACTTGTATGTGCTCAAGTTTGGATCTTCAATTTTGTTTCATTGTTCCAGGGGTCTGTTTTTTGTGGCAGTACCAGGCTGTTTTTATGACTATAGCCCTGTAATATAGTTTGAAGTTTGGTAAGGTGATCCCCCTTATATTGCATTTGTCCCTCAGGGTTGCTTTAGCTATTCAGGGTCTTTTGTTTTTCCATACAAATTTAAGATTTTTTTCCTCCAAATCTGTGAAGAAACTCATGGGGATTTTAACTGGGATTTCATTGAACCTGTATTTTAATTTGGGTAGAATGAACATTATTACCATATTAATTTTTCCAATCCATGAGCATGGAAGGGTTTTCCATCTTCTTATGTCTTCTTCAATCTCCTTTTTCAGGGGTTTGAAATTTTTGTTGTAGAGATCTCTGGTGTCTTTAGTTAGGCTTGTTCCTAGGTATTTTATTGTTTTGGAGGCTATTGTGAGTGGTAAGTTCTCTTTATATTCCTCCTCCAGTTTCTTATTGTTGGTGTTCAGAAAGGCTACTGATTTTTCTAGGTTAATTTAGTATCCCGCCACTTTACTGAAACTCTTAATCTTTTCTAGGAGTTTTCTGGTGGAGTTTTTAGCATCCCTTAGGTAAACTATCATATCATCTGCAAAAAGGGATAGTTTTACTTCCTCTTTTCCAATTAGTACTCCTTTAATTTCTCTTCTTGCCTTATTGCCCTTCCACTATTCTGTTGAAGATCTGATCAATACCATTGTCTTGGTATTCTTCTCCTTCCTCTATCCCTATGATGTGAGGTTTGGTCTTTTCATAGTGTCCCACATTTCCTGGTTATTCCACTCTTGTTTTTTTTTAATTTTCCATATTCTTTTCTTGAGCATTCTGGTTCTTCCACTTTATCTTCCAGTTGTATATACCATTTTCTGCTTCATCCGCTCTGTTATTTTAGCTTTCTCCCATCCTTTCCTGTTGAGTGTTCCATTTCCTTTCATTTCATCCTGTGATTTCTTTAGCATTTCCACTTCCTCTTGGAGCTTGCCATTCTCTTCTTGTAGCTCCTTGCTTCACTGGTCTTTTATTTTTCATTTCAGTGTGCGATCTTTTCAGTGTTTCCACTTCCTTCCAGAGTTTGTCATTCTTTCCCTCTAGTTCCTTCTTGAGTTTGTCATTGTCTCCCTTTAGTGCTTTGATTTGTTCTTTATACTCTTTGATTTCTTTGAGTAGGTCTATTATTGTTCTTCTAAGATCTGTTTCCTGGCCTACCTCCAGAGAGATCTCATTGTAGGAATATTCTATAGGACTGATATGGAGTTTGGTATGGGTTTATTATGTGCTTTTCCCATGTTGTTCTTCTGTTGTGTATTTGGCATGTGGGTTGTTTTGTTGTTTGTATTCCGATGTAAATCTCAAACGTTTCTTCACTGTGTCGAAAGCTTGCTTTGCTTGTTTCCTTCAGATGCCTTCATTGTTTTCTCCTTGTTTATGGAGGGTTGGCTTGTCTAGGTTTGAGGCTTTCACTTTGGGTTATATATTGGAAGGTCTAGCTCACTCTTTCCTTTCTGTTCTGAAGGTTCTCCAAAAACTGGGTAGGTAACGACCAGGTCAGTATCCCAGTAAAGGTTGTATTCACTCTGCTTCCTGCCAGCCAGTTCTTTTAGGTTGATTGTGAGGCTTGGTGTTCAGGGACTGGAGTTGTGTCACGTTCACTGTTTCTTCTATTGCCTTGTGCCCCAGAATCACTACTGTAGTCCCACTGGGGGCCCTTGCTCCACAGCTTGAGTGAGTGTGTGTGGAGGGGTACTGCTCCCTTGGCCTACATGCTGGGCCTCTATGCATGCGTGCTCCATGTGGCTTCAGCCCACCTGTGCTCTGGCTGCTGGCTCTTTAACTCCACCCATGCTGCTAAGCACACCTAGTGGGTAATCTGCCTGACTGAAGGGCCTGGCCTCTGTGCATGCATGCCCCCGCTGGGCTTTGGCCCACCTGTGCTGCAGATGGCTGGGTAACTCTGCCCCCACTGCTCTGCCCATCTGGTGGATAATCTGCCTGGCTAAAGCACCAGGGTGCCTCCCCCACTCCTCCAGAATGGCTTCAGCCCACCTGTGCTCATCAACAAAATTTTAAAAAGACTGAGAAAAAGATGAAAGACATGTATGGCAGAATGCATTAGTTCTGACCAGGAGCAGGCAAGAAAGGGGAATTGGGTCTAAATTTGATTAAGAAATATTGTATGAGCTGTGCGTGGTGGTGCACACCTTTAATCCTAGCACTTGGGAGGCAGAGGCAGGCAGATCTCTGAGTTCAAGGCCAGCCTGGCCTACAGAGTGAGTTCCAGGACAGCCAGAGCTACAGGGAGTCCCTGTCTCAAAAAAGACCAAAAAAGAAATGTTGTATGAAATACACAAAACTTCATTTAAAAAAAAGAAAGAAAAGTAGATAAAAGACAAAAAAGGAAAAAACCTCAAACTGAATCTACCATATGATCTGATTTTACCACTCCTTGGCATATACCCAAAGGACTCATCCTACTGTGGAGATACCTACACATCTATATTTATTGCTGTTCTAAGAAATGGAAACAACCTAAATGTCCCTCGACTGATGAATAGATAATGAAAATGTGGTACATTTACACAAATGGAGTTCTACTCAGCAGTAAGGAAAGAAAAAAATTATGAAATTTGTAGGTAAATGGATGGAAGTAGAAACTGTTATACTAAGTTAAATATCACAGACTCAGAAAAGCAAGTGACACATGTTCTCCCTCATTTACTGATCTTAGCACCAATCCCTTATATGTGAGTATATATCCTTATGAAACAGCAGGAGCCAGGAAAATGGAAAGAAAGCATGGAGGTGACAGGAAAGAAAGTGCCTAAAATAGAGGGCTAGTAGGAAGCAGATGTTCTGGGGAAAATGGGGTGTTCAACTGGAAAGGAAGGAGGAAAGGACATAAAAGGAAGCATGGGGGTGCAAGGGAAGAGGGACCTGAAAAGAGGGGCTTAACAAGAGACAGGTATTACCGAGGGGAGAATGGGGCATTTAAATTGGACAGGGAGGAGGGAGGTTAGACATGGTGAGGGGAGAGATAAATAAAGCTTAGGTGGCATAAAAAGCCAGAGGGGAGTGTATTACTCACCCCCTGAAAAATACACGTACAATATCTGAACATGAGTACCTGAGTATACCTAAAGGCTATACAACAAGAAGCACAGTGCCAGACAGGAGAAACACCCCTTCAAGATGTTTGTCAGAGTAGTTCAAGACACTCCCCAAATAACACAAGCTTTTGCAACAACCATTGCTTATCTTCCAGAACTTGAAGGTAGGATCCTATTGCTGAATTCAGGATATACTTCAAACACAGGACTTGGGGCAGTGGAGCTGGAACGAAGCTGGAAGCCCTCTCCCTGAAGACCAGCTCCTCATGGTTCTAGAGGATACTACGTGAGCTGCTAAGGGAGAAAATCAACCAATGGACAAATCCAAATCCAAAGCCTAATAACCACAGTAGCTAGCACAACAAACTATCTCTATTGGTGCAGCAATGGCACTTTAACCTAGAAGGGTAATCAACAGCTATAGAATTGGACTTAAAGCCCTCTCAGTGGGAAGTAATTTATGGGTGGCATTGTAAATATAGTCAAATAAACATTTCTGGAGAGATTATAGATTTTAGAGAAGATCCTATCTCTGTCATATATCTAGACAAATGAAATTTCTTACTGTATGCTAAATATGGATCTTTATATTTACAAGCAAGTATACCAAAAACCACTGATCAAAGAAACTTCTTTTGCAACAGATGGAGGCTATTAGAGAGTACCACAACTGGTCACACACAGAGAATATATGTCTGCTGGATTCCCAGCCCTAAGTGACATATCTACTGTGGAATCTTTACATTTAAGGTTCATGGGACATAACAGAACAAGGGGTAGAGAGAATACAACTTTCACCAGCAAAGCTTCATCATATAACAAAGTGTGATGGACATAGAAGGCCACAATTGGCTAAGCTTTCGAGAAGAAGAGACTGCAGTGTGTGTGTGTGTGTGTTTGTGTGTGTGTCCCTGAGTAGGACTCCTATTATTAAACTTCACCCACCCATGGCTGAAGGACCATTGTGGAAGAGAGGGGTAGAAAGATTTTAAGAGCCAAGGGTTGGTGCATGAACACAAGGAAATAGTCTTTCAGGCCACTGCTAACTTGCTCAAATAAACTTGCAACAATGGTGACAGTATGCACAAGACCCATGCTGATGCAATCAGACAAAAACTCAGCACAGAACATGGGAAATGGACCCAACCCTAGCCAAAGAACTATTGGCAACTGATTTCTGCTGGGTGAGGGAGAGTCGATCTTTAAGGAAGTGACTCTCGATAGGCTGACTAGTCTCCAGTGGATGAACTTGCTCTGAGGACATCTGTGTACAAATGCTTGACTTGATAGAATTTAATATATATGACAGAAGGCATGAAATGCAGTAAGGAGTTTATTCGGGTTATGTGGGGGGATCTAAATTTGATTAAGATCTATTGTACGAAATGCACAAAACTCAGTAAAAATATTTATAAGAGACCAAATAAAATAAAATAAAAACTCTGCAACTAGTATATTTATTGGTAAAAAGCTTTTCCTCTAAGATCAAGGATTGGTCAAAGATGCTCACTCTTCTCAATGCAACTCTGAAGTCCTAGCCATAGCAATGATACAATAAATAAATAAATAAATAAATAAATAAATAAATGACATTTTAATAGGAAAGAAGCAAAATTGTCTCCATTTGTTGACTTTATCTTCTAGTTAGAAAGCCTTAAAGACTTAATAAAAATGTGTTAGAACTGATCATAAAGTTTCATGATGCAAAAATCAACATACAAAATCAGTGGCATTTCTATTAATAATAATGAAACATATGAAAGAGAAAATTAGATGACTATATTTGCACTAGCAGCAGTTTGGAAGGAAAATACTCATGTGTAAGTTTGACCAAGGAGGTGAAAATCTATATACTGAAAACTATAAAACTCTAGTGAAGAAATCCAAAATACATAGAAATAGAGCCTATATTCATGGATCAAAAGATAACCTCTGTTTGTACACTGGTAAAATGTTCCTGCTACCCAAAGTAGCCCACAAATTCAATGCAGTCCTTATCAACATTCCGATGTTGTTTTCCGCAGAAGCAGAACAAACTATCTTTTAATTCGTGTGGAACCACAAGAGACTCAAACAACCAAAATAATTTTGAGCAAGAACAAGCTGGAGGCTTAACACATCCTAATTTCAAAGCATAGGGCTAGCAGCATGGAAGTCACACACACACACACACACACACACACACACACACACACGCAATAGCTAAAGGAGCAGGATCCCAAGCCCCAAAATAGACACACACACATTTATGGTCAATTAATTCTTTGACAAAGATGCTAAGAAGACATAATGTGGAAAGAAAAATCTTTATAATAAATAGCATTAGGAAACCTCCAACTTCACATGTGGGCTCTGATTCTAATCTCATACCACGTAAAAACCCACTCAGAATTTATTAGAAATATATAACCAGAAACTCAAAAACACTGGAAGAAACCAAGGGAAAACTGAATAACTTTATTTGTTTTGAGTTTTGGGAACAAAATTAAAATTAACAAATGTATTGTTTCAACATAAAAATCTTCCCACTGGGGTTGTAGAGTTGGCTCAGCAGGTAAGAACACTTACTGTTCTTCCAGAGGATCCAGGTTCTCACCACCCACATGGCCACAAACAACTCTCTGTAATTCCAGTTCCAGGAGATTCGATGCTCTTCTCTGGTCTCTCTGTAGGCACTGCATGCACGTGGTATACCTACATACATTCAGGCAAAATATTCATATACACAAAATAAAAAATAATGAAATATTTCTTAAAATATTTACTGAATTTTTGTGTATTTCATATAGAACATCTCAAATAAATCTCAATCACCTTCATAGCCCCTTCTTGATTGGCACTTTTTTTAAAAGCTTCCTCACAAAAATGAAAGCAATTAATAAGAAAAAGAAGCAACAAAAAGAGAGAAAAGATTAGAAAGCATACATGTGATAAGGCTTAAACATCCAAAATAGACACTCAAGTAACTTAATAGCCAGAAAATAACAATTTACAATTGAACAAAGGACCTTAACAGACATCTCTCAAAAGATGTACAATAGGCAACAGGCTCATAGGAAAAGAAAAGAAGACAAGAAAAATTTCAATTTCACTAATCATTAGAGACATGCAAATTGAAACCACACCAGGGGGTCAGCCAACACCTACCAGGTTAGAATGGCTGTTATCAGAAACATAAAACCTCTCCAGGATGTAGAGATAAACAAACTCTTCTACACTGATGTTCAGAATGTAAATCTGTATTAGTATTGTTATAAGACATTATGGAAACCTGTATATAGACTCCTCAAAAAGCCAAATGTAGACCCAATTATCCATTTCTAAGTATCCACAAGAATTGAAGCTAATATTTTGAGAATACTTTGCAGCACTATCAACAATAGCCGATATGGAATTAACAAAGTGTCCAGAAACAGATAAATGTGTGAAGAAAATGCTGTGTGCACACAACACAACACAACACAGACTTAGCATGTTACCCAGCTTTCTGTTACTATAAGAAATACAGGGGGCTGGAGAGATGGCCTAGCGGTTAAGAGCGCCGACTGCTCTTGCAGAGGACCCGGGTGCGATCCCCAGCACCCACATGGTGGCTGAGAACCGTCTTTAACTCCAGTTCCAGGGGAACCCAGCACCCGTTTCTGACCTCCGCAGCATTGCAAGACACGGGTGCACAGACCTGCATGCAGACAGTACACGCATATACATAAAAAATAAATTAAAAAAAAACTAAAAAAAAAAAAAGAAATACTGATACCACTCCTGGGTATATACCCACAAGACTCATCTTACTGCAGAGATACATGCACAGCTATATTTATTGCAGCTCTGTTCAAAATAGCAAAAAGCTGGAACCAACCCAAATGTCCCTCAACTGACGAGTAGATAGAGAAAATGTGGTACATGTACACAATGGAGTTCTATGCAGTAGTAAAGAAAGACATCATGAACTTTGCAGGTAAATGGATGGAGCTAGAAGATATTATATTAAGTGAAGTAACACAGTCCCAGAAAAACAAACGACAAATGGTGTCCCTCATCTGTGGATGCTAGCGCCAATAACCTAGTTATAAATATTTCTTGTGAAGAAGGATGCATATTAAAAGAACAACAACAGAAAGACTGCATCAGAACTGACTGAAATGGTGAATCGGGAGGGGTGGGAGGGGCGGGAGAGGGACACGGGTCTATATTCGATTAATGTATATTTAATTGACGTGAGTTCAACAAGTATCCAATTTTGCCCAGACTCTGTCTACAGGTTACATGGTGTTTTAGGGCTTAGTTAAAGTAAATATGTGTATATTAAACAACATTGGTTTAAAGGTTCTGATAAAAACGGTAATGCACCTGAGTTAATTGGAAATATAAATTGTTGTCCACATTTGTTTTACTTAAAATCTGTATAACAATAACTTTGGGATTGGCACATACAAATGTTCTCTATAATTGTTCTGCTGTACAGTATCATCTTGTAGCATTCTCTTTTATCTATAGGATGATTTGACTTAAAAAATTAAGTTTGCTTCCCAAGTTAACCACAAACAGTCACCCAAAACAGCTTGGGTGAATTTGATGAAATCTGCACCTTGATTCCAGCCTATAGGTAAGTGTGTCAAAAAACAAAAACCTAAAATAAAAAGGGGGGATACAGATATATATGAAAGCTTTTTGTCAAAAACTTTGCAATTCAAATCTTAAAACTAACTACAGGAAAAGATTTGTATGTTCCCACAGGTCAAAATCTCACCAACTTAATGGCTGAGAAAGAAAAGATACAGCTTTGCATTGTGTAGGATGTACCAGGAAGTGTCAGCGGAAAGGTTGGCCCATCTGAACATTGAAAGGAAGAAAAGCCTCAGACTGCTACAGACATCAAACCCCTCTGTGGATCCTACTTGTAACAACTATTTATAATGAGTCCCAATGAAACTTACCTTCTAGGTGCCGCAAAGTTTTAATATGAGAGAATTTCTTACCTCCCCTCATAGAACAAGGAGGAATATTATGATAATGAGGTCGTTCTCCAACTGTAAATTGGAGCCAACTGTTATAGATGTAATCTCTTATAAAACTGGTAAAACTGCCTTCTTTAATTGACTAATAGACATAGGAACTGTGAAAAGGATTATTCTCTCTCTATTCAGAACCAAATATAATACAAAAGTCTCCTTAAGGTGTGAACATAAGCAAAATATATTAATACAGGAGAGCTCTGATATCAGCAATGGATTATTCTACCAAGGAGATGTTGACCAGGGGATCCAAGCCCTCCCCAAAAGGGAAAGGCTTCTTGCCTGTAAACTGGGATACCTGCAAGAAGAGAGGCGATAAGGCTCTGCTGTCAAAGACCTGATGTAAACATGGGAAAGATGTATTAAGACTACATTTGCAAGTGTACAGTTGGTCTCTGGAATACCAGAGAGTGTTACCCAACGCCAATAAACCAATAAAGCAAATATTGGTTTCCTTGAGGCAAGTCTCCTCCGTCAGCACCAGCTACACCTCACCTGCCTGGAAATGCTGTGCAGCAGTGGCAGCCATATGCCTGTATATCCCAAATCTAATCAGCTATTAGCTCTCTCCTTGGAAGAATAACCCACGGCTGATGCCACAAACTTACATCCTCTAGTGGTTAGGAGATGTTATAAGCCACAGTAAGACCCTGTCATATTTTACAGAAAAAAAACGTAATTAATGGATTAACGTACTATCCAAACATCTGTGTCTATATCAAAGTAACCTACCATAACAATTAGTACTGTTTAAATACCTATATATCTAATTGCTTGTGCTTCACTAGTAGGATTGAAAGGTTATTCCTGGACAAACTGTCAGCCCATGAAAGGAAACAGCCAGAATTGACCAGAGTCCAAGACAACAGCTCCAGAGAAAGTAGACTATTTTGCTTTTCATCCACCTGTGCCCCTTTTCTAAGCCTAGGGAACAATCTGCGGAAGAGGGGGCATGGTAGAATGTAAGGGCTGTGATTGGGGTGGATGGTGAAACTAGAGCTATATAGTCTGGACCCTTATTTGATTAACTTGATTGAACATACAAGCCCCCCACCCCCAGATGGATGGTGGGACCCTGGGGCTGTGTGGGTTTGGGCACAACTGCTTGCAAATTGGTTTTACATGAAGGATGCTTGTACTCATAGGTTATTACGTATTGTTAAAAAATGAAAAAAAATAAAGAAGTAATAGGAAAAAAAAGAAATACTGAGACAATCAGTAAGAGAAAAGGTGTATTTTGGCTCACAGTTTTGGAGAATACAGTCAATGAAACTGGCCAAAGACCAATTGTCCTTGTTACTTTTGACCTGTGATCAGGAAGTATTTCATAGCAAGAGTGTATAGCAGAAGATGTCTGCTCACCTCAGGGCTGGTACAAAATAATGGAGACAGGAAGGGGCAGAATCCCAAGGTCCTCTTCAAGGGTCCCCTTCTACCATGACAGTTTTCTCCCTTGGGGCTCCATCATGAAAGGCTCCACCACTTTCCAGTAGTGCCATTCTGGGGACCATGCCTTTACCACATGGGACATTTAGAGACAGTCCCTATCTATAAGCTATAGATTGCATCATTGCATACACTCGGATTTTTTAAGAAGGCATTTTGTCTTTCCATCAGCCTGGGTAAACCTGGAGGGTACTAAATGCTAAGTGAAATAAGCCTGGCAAAGGTAGCCTTCCTTTCATGGAACTTTCCAAACGCAGATTCAGTCTAGGAATAATAAGGTTCTCTGAGAGGCTATGGTATATAACCCTATCCTTGGAGGATTGATCTCTATCAAAACAGAGCTCCTGGAGTTATATCAGCAGGAGACTAGATTTAGAGAGAAGGAAAAGGCCTTTGTCCCAGGAGTGTGACAGGTGTATGTTGCATCATGTCAATGGATTACTATGGCTTCAGGCTTATGCTATTTAGAAGACTGAGGAGTATATGTCTTTAAGATTGTGAATTCTGTATTAACCAATATTTTAGGGTCATTCTGTATATGTATATTTATATATGTTAATATATAAAAATTATATGTACATGTTTAATTTATGTAAATAACTAAGAGGAAAATGTGCAATTTTGAGGTATACCTAATCTGCATTGGGTTAGGGAATATTTTTCCACTTCTTGCCTTATTCTACAAAATATGTGTTGATGAATTTGTTATTTAATAATGCATATTTTTGATTACTTTGCTGTTCATATACTGACATAAAGGGAAATATAGAATTTAGGAAAGGAGAAAAAAACATAAGATAGATATTATATTCTGAGAAATGAAATATAACGATGAAAACTCACAGAAGTAGAGACTAGAGCAGTGGTTACTAAGGCTGCAGTAGAGAGAGGAGACAGTAGGGTGTTCATTGTTCAAAGGTTATAAAGTTTTGGTAGAAGAAGAGAAATAAATTTTATATCTATTACACAGCAGGTAAGTACAGTCAATAACAGTGCATATTTCAAAGCAGCTTGGAGTGTAAATCTTAAATATCTTACATAAAAATGTTAGTAAGTGAGGTGATGATATGCTAATTAGCTGACTCAATTATTCTATATTTGATACATACACAAAACACTATGTTCTATACAGTCCTGTTCCATGTAAAAACATAGAAAAGTCTATGCCAGTGATGCTGATAATAAAATTGTTAGTAATTTCTATTCTGAGGCAAAAGTATATGCATGAGGTCATTCATAGCATCTGTTCATGGTCCTTTTAATGTCTTTAACTGTCTGTGGCATGTCTATTTCATTCCAGGAATTGAAAATTTGTATTTTATTTTTCTCTTCACTGAAGCTAGAGGGTAATTAATTTCATTGATCTGTTCAAAGAGTTAGCTTTCCCATGTATTGATTTTTATCTGTTTTCTTGTAAATGCTTTGTTTGGGCTCTAATCTTTATTATTTTCATCATTTTAATTGCTTTATATTTAATTTTTCCTTTTTCCCCATACATGCTTTAGGTAAAAGCTTATCTTACTGTTTACCGTTAATTTTTTCTAATATAATTTTACTATAAATTTTGTTTGCTTTGATACAATGTATCTCCAATTTTATTCAGTTGAAATGTTTTCTAGTTTTTTCTTTGACTTTCTATTTAATCTATGAACTACTTAGAAGTATGTTGCTTTACTTCTGAATACTTGTGGGCTGATCTTCAGTTAGATTCCAATGTATAATTCTGGAGTAAGATAGCAGATTGGAAGCTTCACTCATGTAGCAGAGTGAATGGGAAGAACCAGGATGCCAAAGAAGAGACTCTCTACCAGAGAAAGATTGGAAGAGCACTGGAAATCTCAGAGGTGGCAGAAGATAGAGAAGGATGGCAAAGTACAAGTGTGGTGTAGTTACAAGGAACAGAGTCTTGCTGATCTATCTATAGATTAGTGCATCTCAGCTCTTAATAGAGAAGCTGCTTCTTGCAGCAGATGGAGATTAACATAGAGACCTTCAATTGGCCAGTGTTCTGAAAATGAGAGACTACGGAGTGCTCAACCATAAGTGGAAGACCTATATCACAGTCTCAGGCCTCAGGGATCATTGCAAGAAGAGGGGGTTGAAAGATCATAAGAGTCAGAGATAGTAGATGACTACAAGGAAACCCTGTTGTCTGGACACAACAGGGAAATTACCCATAGGAACCTACAGTGCTTATGAAAGTATGCACAAGACTTACATAAACCCAAGCCAGCCAAAAATATAGCATGGAGCAGGGGTGTGGACAAGAAGCCTCAGCTCTAGCTGATGAATTATTGGTGATTGATAGCTGCTGCAAGAGGGAGACTTGGTTCTCTTTAAGAGCAGGTTGACCAGGGTCTAGGGGATGGACTCACATCCAAGAGCATTTGGGGAACACAAATTACACTCAATAGGCCTTAAAAGGTATTAGAGAACATGAAGTGAGGGGGTAGGTAAGTAGAGATAGATCCAAGAGGAGACGAAGAAGGGGGTCTGATTACAATCAAAATACATTGTATGAAGTTCTTTAAAATTAAATAAAAACATTGTTTTTAAAAAGGAAGAAGCAGCACATGTCTGCCCCACTAAATAACTTTCCTGAGGGAAGGGGAATCAAAAGCTGGATTCAAAGGGACACCTGGCAGCCCTAGTGAAAAGAGACTGGAAGTCCTACACACAGGTAGAACCTGAAGTTCTCATAAGTCTGGGTCCAGCCAAGGATTCCTGTTAGAGCACGACTCCTTTGGTGCAGCTGGTCATTGATGGACATTTCTGTCTCAGAAGGCTATGTTCAAGTGCCATCTTTTAGAGGGAACTCACTGTTTACTGATTTGACCTTGTGCTCTGAGAACAAGAAGTAGTCACAAATCTAGGAGCCTGGGCTCAACTTTCCATAGCACTGGGTGGGAGATAGCTGTAGCAGGTGGTTGTAGAGCCATAGAGGGCGACATGACCAAAAGGTCAGCTGGGAGGTGTCTGGCCTGGACAGTGTGGGTTGTGGTGGTTGGTAGGCTGTTGCTGGGAGCTATGCCCATGTCTTGAGGTTAACTGAGCTCAGAAGGCTCCTAGCTTGATATCAATGCTGCCCCAACATTTTCTCTTTGTTTTGAAAATGTTTATGCTTATTCTTACTAATTAATTTATTATTTGAGAGTTTCATATGTAAGTGTGATGACTTTTAGTCTCCTTCCACTAAATCCCTTCTTCTACCCAAGAAATCCCTCTTTTACTTTCACGTCCTCTGTGTGTGTGACACACTGAGTGTTCCACTTATCTGCTGCTGCAAGGCTCAATGCCAGCAGGACTGACTCTGAAGTCCCAGCAAAGCACTTGCCTTCCACAGCCTCATCCATCCAGCAGGGTGTCTAATGCCATGTGGGTTTTGAAAGCATGGATCTTCATGTTCCTGGACAGATCTCAGTTCTGCATTTGCTGCTCCCACTCCCAGGGTACCTAGGAGACAACATTCCAGGGCTAGACCATACACTGCCCTGGAGGACATGAACTGGGGAGTCTCACCAAGGCACAGTTCTAATGGGGAGGAGAGAGCTTAGCAGACATCTAATATAGTTATAGTAAAAAGACAGCAGTATCCAGCTGCAGCCATCTCTGCCCCAAACTACCCCCAATTTTAGAGCACTAGAAGGAAGTCATTCCAACATATCATGTTTGCTTTTGTTTCCATTTCTTTTTCATTTTACTCTATTTTTTGTAGAATTCTGATTTTGAGTAATTGTTTAGAAAAACTGTGTGGTTTTATTCTTAGTCTTACATATGACATAAAAGCAGATGGGAGACTGTGGGCAGGCAGATGAGAGGGAGAGATGCACAGAGCTAGAGAAAGGTATTGGGGACAAATATGAGCAAGGCCCAATGCTACACATGCATGAAAAGTTCACAGTGAAACAGTTACTCTGCATGTTAACTAAAAATAAATGTAAAAACGGACTACAAAACATTTCCTGGGGGATTAAGAGATGGCTCAGTGGGCAAAGACAGTTGTGGCCAAGACTGACAACCTGAGTTTGATCCCTAGGGCCCACATAGAAGAAGGAGAGAATGCCACTGGCATGCATCCCACACACAAAGTAAATAAATGAATAGAATAAAAAATTTTTATAGGTGCTGCCATTCATATTTGTATTTTCCTACTAAGGATAAAAGACCAGAAAAAAATATGTCACAGAAATTACTTAGAAATCTGAAACCCTTGTGGCAGCAAACATTTAAGAGGAAGGGTACCCAATCTGCTGTATTGCTACAAAGTTTGATTGGCTATATGAGTACTGCCTTATATATCAAGACTGACTTAGACCATGCTAAATAATTCTTGGCAAAATGATAATGCCCACCACTGTGTTGCCTCATCTGTTAGTTCTGCTCCATGCAATGTATGTGTATTAAGTCTTCACAAAACTCTTTGAAACAGTTATCTTATTTGACATAAGTTTTGAACATTAAAGCACTTAATTACCTGTTTCAAGGTTACATGCCTGTTAAAGACATAGGTAGATTTTAAATATAAATTCTTTTTTTTTTTTTTTGGTCTTTTTGAGACAGGGTCTCCCTGTAGCCCCAGCTGTCCTGGAACTCACTCTGTAGACCAGGCTGGTCTTGAACTCACAAAGATCCTCCTGTTTCTGCCTCCCAAGTGCTAGGATTAAAGGCATGCACCACCACACCCGGCTTTAAATATAAATTCTTAAAAGGTGTGCAAAACATTCCATTTTCAGAGAATGGTAAAAAATAATAGCCCACTTCAGAGAACAAAATATTTATATTATATGGACCAGGCATGGTGCCACACACCTTTAATCTCAGCACTTGGGGAGGCAGAGGCATGGGCTAGAAGACACTTTTCAGCAAGCTCTTCCCTGGGACTCCCAAGGGTCCCTCCACAACATCTTATTATCTTCTAGTTGTTGTCTCCAATGCAATGAGGCCACAGCTGGAGCCAGAGGCACAGGTAAAATGTGTGTCTATCTTTCAGCCACTTCAAGTTCACTGTAAGGAGGATTGCTTGTCTTGAATTTCTTTCTGTACATACAAGATTTATATTATGTATGTAGTTCTTTTTCCTGAATTTTAGTGATTTTCAACAGTTTAGTTGGATAGTATTTAGATCCCCTCCCTACTGCATCCCTACCCCATTGCCCCCTGCCCAATTTAATGTATCTCTCATAAATTTAAAATGGCCTATGGAGTCTGATTTGTGTTCACCACTTTGTGTTCGAGTCCCGTCACTGTAAGACAGTGTCTTTTCCCTCCAAGTGTTCATCAATTGCCAAAAATTCCGTAGGTTGGGTTGGGAATTTACCTCCTTCCTCATGTCTGTGCTGGGATTTGCCTGGTCTGAGCTTGCAGAGGACTTGTGCATGCTGTCACCATTGCTGTGAGTTCATGTGAGTAACTCACCAGCTGTCCCAGACGATTGCTTCCTTGTGGTCATCCACTTCCTCTGACTTCTGGCAGAAGTTTGATATAGGTGTCCTATTCAGGGATAAGTACTCTGCAGCCTCTTGTTCGCTAGACATTGGCCAATTGTGGGTTTCTGTGTAAATCCCCACATGTAGTTCTTTTATGCTTTATTGTGGATCTCTAGTATAATGTTGTACCTGTGTGGATGCATGTGGTGTATGCAGATGTGTGTGTGTTTATCTCTTTGTTCATGTGTGTGTATGTGTGTGTGTGTTTGTGTGTGTTTATCTGTGTATGTGAGTGCATGCATGTACAGATGCATGCATTTGTGGCATCTGGAGGAGTGCTTCAGGTGTTCTTCTCCATGGCTCTTTGCCTTACTCCATTCAGACAGGCTGGCTGCCCTGCAAGCCCCAGCAATTCTCTTGTCTCCACACCCCTACTACCCAATGCTGAGGCTACCAGGAGACGTGGCTACATATGGCTTCTTACTTGAGAACTGGGGATCCTAATGGAGGTCCCTTTGCTTGCCCAGCAAGTGCTTTTATACACGGAGCCACTGCCCCATCCCCTCCATTGTAATTTTTATTGTGTAATGTGATGATTGAAAATAGGAATTTTCATGAAGCTTGGAATTCGACTCACAAAATCTTTTAGTTAAACTCTTCCTGCCTCTTTTAGGATCATCAAAACCAAACAAAACATATAGCTGATATAGAAATCCTACCATACAGTGTGTTCAGTTTTTAAAAGTGATTTTAGTCTATGTAAATGAAGTGAGAGCAGAAAAAATGTCTGGATAGATCTGAGACACACACATGAATACTGAGAATGTATCGTTTATAACAAGCATGTGATGTGTTTTACCCCCGGGCATCTATCCCATTAAATAAAAAAATGACATTTACCAAAACATACATAAGACTTTCCCTTAATATAGTATGGATATATGTACAGTATAACATTTGCTGTCTTAACCACTACAGGTGTACAGTTCAGTAGTATAAATATGTCACATTGCTATGTAATTATCATTACCATCCTTGTCCACAACAGTTTTCATTTTCCAGGACTGAAACTCTATGCTTATTAAGTGGCAAGCATTCCTCCCGCTCTCCTCCCAGCCTCTTAACTGCCATTCTATTTTGTGTCAGGATGAATTTGACTTTTCTTGGTACCACATGTAAGTGGAATCATACATGTTTGTCCTTTTACGACTGCTTCATTTCCCTTGGCAAAAAATAGTCTCAAGATTTCTCCATATGTGACTAGCATATATAAAACATCCTTCTTCTTTAAGGATGGGTAGCTTTTCATTTTACACACACACACACACACACACACACACACATACTACATTTTGTTTATTTATGGTCACTGAGCTATTTTCATCTCTGTTGCGATTAATGCTCTTATAAACATGGGTGTTTTAATATATGAATCCATACTTCTAGCTCTTTTGAGTGTGTACTCAGAAGTGAAATTGGCTCACATGATAGTATATTTTAGTTTTTGGAGAACCTGCAAAACTGTTTGCCAGACTGGTGGCTGCCATTTTATATTGCCACTTGTAACTCACAAAGGATCCCGTTCTATAAGCCTGCTGTGATTTAGACTTCATTAACCATTTACCCTAGAGCTTCAAGTGTTAGAATCTTGATTCACAGTGTGGCAATATTTGTTAGCAGGACCTTTGTGAGGTGAGGCCTAGTGAGAGGTAGTTAGGTCACTGAGGATGCTACCTTTAGAAGAAATTAATGCAGTTCATGAATTTTTTTTTGTTTAAATTTGATGTATTTTTTTTTTATTTTATGTGTATAGGTGTTTTGCCTGCATGTATGTGAATGTACACATGCATATGATGTCTGAGGAGGCCAGAAGAAGGCATGCCTTGTAACTGGTGTTACAGACAGTTTTTAGTTGCCTCATGGGTGCTGGGAATGTAACCTGGCTCATCTGTAAGAGCAGGCAGCATATTTAACCACTGAGCCATCTCTGGAGCTCCAAATTGTTCTTTTCATTTCTTTTCTTTTCTTCTTTTTTTTTTTTTTTTTTGGTTTTTCAAGACAGGGTCTCCCTGTAGCCCCAGCTGACCTGAAACTCACTCTGTAGACCAGGTGGGCCTTGAACTCACAAAGATCCGCCTGCCTCTGCCTCCCAAGTGCTAGGATTAAAGGCGTGCGCCACCATGCCCGGCTTCATTTCTTTTTTAAATATAATACTTTTATTGATGTTTTGTGTATTTGATACATCATTTTTTAGTTCAATTTAGACATATTTCCCTTTCCCTGCCCCCCCAACCCTCCCCAGTTCATGCACTCTGCCATACATGTCCTGCATCTTTCTCAGTCTCTCCACAGTTTTTCTCTGCAAAGGTTAATTTTCCTACGCAGAATTCAACCACAGCAGTCCATTCCTTGACCCAGTCCTCATGCTGCTGTGGCTCCCTCCCAACTGTACCTCTCCAAAGTATGCCCATGTACACGTCATATATGTACCAGAATTATGTCCTCCAGGAGTAAACTGTATGTTAACTCTGATATATGTCCAGGAGCTTTTTTCTTTTAATTTTATATTACTCTAAAATATGAATATATACCTTCCATGCATATATGCTAATTATGATGTCTGAAAGTAAGTGGTAAGTTAATTCTAGGGCTCATTAAGAGATTCATATTATATTTAAACCCTATGTTAAACTCTGATTGGCTGTTGTAATTATAAATTACCCTGTAACTCGCACCTCAAGGCCACACTCCTCCCGAGTTGAGTGTTGGCCCTGCGTCATAATTAAATTAAAGAGATTCACATTATAACATCACAGTTGCTTTCAGATAGAAAGAAATATAACAATAACATTGCTCAGCTTGCCTTCAGTTGGGGGATTTGGTACTAGCATCCACAAATTAGGGAAACCATTCCCGTTTGTTTTGGTGGGACTGTGTTACTTCGCTTAGCATAATGGCTTCCATCCATTTGCAGGTAAATGGAGTTCCATCCATTTACCTGCAAAGTTCATGATGTTATCTTTTTTACTGCTGTGTAGAACTCCATTATGTAGATGTACCACATTTTTGTTACCCACTCATCAGTGAGGGGCATTTGGGTTGGTCCCAATCTTTGCTATTGTGAAAAGAGCTGCAATAAACATAGCTGTGCATGTATCTTTGCAGTAGGATGAGTATTGTGGGTAAATACCCAGGAGTGGTATGGCTGGGTCAGGTGGTATGCTCATTCTGAGTCTTTTAAGGGTTATCCACACTGCTTTCCACAGTGGTTGTAGGAGTTTACATTCCCACCAGCAGTGGATGAGTTTTCCCCTTTCCCCACAACCTCTCCAGCATTTGGTGTCTTTTGTTTTCTTGATCTTAGCCAGTCTTATCGGAGTGAGATTATATTTTAGAGTGGTTTTAATTTTTATTTCTTTAATTATTAATGATGTTGAACACTTTTTAAGATGTTTCTCAGCCATCTTTACTTCCTCACTGGTGAAATCTCTGTTTAGGTCTTTACTCCATCTTTTGAGTGACTCATTTGTTTTCTTACTTCTTTGTTTTTTGAGTAGTTTATATTTTCTGGATGTTAATTCTCTGCCAGATGTATCGCTGGTGAAGGTTTTCTCCCATTCTGTGGGTTTTCTCTTCACTTCCTTGATTGCTTCTTTTGCTGTACAGAAGATTTTGAGTTTGATGAGGTCCCATTTGTCAGCTGTTGACCTTATTTCCTGAACAGCTGCTGTTTGATTTAGAAAGTCATTTCCTACTGCTATGTTTTGTAAGTTGCTACCAACTTTTCTTCTATCACCTTTAGAGTTTCAGGATTCACAGTGAGGTCTTTGGTCCATTTGGAGTTGACTTTTGTACAGGGTGAGAGATAGGGGTTTATTTTTGTTCTTCTACAAATGCTGGTCCAGTTTTGCCAGTACCATTTGCTGAAGATGCTATCTTTCCTCCAATGAGCTTTTTTGTCTCCTTTATCAAATATGAGGTGGTTGAAAGTGTATGACATCAAGTTTGGATCTTCAATTTTGTTCCATTGGTCAATGGGTCTGTTTTTGTGCCAGTACCAGGCTACCTTTATGACTATAGCCCTGTAGTATAACTTGAAGTCTGGTAAGGTGATCCTCCCTATATTGCACTTTTTGCTCAGGGTTGCTTTAGCTATTCAGGGTTTTTTGTTTTCATATGAATTTAAGGATTTTTTTCAAAGTCTGTGAAAAAGCTCATGGGGATTTTGATTGGGATTGCATTGAATCTGTATATTAATTTGGGTAGAATGGGCATTTTTACATATTACTTTTTCCAATCCATGAGCATGGAAGGTTTTTCCATCTTTTGATGTCATCTTCAAGCTCCTTCAGGGATTTAAAATTTTTGTTGTAGAGATCTTTGGTGTCTTTGGTAAGGCTTATTCCCAGGTATTTTATTATATTTTTTTGAGGCTATTGTGAGTGGGAAGGTCTTCTTCTATTCCTTCTCCAGTTGCTTGTTGTTGGTGTAAAGAAAGGCTACTGATTTTTTTCTAGGTTAATTTTGTATCCTGCCACTTTACTGAAACCCTAACCCCACTCCACCTCACCCCAGATCATGCATTCTGCCATAACTATTCTGCATCTTTCTCTCAGTCTTTTTTTAATGGAAAATTCACATTTTCCTCCATTAATTTTATATTACTCTAAAATATGGATACATACTCTTTGACCATATACAGTAATTACAGTCTGAAAATAATTGGTGGGTGGATTCTAGAGCCCGTTGAGAGATTCACATCATAACAACATAATTGCTTTCAGATAAACAGAAATATAACCATAATGTCATTCAGCTTGCCTTTCATCTGGTGGATTTGGTGTTAGCATCCACAAATGAGGGCAACCATTCTCTGTTTGTCTCTCTGGGACTGTATTACTTTACTCAGCACAATGGCTTTGAGCTCCATCCATTTACCTGCAAAGTTCATAATGCCATCTTTCTTTACCACTGAATAGTACTCCATTGTGTAGATATACCACATTTTTGTCATCCACTTGTCTGTTGAGCAGCATTTGGGTTGGTTCCAGCTCTTCGCTATTGTTAAGAGAGCTGCATTAAACATGGATGTGCATGTATCTTTGCAGTAGGATGAGTCTCTGGGGTATATAACCAGGAGTGGTATGACTGGGTTAGATGGTAGGCTCATTCTGAGTCTCTTAAGGGTTCTCCACACTGCTTTCCATAGTGGTTGTACAAGTTTACATTCCCACCAGCAGTGGATGAGTGTTCCCTTTTCCCCACAACCTCGCAAGCATCTGTTGTCTTTTGTTTTCTTGATCTTAGCTAGTCTAATTGGAGTTAGATGATATCTGAGAGTGGTTTTAATTTGCATTTCCTTAATTATTAATGGTGTTGAACACTTTTTAAGATGTTTCTCAGCCATCTTTAATTCCTCACTGGTAAAGACTCTGTTCGGCTCTTTACTCCATCTTTTGGTGTCCACTTTCTTTTGGAAGTTGTCATTCTCTACTTGTAGCTCCTTGCTTCATTGGTCAGTTTCTTTTTTTATTTTAGCCTGAGATCTTTTCAGTGTTTCCACTTCTGGAGTTTGTCATTCTCTCCCTCTAGTTCTTTTCAGAGTTTGTATTTCTCTGCCTCTAGTTATTTTTGGAGTTTGTATTTCTCTTCCTCTAGTTCTTTTTGGAGTTTGTCATTCTTTCCCTCTAGATACTTCCTGATTTTTTCATTCTCTTCATTTAGTTCTGTGATTTGTTCTTTATATTCTTTGATTTCTTTGAATATGTCTATGGCTGTTCTTCTAAGGTCCATGTCTTGGTTTCCTTCTGGGGAGATTTCAATGTAGGGATCTTCTATAGAACTGGTTGAATTCGGTGTGGACTTATTGTGAGATTTTCCCCTGTTGCTATTTTTTCATTGTGGCTTCAGCATGTGGATTTATTTTTTGTTTGGATTCTGGTGCTAATTTCAAATGTTAATATGGAGGATTGGTGGGTCACTCACTGTGCTTCCTGCCAGTCAGTTCCTCTACATTGGCTGTGCAGTCTAGAATCACTAACACTATGCTCAGTGGATCGTCTGCACTGCAGCTCCACCAGCTTCCTGGATCCTCTCCACCACTGGTGTGTGCTGGCTTCCTAGGTATCTCCCTGAGGGTCTTGTTATTTTCTAGAGAGAGAGAGAGAGAGAGAGAGAGAGAGAAACTGATTCACTATGTAGCCCAAACTGGCCTTGATCTCACTGTGGTTCTCCTACTTAGCCTCCTGAGTGCGAAGATTAGGGGGTATGCTACCATGCCCAACTCCAGCTTATTATTTTACTAATACTATCTCTCCATTCATGCACATTCATCCACAGTGCCATGTGACATGTCAGGAGGGGCCTTGTCAGAGTTGGTGCCAACTGCTTGGACTTTCAGCCTTGAAAACTGTGAACCAAGTACATATATCTCCTTTCCATTTTACTTATGGGGTGAAATTTGTAAAGAACTTAAATGCCCTTTGATGGACTAGTGGCTAAACAAAGGCATGCTTCTAGAACAACTCAGGATTAGAAATAGAACCAGCCCTGATTTGGCTAAAGACTGGAGAATTAGAGGCAATCAGAACTAGGATTCTCCAGACTGGAGCTTAATGGGAGACTTACTGACAAAATAATGGTCCAAGGCAGCAGCATGATCTATTGGCTCCCCACAGTTTGGATCAGAAGGACAGGCACAGTTTGAATCAGAAGGAAAGGCACATTGGTAACGTCGGATAAAAGTGAATTCCTCTTAGCTGGAATGCATGTGGTTTAACAAGGAGCCAGGCACATTCCTGGCACCAGTGTCCAATTGCTTTATATCACTCTAATGGTTTTGTCTACTTCTCATTTACTAGGCAACTCTGAGGAAATTGACCAAGATTACTCAGGGGCAATCATGTCAAGCTTAAGCCAAAACCCATGAGCCATAAATAGCATGAAATATTACTCAATGAACAGAATGTATGAAGTACTGATGTACTCAGAGTCCCTGCTGGGTCCCAAGAGAGCTTTGCTGCGGAAAGTAAACCCCAAAATGTCACATCGCAAGTAAGTCCACTTATACAATGTTCTTTAAATGATAAAATTATAAATATGAAAGGAAGATTTGTGGTTGCCAGGATTTAAGGATGGCATGAGGACCGAAAGGAAGGGAGTGTGGTGAGGTCAGCTGAACAGGAGTGGCCCCTGTGGTGCTGGAAAACACTCTGCGTCTTGCTGTGCATGCTGGTCCTGTTGAGATAATCTACTTTTGTAAAATGGAATCACTGGGGACACAAAGTACATCGTACATGGGAGCTCTGCTTCTTCCTGCAACTCCATGTGAATCTATCATTATATCAAAACAAAACATGTAATTTAAAGAAAAGAAAAAGGGACAGAAATGTGCATTATCTTTTGGAAAGCTTTCCATAAAATATTGTTAACAATAAAGGGAAACTTGCTGCTGCTCAGGAGATGGATGGCTATTATGACTCACTTTTCAAGGTCTCTTGAGAACCAAAGGTTTGTGTTTTGATTTGTCCTAATGATGCTCAGGATAAAAGTATTTTCTAGGTCATACAATGCTGGAAATTTCAGGAGCTCTGTTGCTATTAGAGAACTATCACCAAAGAGTGTAAGTAGAACATGTCCAGGAGAGTGTGATGTCCTTGTATGAGTCAGATGACTGAATTCTGACCTAGGTGACCTGGAGCAGGCTGGCACCCCGCTGGTACTCACAGAAGAATCTGAACTCACACAGCTTGACAGTAAGGTTTGCCTTTTGTGTTGCCCCAGCCTAGTCATAGACCTGCTCCTAGCCTTAAGATTCTTTTGTAACCTGAACAAACCAGTTCTTCGAATGTATATTGAATGTGTGATACCAAATTAACCTCCAGAATTTTAAAAGATTATGGCTGGAGTCCTGGCTGAGCGGTGAAGAGTACAGGTGGCTCTTGCAGATGACCCAAGTTTGGTTCCAGCAGCCATGTGGTGGCTAATAACTGTGGGAAACTCCAGTTCTGACATCCAGGGCCATGCAGAACATGTGGCACACCTACATATGTGCAGGCAAAACATACGCATAAAATAAAAATAAATAAAATCATTTTTCTTTTTAAATATGTTATTATTTTTTTTTATTTTAGTAAATGAGTGTACAGCCTACATGTGTGTAAGTGCACCCATGTCATGCGATGCCTGTGGAGGACAGAAGGTGTTGGATTCCCCTGGACAGGAGTTACAGGCAGTTGTTAGTCATCATATGGGTGCTAGAAATCAAACCTAGGTCCTCTACACGAGCAGCCAGTGCTCTTAACTGCTGAGATATTGCTCAAGCCCCCAATTTGTCTTTTAAAAATGTTTTATTATTTTTATTTTATGGGTATGAGTGCATTGCCTGCATGTATATAAGTGCATCCATATCATGCAATGTCAGTGGAAGTCAGAAGAAGGTATCAAATCCCCTGGAACTGGACAGTCATTAGCCTCTGCATGGGTGCTGGGAATCAAACCTGGGTCCTCTGCAAGAGCACCCAGTGCTCTTAACCACTGAACCATCTCTCCAGTCCCCAATTTTTAAACTTTTTAAAAAGTTAAAGAATTCTAAAAGTTTTATAAGAGCCTCTATACAGTAGCTTTTGTTTAATCATTAGACATTTAAATGCATTTTTACAGTTATTTATTACCTGCACACAGGAACACAAGTGTGTGTGTGTGGGTGAGTGTGTGTGTGTGTGTGTGTGTGTGTGTGTGTGTGTTTCCCTGAGTAGTAGAGTGCTTGTGTGGTGTTTGGAGGACAACTTTGTGGAGTCAGTTCTTTCCTAGCTCAGACTGTTGGGCGTGATGACAAGTGCCCTTACCTGCTGAGCCATTTTGTTGGCTCAAGCATTAGACATTTCAACCATCAATATATTTAATTGCTGTCATAATCTTTTGACAAACATCTTGTTATCCTTGTACAAATTAGGATACGAGTATTAGGAAGGTAAAGCAAGTTTCTCACCACTACAGAGCAAGAGGGTGTAGGAGATGGGAGGGGCTAGTAGCCTCTCAGTTTGCCCAATGGAACAGTTTTCTGCTTGTGAGTCTTTTGGTGTCAATAGTAGACAAGTCCCAGGAAAAGCAGCCATCCCCGATGGAATGCCAGCCCCAAGTTCACATCACTTCAGCATCTGTGTCCTCTCCAATGGCCCTGGCTACCGTTCCATTTCTTAGAGACCTGTGAGAATTGTAAGCATTAAGAAAAACAAGACAAATTGTGGTTGGCTTTTTTTTTTTTTTTTCCATGAGGAGAGCAGGAATAACGATGCTACTTGGAGAAAAAAGAGAAAGTGGTAGGCAAGGAAACCCATATTTATATTCTATCTCATTCAGTTTCAAAAATAATTGGTGAACACAAAGAAAGGCAGGCAAGCAATTAAACTTGAAATGTATTTAAATGAGGAAATAAGGGAGAGGAGTGTGAAATTTGTATGTGTTTTAAATGGCATATGATGTTTTAATAAATAATGCTTGCCCCTTGAAAAACAAATGTGAATGAAGGAGATCTGCAGGGTGGTTTTCTGGAGGAATGGGGATCAACAAATGCCGAGCATCAATCCAGAGACCGGCAGAGTTAATGGCCCCACTCGGAGGAGAGCCTGCTTCTTCAGAATGGTAGCTCGACAGAGTTAACCCCTCTTCTCTCTATAATCTGCCTTTGAATAAATGTTCACTCTGCTGAAAAAATGTGATCTGATCCTTGGGGAGTGGAGTAACACAGGAGTCAAGATGCTTGGAGGATGCCAAACCCAGTGACCGCTGGAACAGAGGTGGTAGCAGATGTGGTGTTACCATAGCAACTGTTGGGCGGTCCAAATGAAGAAGGGACTCACATTCCAAGGACTAAGACCTCAGGGAGACTTTGAACCCTGCAGTTCTCTAGAGCTATCTGGCTTTGGAAATGTTGGGGGCAAAATCAGAAATAAGAAGAGAATCTTTTTTTCCTCTCTCCTCATTGCTATTGTGCTGTGGGTAAAGAGAAACAATTTTCTTTATTTAAAATCAACCTTCAACAGGAAGCATGATCCCAGCTGTGAATTAATGCGTTGCCTTGCCTCCAGGAGATGCGTGCTCCTCCTCCCAGCTGAACTGGTGCCTCCTCCCACCTCCTTCCTCCTCTGTCCTTCACTTCCCAGCCTCTGTTGTTGGGGAGGATAAGCAGTCTTTCCAAATGACTGCATGTGGCTTACAACCTTCCCATTGTTCCCTGTTACTGCGCCACGCTACATCATTGTGCTTTGAATTAATTTTTACTAGGAAGGCTCTAATTACCATGTGAACAGTACAATCACACTGCATTATGCTTTTATGTCAAAGGACTTAATTTAACAAAAATGTAAATAGCTAAAATATTTTTGATATTTTCAACCCATCTTGGCATTTCTTGGTTTTCAATAGAGTTTGAGCATCAAAAAAATAATATTAATAACAGCCCACGTTGGCCCCCCTTGACCCCTGAGGGGAAAAACGTTCCGTGAGTGGGATAATTCTGCACACTTTCTGCGCCTCAGTTGCTGCTTCAAGAGCAGTGGTCTCTGAAAGCAATCCATTGGCTTGAGAGAAAAAATAGGAATCCTTTTCTTTTTAAATTTTTCATGTCATCCTACAAAAAAACTGTTTTTTGGGTGTGTGTTAGAGTGTTCATAATATGAGAAGGCAGTGATCTATATACATATATGTATAATTTTAAGCTTTGCAAATATTTGTGGAGGTTCTAGCTTATGAACTTTAAAATTTTAAATCATATACCATGTAGCTCATCCATTTAAATTATATGAATCAATACCTTTCAGTATGTGTGTTTGAAGAACTGTGTGTGCATCATCCAAATCCACTTTAGAATACCCCATTACTCATAAAGGAAATCTTACACCCCCATGTTGTATTTACTTATCTTTATCTCCAGCCTCTGGTCCCCTAGTTCCTATGTTAGATCTCCTATAAATGAATCACACAAAGATGGCCTTTTATATCTGTCTTCTTTCAATTGGCGTAATGTTTTCAAGGCTTGCATAAGCAAGTATTTCATTCCTTTATATGGCTAAATAATATTCCGTTGTCAGTTCTATGCCACTCCATTTTATTTATCCATCCATCAATAATACTCTGGACAAGCAACCACATTTTATAATAGATCCCCTATATATACAATTCATGTATTTAAATGGCATTTAGCCAAGAGTGGTGGCAACTTACCTATCATCCTGGAACCTGGGAAGCCAAGGCAGGAGGATCATGAGTTCAAGGCCAGCCTGGGCAACATAGCAAGTTCCAGACCAGCATGGTTATAAAGTGAGAACTTGTCTCAAAGCCAAACCAAAACAAAAACAGATGATGTTCAAACCATTTTGTTCTATTTTTATCTTATTTGTATATGTATATCACGTATATATGTGTGCAGAGTGCATGTGTGTCAGAGAACAACCTCCATGTTGGTCTTGCCTTCTTCCTTATTTGAGACAAAGCCTCATGTTCTTAACCTCTGCCTTCCAGGCAGCTGGCCTGTGAGCTTCCAGGAATTCTCCAGCTTCTGCTTCCTGTCTCTGTGCACGAGTGCTGGGACTGCAGATGTGTGCTCCTGCATCTGTGTTTAAATGGGATCTAGGAACTGAGCTCAGATCCTCAAGTTTATGCAAGTACCTCACCCAGTGGATCATCCACTCTGCCCTCAAAGCATTTTAAAATAGTACACTAATATAAAATGTGTGAGCTCTAAATTTGGGTTCCGGAAGTCCCATAGAGGGCCTGGCATACCCTGTATGTGTACAAGGGAATGAGGGTTAGGGCACTTAGGACAGAAGCTATCTACCAACCGTCCTGGAAGCAATTCAATATCTTAGCAACTGGTACAGCCATATGTGTGCGCACTAGCTGAATGCTCTGCTTGTGACATGTTCTGGCAAAGTTGCAGTGGGGGTTAAATGAGGCCAGAAACACTGAAGGGCTTTGAGGGTTATGTTTACAAATGTGTGGTACCTTACCATGGATGGAAACACATCTGTGAAATTTCCACTTCTATCTAGGACTGCTCCCTGAGGAGGAATCTGACTGTGTATCTAAAGGGGGTCCTGAGTCCATAGCAAGCTCAAGTATACCTACGGAGACATCAGAGGGAAAATCTCTTGCATGGGCCCCATGGTACCTTCCCTTGGAAAAGTGGAGGAACCTTGGCTGGAGTCTGATGGGGCAGCCTGGATGTGGGGCTGCTGGGAAGGAAGGAGAAATGTCCAATAACCTTCCCTCATTTTCATTTTCTTTCTTGCCCTATAAACCCAGATTATCTCATGATTCAACTGATGCTTGCTGACCACTTTTCATTGTCACCATTATGTCACAGAATTTAGGAGGCTACAGAGGTCTAGATAGGGAGTTACTGGGACAAGATCATACCCGGAGACAGAGTGAGTGGGACAGCTGAGTTGAGAACAGAGATGTCCTGGTCGCCTGCTGGGGCTTCTTCCCAGAAGCCTTTTTCCTGCATGAGGAGCCAGTTGACTCACAGCTGAAGTGACTGTCCATTCAGAAAAATGAATGAAGTCTGTAGCTCCTCCACACTGTATGGGTGTCTTGCTGCTCTCAGCTTGCTCTCTGAGTGTGGCTCTCTAAGATGTCTCATCTTTCTAAGATCTCATTATAACCATGTGGACTAGAAAGAGTATTAATTATAGAAAGTCTGGGCCACTGGTCAATCTGGGTTGGAGCTAAACAACAGCTAAAAGGTTAGAAAACCATGCAAATGAAAATGGAAAGAAAGGATTAATCTGGAAAAGAGGAGAGTGAGGGACAAAGGAATAATATTATGGGCTTAAATTCCTTTATTATAAAGGGAAGGGAAGGCATTGGTTTACTACCCCAAGATGGTGGAGTATTGGAACTGATCAGAGGCCAAGTGAGATGAAAATGAGAACATAACATTGCAGGTGGTGGTTCACAAAGTGGTATGCATGGATCAGGACTCGTCCCTTCTGGTTGTCTGAACACATCAACCTGTTTGCAAGGGAGGTGTTGTCCTGGAAGGGGCATCAGGAATTGGGAGACCAACTCAGAAATCCTGCTGGAAGGTGTGAGGAAGCCAGCAGGAGGGGCGGCCAGGGAAAAGGGCCAGCAGCTCTGCTCCTCCTCTGGCTCATCACTAACTGGAACCTGGATGGTATCCAGCTCCTCTGCATTCGAGGAGACCAGGACCAATAGGGACTTTGAGCTGTGGATACTTCCCTTGTTTGTTCTCTGTGGCTTACAGATGAGAGAAATTTATTACTCATGGCTTTGGAAGCCAGGAAGTCCAAGGTCAAGGAGCAGGCAGAGTGTCTGGTGAGAACCACTTCTTGGTTCATAGATGACAACTTCTTGCTTCTCATGTGGTAGAAGAAACAAGGTGACTTTGCAGAGCCTGTTATAAGGACACAGTTCTTAACAGGGAAGGCTCCATTCCTTTGCCCCAGTTGCCTCTCAAAGGCACCACCTCCTGATGGCACTGGCATGAGGGTCCAACATGTATATTTGGAAAGGACAGAAGCACATCTAGGCCCAACAGCTCGTGTCAGCTTAACCAGTAATAACATTGAGCTTCTCTCTTTGTTGGAAGTGGACAGCAGGCCAGGACCTACACATGGAAGGATGAAGGACTCAGCCTGCCCACCAAGGCCCTGGCTCTTCATCTTGCCTTGCTCATGTCCTCATCTGTGCCTTCATACCAAGACTCTTTGCTGGATGGTGGTAAGGTGGCAATGGGGAGTAGTCAGAGTGACTTACTTTCGCATTCACAAGAGTGAGATCCCACTTTGTAACAGCTCAGAGCCCTTCCTTTTCTTCTAGTTGTGCTCCATCTGCTCATATGTGTGCTCCAAGGAGGATTCAGTCACTGGGAACTGACAACTGACTCTTTGCTCTTAGAGTAGAGCTGTGGGATAAAGTTGGGAATTAGCCGTGATATTCATGTCATAGCTGGTCATCAGAACAATCCTGGCATGCACTGGCCTCATGTGTGCAGAATGAGTCTAGGTCAAGGTCCTCACATGGTGTCAGTCTGAGGATGTGGGAGTTTCTGATCCAGATTCTGACTCTTTTCTACTGTCCTTTATGTCACACTGTCCCGCATTGCCACCTAAGCAATACCTTCACATTCTTTTCTGAACTATCAGCACACCATCAGTGGTATTTCTTACTATTTTTTTTCTTTAATAAACTACTTGAATTTGTTTAGAAATGAAACCTTTCCAACACTGGAAATAAACAGTCTGTAAATCATGCCAAAATTATAAGGTTGGTATCAAACTAAATAAGATAAACAGTATTCATTAATCTTCTCTAGATACTCTTGCCTGCAAAGGTACTTGTTTTAAGACAGCTTCTTTTGTGTGTGTGGTATGTACACATGTGTGTGTGTAGGTGCACTTGTCCATGTGCACATGGAGGCCAGGGGGGTAGACATCAAGTGTCCCGCTCTGTCAGTCTCTTCCTTAGTCCTCTGAGACAAGGTCTCTGATTGAACCAGAACTGGGAGGGAGTCCAGCAGTGACCCTCCTGTTTCTCTTCCCACAACTCTGGAGTTATGGGCAAATGGGCCAGGCCACTCTCAGCTTTTAAAAGTAGGTGCTAGGGATTTGAACTCAAGTCCTCATGTTTACACAGTAAGTGCTTTCATCTACTGAGCCACCTACCCAGCAGGGGCTTCTTAATTTAAAAGGAATAATTTTCAAGTGCTTTCAAGTGTTGCAGACACTAGTCTCTGACACAGGCTTTCTCTTTAAGTAGGTGAATGGGGCCCGGCCGTGGTGGCGCACTCCTTTAAGCCTTTAATCCTAGCACTTGGGAGACAGAGGGAGGTGGATCTCTGTGAGTTCAAGGCCAGCCTGGTCTACAGAGTGAGTTCCAGGACAGCCAGAGCTACAGGGAGACCCTGTCTCAAAAAAAAAAAAAAAAAAGCTACAGGGAGACCCTGTCTCAAAAAGAAAAAAAAAAAAAAAAAAATTAATCAGTAGGTGAATGGGAAGATATTTGAAAGTAGAACAGCTTCCTCATCACATTCCTCATGCTTGATAATCAATGGTGTTGACTAATAAACAAATCAAGCAGCCACTCTCATTGTCTCCCCCTAACTGGGCAGTGCACACACAACATCTTGGGTGCTGTTTGTGATCCATGCTTTTCTCCTTGTGGAGCTGTCCACTGGGATGCTCTGCTGGACAAGTTTACAGAGAAGGAATGAGCTTGAATACTGGTGGGGCTGGATGGTGTGCTGAAGGCCTGGGCTCAGGAATTCCAGGCTCGTCCTGTCCTGTTGTTTGGACCCAGTGGGACTTTAGGAAGCCAGCGGGACAGAGAGGAAGGAGAGTTGTGGAGCTCGGTAGCCAAGTGGAGGAAGTAGTCAGAGCTTTGCTTCTTTCTTCCCTTTCTTTCCTAGGCAGTGTGGCTGCTGCGGCTGCTGTCTGCTGGACAACCTTCTCTCACACAGAAGTTGGATGTTCAGAGGCAGTGTGCTGAGGAAAGGTGGGGTCCGCCCCAGGGATGTGCTCAGTGGGATCATTTTGTTCTCCTGGATTTAGAGGTATAGTCATGTCACCTCAATGAGATATAAGGGCAAGTGTGATCAAAGGATGGGGAAGATTTCTTTCCCTGAGGAAATATAAAGAACAGGCAAGGCTTCCCTCCCTGTGTAGGTGGTCAAGGATGAAGTTCTTGGAGCGTCTGTAACGTTATTTAGACCCTGAGACCTCCTCCCACTCACCCATAGGCTCTGAATATCAATATCATCAATATCAATATCAATATCAATATCAATCTCAAGGAGCAGAGTTCTAGGTATTTTCCCAGATTCTTGAGGTCTTTGACTGCAGTCAGTTGCCCAGGAACACTTGAGAGGGCCTGGGATTCCACACCTGGGATCACCTCTTCCCCATGGCTGCTGCCATTTTGCTCCAGCATTAAAGACAATGAGGATGGGAGCTGCTGGTACTTAGTTCTAGTTCTGAGTCAGGGTATCCCTGCATAGCCGTGGATGCCCTTGAACTCCCAAATGCTGGTATTATAGGTATGCACAACTCTGGCTAGTTCAGAGCTCTTGTAATATTGAAGCACTTAAGGATGGCAGTGTCACTGAGTGATAGAGCACTTGCCTAGCATGCAAGAAGCTCTATGTTCAATCTCCAGTACCACCTATTAAAAGCATTTAGATAATAACAATAATATATGTGGCTGGTAAGTCCTAAACATGTCAGAAACCAGACTTAACTCTTTTTCAGTATAATAGAACATCCTCAAAGTTGCAGTGGGATAAAAAGCTACTATTTCTGGATCACAGTGAAAAAATCTCTTAGCTCAGAGAGTGTGAGTGACCTGCCCTAGGCTTCAAAGCTGGTAAACTCTCGATAGCAGAAATGTATGCTGAGATCAGCAGTGCCTTCAAGATGTGTAAAGTCCACATGGAGTTAGGAAGTGAGTGCCTGGGCTCAGGACACATTTCCATCTTTGATGGCATGTGGGGGTGTGATTCCCTCTCCCTTTCTCAGGTCTTTGGAGCAGATGTTCCAAGCTGGGACTGACCAAGGCTTTAGTTATTTTTCTTGTTAGTGTGGCAAAATATCTGACAAAAACAATTTAAGGAAGGAGAGGCTTATTTGGGTTGTCATTTGGGGGAGACAGCCATAACGCCAGGGAGAGCACAGTGTCAGGGGTGTGAGGTGGCTGGTTCCATCGTTCCCACGGTCAGGGAGCTTGGTGCGCAGCTTGATTTCCCCTTTTCCCTTGTTCATTCGGTCTGGACCCCAATCCATGGGATTGCTCCCCACATTTAGGGAGGGTCTTCTCTCCTCAGTTAAAACTCTAGAAACTCCTTCATAGGCACATCTAGAGTTATGTCTCCCAGGTGATTCCAAATATGATCAAGTTAACAAGAAGAATCATTTTCAGGAATGATTTCAGGATTAAAGCTGCACTTTAATCATGTTCATTTGCACAATTCTCGGGGCTCAGAGCCATCACCTGACCTGCCTGTGGTCACAGAGGGAGATGGGAACTCTGTGTGGAGACATGTGTGACCTCACTTCAGACAGTACTCCAACCATTGGATGAGCCCTCTATCTTCTGGATTTGAAGTGATGATGGTTACTTCAACCTGCCAAACAAACTTTCCATCATAAAACTGCTTCCCTGTGTGAGAAGAGTAAAATTATGACTTCTATTAGGTACTTATTAAAGGCCAGGCTGTAAGCCAAGCAGTAACTATACAGTGACTTATTTGAACCCTACAGGCACTGCTTCCTACCATACCACCAAAGAGGGCTTGGGTTTTGTAATATGATCTGAGGTTAAGTTCCAGCTCCAGACCCTCAGTGTGTCTATCTGTAAATGAGGTATACTGATAGCTAATCCATTTTCTGTTGCCAATAACACAATGCCACAGACTGTGTAAATAAAAAAGAGAAGAGATTTATTCTGGTTCACAGTTCTAATCCAAGGTTGAGGAGCTGAATTTGGTGATGGCCTTACTGCTGGAAAACTCCTGAAGTGGCACAGGACGTCAAATGCTGGGAGACAGAGAGCACATATGAGACCCGCACAGCCTACTCTGGAGATAACTTGTTAATCTGTTAACTGTACAAATGTGTTAGTTCATCCAAGAGGGTAGAACCCAAATCATTCCTTTCTAAAGAGCCTTCCTGGTCCCATCTTGTAATATCTCATAATGGAGATCAAATTTTAGAGTTGAATTCAGACTACAACAGTACTTCACAGAGCTGCCGTCAGCATACTGAGTTAAACAGCATACAGTAAATATCAGACACTCCTTGGTCATCTGATTTGTGTTGTTTCCTTCATGCTCTGCTAAAGTGGAAATGATAAGCTTCCTCTCTGAAAGGTGTTGTGGTAGGACATGCCTGAGAAGAATGAGGAAAGAAGCGCCGTGTCCCCTACATAGACACCATGTCACATGCCTTGTCAGAGTACATGGCCGGGTCCCTTGTGCTCCATCTTTGCTTGGGACATGTGGTTTGAATGTGAGATGTCCCCTACAGACTGATATCTTGGTTGCCTGCTGATGGCAGTATTTGGGAAGGTCATAGAGCTTTAAGGAGGACGTGGGTCACTGGGCATGGTCTTTAGGCTTTGTTGCCTAGCCCCACATTCTGATCACTCTGTTTCCTGAGTGTAGATGCAATGTGACCAAGCAATGTCCTACTCCAGCCAGCACACCTGATGCCACGCCTTCCCTCCCATGGTGGATTGTATCTCCTGGGACTGGAAACCAAAATAAATGTTTTCTTCCTCAATTTGCTGTGTCAGCAACAGAAAATTTTATTACAGCAACAGAAAAGTAAGACAGCACAGATGCAGAAACAGTCCTTATGACTAGAGGGGAGTGTGACTGGGGCTGCCCATGTAGTCTATGCTCTATCCTCCTGTGACTCAGAGGTAGGACCATGTAGCTCATACATTTCAGTGTCTTGCTGGTGACCAAAAGGGAAAGGGACAGTACCCTGGGTCACTGCTTGGCTCTTCTGGTCTGAAGTAAATTTATCCCCTCCTCCAGAAGGAAGAGCAGAGAACAAAGCTCTATGACCTTCCCAAATACTGCCATCAGCAGGCGACCAACGATTTCTTCCAGCTTCCCCTGTCTGCAGAGGTAGAGCTGCTGGGATGGCATCAAAAAGTAATTGTCATGACCAGCATGGCTAGAAAACTTGAATTTATTGAACGGAATGACATACTGACATTTCCCTCTAAAATTCAGAAATGCTGGGCTTCAGAAGGGTCTGGGAAGCTGAAAGAAAAAGATGGCTCCCACATGGTTGTATGTGGACAGGGTGTTAGCATCCTGTTGAGCCTGGGATGGCTCGATTCAGTTGGGACTTGAACCTATGGCCCACGATTAGAGTGGGTCTTCCCTCCTCAGTCAATCCAGTCTAGAAACTCCCTCACAGACAGGCCCTGAGGTTTGTCTCCTGGGTGGTTGTAGATCCTGTCAGGTTGACACTCCACACTCCCTGCAAGCTCACCATGGCTACATTTTTTTAATTTTTTTTTTTCTAATTTTTCTATTTTTCTAATTGTTGCTTCCTGAAGCCCGCCCAGAGAACATTCTTCTCATTGGTGGCTGGCTTTGAGCTAAAGGTGACAGTTTCTCATCCTCAGTCCTGCCCTCAACCTTAAGTGATTCCATTGCCCAGGGCCTTGGCTTTTACAGTAGCTCTTTCCTCTGTTCTCCCTAAAGCAGTGAATACAGTGTAGTGTACTTGACTGGAAAAAATTAAAGTGCCAAGAAGGAAAAGTAAGTATAAAAGGAAAACATTAATTTTTCAAGTGATTATTCTATTATAGTTACAGTAATCCCCAGATGATGATAAAAGAAATAAATGAGAGAAAAACTATGGGAAGAGCACAAGGCAGAATGTGGCATGGAGATGGTGCTGCATCACATGGGATATCTTTCTTCTTCCCCTGCAGGTGAGCTCACCAGCTGTTTCCACTGCTTTCTACTGCACTGGGTCAAACACAGCTCCTATAAGCACCAATTGTCCCTCTCTGTCGTCTCCTCTCATTGAGAATGCTATTGTCTTATGCCTTTCCATTAAGAAGTCAAGAGGGAAACACCTATATTATAGGGTTTCCAGATCTTGGCTCCCTGAAAGAGCATACAGCACAGAGGAATTTCTTCACATGGTGAACAGGAAGCAGAGCAGAGCAGGAGACTGGGGTCAGCAGAATCTTCAAAGGAATACTCTGTGAATTACTCCCTCCAGAGAAGTCCCACCTCCTAAAGTTTTCACGCCCTACTCAAATAGTGCCACCAGGTTGGGACTAAGCATTCCACACAGGAGCCTATGGGAGACACTTCATTCAATTACTGCCTATTTTAAAGGTCTCGAATAGGCTTTGTGTTATTTAACTGTTTATAACCATGGTCTCCTTTGTAGATCCATAGTGGAATATTCTCTGGGAGAGAGATAGAATAACATCTCATTTTGAGTTCAATCAGTGTCTTAACACACAAAAAATATGTCAAAATTTAGAAATATCTATTAGACACCAGAGAAGGCTGATTTTCCCTGGGATGGGAAAAGAGACTGGTGCAGTGTTGGTCCAGTTCCTGAAGCCCACAGTCAGCATCACTTTGATCTTGGGGAAATGGAAGATGTTGGAGAGAATGGAACAGAGAGAATTAGGGATCAGTGTCTGGCAACAAACTTTGAAACTTCACCATTGGCTTGGATTACGGTGAGGATCAGCTGTCTGCAACCTTGGGTAGGTCCTTGAGGAAAATAACATGGCGAGGCTCCAGCCTGAAAATCAGATCAAATGCAAGGCCAGGCTCTTGGAAAGGGGGAAATAATGAAAAAGACTCTCATTACTATTTTTTTTGCTTCCAAGAAAAATGGACACTTTGGTACTTTGAATGGGAGGAAGCTTTCTTTCTTTTTTTTTTAAGAGTAAAAGATTTGTTTTATTTTTTATTTGTTTTAGTATTTAAAAATATTTTATTTATTTTTTCATTTTTTAACAATAAGTAATAATTTATGAGTACAAACATCCTTCATGTAAAACCAATTTGCAAGCAGTTGTGCCCAAACCCACACAGCCCAAGGGTCCCACCATCCAGCTGGGAGGCTTGTATGTTCAATCAAGTTGATCAAATAAGTGTCCAGTCTATATTGCTGTAGTTTCACCATTCACCCCAATTGCAGCCCTTACATTCTACCACACCCCCTCTTCCACAGATTGTTCCCTAAGGCTTAGAAAAGGGCACAGGTGGACGAGAAGCAAAACAGTACTTTTCTCTGGAGCTGTCATTTTGGACTCTGGGTCAATTCTGCTGTTTCCTTTCGTGGGCTGACAGTTTTCCAGGAATAAGCTTTCAGTCCTACTAATGAAGCACGGCATTTAGATATATAGTTATTTAAAAAGTACTAATTGTTATGGTAGGTTACTTTGGTATAGACAGAGATATTTGGATGGTATGTTAAATCTATGATAACATTTTTTTCCTGTAAAATGTGACAGGGTAACTGTGGCTTATAACATCTCCTAAACCATTAGAGGATGTAAGCTTTTGAGGCATCAGCCATGGTTATTCCTCCAAGGAGAGATAATAGCCAATTAGTTTTGGGATATTCCAGGCATATGGCTGCCACTGCTGCAAGTATTTCAGGCAGGTCAGGTGTAGCTGGTGCTGACGGAGGAGTCTTGCTTGACTCAAGCAGACCTATGTTTGCTTTATTGGTTTAGTGGCCTTTGGGTAACACTCTCTGGTATTCCAGAGACCAATGTAACTTGCAAGTGTGGTCTCAATACATCTTTCCCATGCTTACATCAGTCTTTGACAGTAGGGCCTTATCACTCTCTTCTTGCAGGTATCCCAGTTTACAGGCAAGAAGTCTTTACCTTTTGGAGGGGCCTTGGATCCCTCGGCCAACATCTCCTTGGAGAAAAATCCATCTGCTGAGCTATATTTTGCTTAAGTCACAGCTAAGGAGACTTTACTTTATAATTGGTTCTGAATAGAGAATAATCCTTTTCAAGTTCCTATGTCAATTAGTCAATTAAAGAAGGCAGTTTTACCAGTTTTTAAAAGAGATTACCTCTATGACAGTTGGCTCCAATTTACAGTTAGAGAACGATCATCATCATCAGAATTCCTCCTTGTTCTACGAAGGAGAGGTAAGAAAAATCTCTCCTATTAAAACTTTGTGGGAACCTAGAAAGGTAAGTTTCGTTAGGACTCATTATAAAAGTTGTTTACAATAGGATCCACAGAGGGGTTTGATGCCTGTAGCAGTCTGATGCTTTTCTTCCTTTCAATGTTCAGATGGGCATCTTTCTGCTGGTACTTCCTGGGTACATCCTACACAATGCAAAGCTGTGTCTTTTCTTTCTCAGCCGTTAAGTTGGTGATGTTTAACCTGTGGGAACATACAAATCTTTTCCCATAGTTCATTTTTTAAGATTTGAATCGCAAAGTATATTCTGTATCCCCCCTTTTTATTTTTGGTTTTTGTTTTTTGACCCATGAGTCTCCAAAAAGGCATTTGTAGTAACAGTACCTATAGGCAGGAATCCAAGGTGCAGATTTCATCAAATTCACCCAAGCTATTTTGGGTGACTGTATGTCGTTAACTTGGGAAGCAAACTTAATTTCTTTTTTTTTAATTTTATTTATTTCTGTATGTGTAGAATGTCACTGTCTGCATGCAAATCTGTGCACCCATGTCATCGCAATGCCGCGGAGGTCCAGAAGAGGGTGTCGGATTCCCCTGGAACTGGAGTTCTCCTGGAATTGGAGTTTCAGACGTTTTTCGGCTGCCATGTGGGTGCTGTGGATCGAACCCGGGTCCTCTGCAAGAGTGGTCGGCACTCTTAACCGCTAGGCCATCTCTCCAGCCCCACAAACTTAATTTCTTAAGTTAAATCATCCTAAGGTAAAGAGAATGCTACAAGATGATACTATACAACAGAAAAATTATAGAGAACATTTGTATGTGCCAATCCCAAAGTTATTGTTATACAGATTTTAAGTAAAACAAATGTGGATGACACATTTATATTTCCAATTAACTAAGGTGCATTACCATTTTTATCAGAACCTTTAAACCAATGTTGTTTATATACACATATTTACTTTTACTAAGTCCTAAAACACATGTAACCTGTAGGCAGAGTCTGGGCAAAATTGGATACTTGTTGAACTCACGTCAATTAAATATACATTATCAAATATACACCAGTGTCCTCTCCCACACCTCCCACCCCTCCCGATTCACCATTTCAGTCAGTTTTCTGATGCAGTCTTTCTGTTGCTCTGCTTTTAATATGCATCCCTCTCCACAAGAAATATTTACAACTGGGTTATTGGCACTAACATCTGCAGATGAGGGATACCATTCATCATTTGTTTTTCTGGGACTGTGTTACTTCACTTAATATAATATCTTCTAGCTCCATCCATTTCCCTGCAAAGTTCATGATGTTGTCTTTCTTTACCGCTGCATAGAACTCCATTGTGTACATGTACCACATTTTCTCTATCCACTCATCCGTTGAGGGGCATTTGGGTTGGTTCCAGCTTTTTGCTATTGTGAACAGAGCTGCAATAAATATAGCTGTGCATGTATTTCTGCAGTAAGATGAGTCCTGTGGGATATACCCAGGAATGGTATGACTGGGTCAAATGGCAAGCTCATTTTGAGTCTTCCGAGGATTCTCCACACTGCTTTCCATAGTGGCTGTATGGGTTTACATTCCCACCAGCAATGGATAAGTGTTCCCCTTTCCCCACAACCTCTCCAGCACTTGATATTGTTTGTTTTCTTGATCCTGGCCAGTCTTATTGGAGTAAGATGATATCTTAGAGTGGACTTAATTTGCATTTCCCTAATTATTAGTGATGTTGAACAGTTTTTAAGATGTTTTTCAGCCATTTCTAATTCCTCCTCTGTGAAGTCTCTATTCAGTTCTTTGCTCCATCTTTTGAGTGGTTCATTTCTTTTTTTTCTTCTTTGTTTTTTGAGTAGCTTGTATACTCTGGAAATTAATGCTTTGTCAGTGAAGGTTTCCTCCCAGTCTGTAGGTTTTCTCTTCACTTCCTTTATTGTTTCTTTTGATGTACAGAAGATGTGGTCCCATTTGTCAACTGTTGATCTTATTTCTTGTGCAGCTGCTGTCTGATTTAGGAAGTCTTTTCCTATGCCTATGTCTTGCAGTCTGCTGCCAAATTTTTCTTCTATCACCTCTGGAATTTTGGGTTTCACATTGAGGTCTTTGATCCATGTGGAATTGACTTTTGTACAGGGCAAGAGGGAGGAAGCTTTCTAAATCTTGCTGTAGATTCTGTCCAAATTTGGGGTTCCATTATTTTATTTTTACTTTTAGAAAATTATGTACATGTGTGGGAGCAGGTGTGTGGGGGGGATTGACGGCAGGTACCTGCTGAAGGCAAAAGAGGACATTGGATTCCCTGGAGCTGGAGTTACAGGAGGTCGTGAGCCTCCTAACATTGGTGCTGGGCACCAAACTCAGATCCTTCTGTAAGAGCAGTACATGCTCTTGCTTGTCCAACCATCTCTCCAGCCCACTGAATCCTAATTTCCATGACCATGGAGCATAAAATTGTTATGCAGTACTGACCAACATATTTACAAATTTTCATTTCTACTTATTCTTTCTTTTATCTTTTTTCAATTAGAATAACTTGAGAAACATTTGTCAGCAAACAGTTGATAGACTAGAAAGCAGAGAGAAGAGTGCTTAGAAAATGGCTTACATAGAGCCAACTCTGGGTAGTCTAGTGATAGGGACATAGGGCACTTGCTCTGATTTCTAAATCCTGAAGCAGAATTTTTCCTAGTAGAGGAAAAGAGGAGACATACTTTCAGTTTCTTAAGAAATGAAGACTAAGTTTTGCCCATGGATAATTCTCAACCCTTTATTTTGGAAACTGTGGAAGGAGACATTCACACAAGCCAACCTATTCCTCTTCCAATGGACTTCATGTTAATGCTGTAGGACTGATCTGTCTACTGAACACAAGTGAATATCCAAGTAAATAATGTTTTGTTGTCCCTTGTTTCTCTGTAACTGTCACCACCACCCCCATTTATGATTCTTTTATGATGAGAGTAAGCAAGTTAGTGTCATGAAGGCTTTGGGTAGGCAGTCAACCAGGGGATATGCCCAATTTCCTAGCACTTACAGATGCCATAGTTACCATAAAACTTGAACCATATCATGACATGGGATCATGGAACTAAGAGGGCATCCAATGCCCTACTAAATCTCCCAGAAGGTGCAGGGCATGTAAAGTTGAGTGGACAATGTGAAAGTCCTCTACTAGGGACTGTTCATCTCAGCATCACTTCAGTAGAATGTTTTCCGTGGAGAAGTAAAGAGCTTGGTCTATCTAGAGAAACTGCTGTTCCCATAACCACCAACTGTCATTTGTCCAAGCCTGAAAAAGGAGAGATCAGGACTGTCTAGAGGAGGCAGAATCACAGAGGACAGGGCTTGAGTCCTAGCTCCACCCACTCTTGGAAGAGACTTGGAACATCTCTCTGAAAAATGATATTGGTATATTATTAAAATTGTTTGACAATATAAATCATCTAGGACTGTAGCTTATTGAACCTCAATCAATAACAGCTGCTGCTTTTTCTTTCTTTGCTGCCCTGTGCGGTAATCTGCATTTCCAGGGCAGAGGAGGAAGAGGAAGAGCAGTGGTGGCATAATGAGTCTGGCATGATGAGAAAGTGTCCTATTTTACTGGTGGACACTGGCTCAGCCTCCAAGCTGCACCTGCTTTGCATGGTGTGTTTTAGGACTTTTGACAGTGGGGCTGTAGCTTTCTAGGCCTTGGAAGTAATCCTTGGGGTCTGCTTTGTGGAAATTTTAGAGAAGGAAACTCAAAATTCTTCCAGAACAGTTGAAAACACAATAAGGTTAAAGTACAGTAGCCCAGATCCATGTAACATGAGGCGATGGCCAATGCCTTGGGCATATGCAAACCTTTGGCATCATATTACAGTATAATATTATAATCTACAAACTTTACATTCAAGGATGCTGCAATTGGGTTATAAATAATAATGGCAAAAATCATAACATTTGAAGGAAGTTTACGATTTTGTGTCAGGCCACACTGATAGTGATCCTGGGGTGCATATGACCTTCAAGCTTCATGTGGGACACAGCTGGGAGAACTGTGAGGAGAAAGAAGCACAGTTTTCCAGGCTCTTAATGTTCAAAGTGAAATAACTCTGATTCTTCTAAAGGATCTCAGTAAAGTCATGAGAGAAGAGGCTGTTGACCTGGCTCTTCTCAAAGAATGACTAACTGTGCTGGATGAATTCAGAGGAGATGCATAAATAATTCATCTTATACTCACACTGTCCTGAGAGAATGTAGACTTTGGAAAGAGGTATTCAGAAACTGGGCTAAGAGGAAGATCTCATATTTCTGCCAGATATAGGGCCTAGCCTGAGGTTCTGGATGTTCCTGAACTATAGAGATTTTAGAGCAGGCCTTTGATTACTGCCTGAGATGATGTTGATCTCTCAGCTAGATGATGCTGATGCTGGTTGTTTTATTCTACTGAAGAACATACATGCCCCAGTCCAGAGCTCAGAGAAGACTGACAACCCCAAGATCAACAAGACCCTGATTGTCATAATATTCTATGCTACAGGGCTGTATTCCAGTTAGAGGGACAAATCGGTTATTTTCTGGAAGATGGGCTAAGATGTGACATTAATGTCCACATGTCCTCAGGTTCCATACAATCCTATGTCATACCGTGGTCTCATCCAGTCCAACCTACCTGAAAATGAAATCTTGCTCACATGAAGGATGGTGTCTTGATTGCATTGCAGATAGAAGGCAAAGGGAAAACATTACATCTCAAATGAAAACTTCTATACTGTCACCTACTAGCCAAGTGACCTAACATGAACCACTAGTCCCCTGGAACTCCAGTTGCTTTGGGAATTGTCGAAGAATCTAGAAAGATCATAACATTATAAAAAAAAATTTTGGAGCTGTAAAGTCCTCTCTAGACCCAGAGGGTTCTCAGTCCAGAGTGGCTCATTTGAATTAGGTTAAAGGATGTCAGACCACAGAACCCAAGAGATCTTAACATAGATCCCGTTAATCACAGAAGATGGATAGGGGAGAATGCCCTTGGTCAGAACTTGCCACTGGCCACATCATTTGCCTTTTTAGGTGACTGGATAGATAACTACTTAATTTATATAGATTTTAAGATATTATCTTAAGTACTCAGGGTTAGAGAATATAGCAAGACATAGAGGTATTTTCTATAAGGAAATATCTCAAAAGAGGAAATATAACACATGGATCTAAACATGATTAGTGGGCTGGAGAGATGACCTAGCAGCTAAGAGAGCCAACTGCTCTTGCAGAGGACCTGGGTTTGATCCCCAGCACCCACATGGTGGCTGAGAACTGTCTTTAACTCCAGTTCCAGGGGAATCCGACACTCTTTTCTGACCTCCATGGCTTTGCACAACATGGGTGAACAAACCTACATGCAGACAGAACATTCATATACATAAAAATAATAAAATAAAAAAACTATTTAAAAAATAAAAAATGATTAGTATAGAGTGTTGGTACTATGACAGCAATGTATTGTGCTATATATTAGCATAAGTGGGCACCGGGAGTTGGGGAGAGAAGATGGAGCCAGTGGACCCCCCACTGTATCACTGCTGAGTTTGCTATTCATTAAGACATCTCCAGCTAAAGTTCTGCCCATGAAGCCCCAGAAGTATTGAAAATGTGTTGATCCTAGGGATAACTGGGATTTGTAAGCTGTCACATGGGAGCTATTACATGAACAAAGTATTGGGCCATTGGCAAAAAGTCAAGCTCAATGAGCGAATCCTAGGAGTACCATTGCTCCCTGTAATATTGATATATTTGTTTCTCTCTATCTGCACTTTCAGTTACCTTCGGTCAGCCACACTTTGAGAACATTAGATGGAAAATTCCACAGTAAATAATTCATAAGTTTTAAATTGGGTGCTGTTCTGAATAACATCATATGGTCTTGCATGAGTCTGCTGGGATGTGAATCATCCCTTTGTCCAAGGTATCCATGCAGTACATGCTACCTGTCTGTCAGTCACTTGTTAACTGATAGTAACTTTATCAGATGTACTATCACAGTATTGCAGTGCCTACAGATTGTTTTTAATTTATTTAACAGCAGCTCTAAAACTGTAGAATAACAATGCTGGAAATTCGGGTGGTCTAAAAAGAAGCTATAAAGTACTTTAAGTGAAAATGTGAAAGCTTATCATAAGTGTGCACATAAAGGAGAAAACAAACGTAGTGTTACTCACATGCGTTTTCAGGTATCCACTGTGGGGCTTGGGATGTATACCCGTAGGGTAAGACAGACAACTATATTTGTGCTGGATGTTGAACGATGGGTGGAATTTAGACTAAGGAAGGCAGTATGGTAGCAGAGATGTCAGGAATAAGGGACCGATGCTGTGCGCCTGGCTATGCTCTATGTGGCACACAAGGTAAAGACCAAGAGTGGTGGAGAATTTGACTTCTGATTACCACCGATCCCTGCAAGGTCAGGGTAGATCTCTTCCTTTTACAGTAGAGGACATAGGGAAATAACAATTTCTGGAACACACTGTGTGAACATTTAACGTTTAACAGACCATACCAAGCTTTCTTCTGGAATGACTGTACTAATTTACACTCCAGCACTTGCTATGTGCCCTGGCAGGAGATACCAGAGTAAATGCTTTGCCAAAATTTTGAATGGAAAGTGGGTAAAAATCGGTCCTTTAAAAAGATTACATTTTGGCTGGGTGTGGTGGTGCACGCCTTTTAATCCTAGCACTTAGGAGGCAGAGGCAGGCGGATCTTTGAGTTCAAGGCCAGCCTGGTCTACAATGTGAGTTCCAGGACAGCTGGGGTTACAGGGAGACCCTGTCTCGAAAAGACCAAAAAAAAAAAAAAAAAGATTACATTTTGGGTCTGGAGAGGTGGACTAGTGGTTAAGAGCACCGACTGCTTTTGCAGAGGACCCAAGTTCGATCCGCAGCACCCACATGGTGGCTGAGAACCGTCTTTAACTCCAGTTCCAGGGGAATCTGACTCCCTCTTCTGACCTCTGTGGCATTGCAGGACATGGGTACACCAACCTACATGCAGACAGTACATTCACACACATAAAAATTAAATAAAAATTTTAAAAAATTTAAAAAAGATTACATTTTTAGTTAGTGAGTCTGAATACTTAGTGGATCTCTCTTCCTTCTCTTGTTTTCTATCAGAGACAGTGGAGCAAATGACAGCCTTGGGAATTGCACAGTTAAATAGCTCTCTCTTTCTCTCTCTCTCATTCATATGCAGGGATTTTTCTATATTCGGATAGTAATTGTTTCTTACAGACATTAAAATTTTCCTTTTTGATCATGTGTATGCTGCATTGGATTATGTAGATATTTTCATTTGAAATAGTCAAGTCTATTCTTTCATTTGTGAAGTTTTCTATTTTAAATATTTGGATGCATCCCCAATCATGAATGGATTCTTCTCTTTCCCCCAAACTTTATAGTTTTCATACACTTGTATTTATTTAAACCACATCAGATTTGTCTTTGCCACTACTAAGCAGTAATGAATCAAATTTGTCCAAATTGTTTCTCTAATAGTCCAACGTGTTTCCCACAATTCTAAATGCTTCCTTTTAACTAATATGTTCTGTTTATGGATTCTTTTCTGGCCTTTGATCCATTCATCGTTCCTGGTCCTGTGTGGATACTACACTTTTTTAAGGAGGAGAGCTTGTTAGCATGTTGATTTTGAGAAGGGTTCTTGTACACAGACTCTTTTGTCCTATTTCAAGAATACAGGGGTGATTCCTGAAGCACTTACATATAATTTTGGAAATACTTTTTCATTTCAGTAGAAACTTCTGTTGAGGTTTTCTTGGGGGATTTTACTGAAATCATTTTCATTTGCAGAAAAATCACATTTTACCACTATTTAGCCATTTGACCTAGGAATATGATAATAGCCTCTAGTTTTTGAAAATATTTCTTATGTCATTAAAGATGGTTTTATAGTTGTTAAAATAGGTGCATATTTCTGCTGTGTTTCTCTGCCAGCAGTTATATAGGTTATCTGTGTTATTGTGGGTGAGGGTCTCGCTGGTGCTATAGTAATTGTTAGTAAGCATGAAATACTCTACCATTTGCACATGGATTGAGCTAAGTATATCTTCCATGTAGGTTTGGGTTTGCTTGAAAGCAAGGAGGAATACAAATTCATCTAGTAACAGAAATTTGTCCACACTTACTCTGTCCCAGGTAGGATGTGAAGATTTGTGCAAAAGGGTACAACCCTGAGTCTGAACTCACACTTGCAGAGAAATAGAACATTTATTCACCACATCACTAACATGAATATAACCACCATTGGTAAACCCATTTACACAAAAAGCATCATCTGTTTATTTTTTTTTCTGGATGTGTGCTTTGAGACATAATCTTACTTTGTAGCCCAGGATGACCTTGAACATCTGATTCATTTCTCTTGGCCTCCTAAGGACTAGGGATTACAGGCTGGAGCTACCAGGCCAGGTGGGTAACTTTCTCTTTCATTTTTTTCATTGTGTTTTTAATTGATTTTTTATATGTCTTAATCAGATTTAGAGCCCCTCCTCTGTCTGCTCCCAATAGTCCACCTGCTAGATTTCATGCACTCTGTCATATTAAGGCCTATGGAGTCAAGTTTGAGTGCCTTCTATTCTTAAAAAGAAGGAAAAAAAACACCCATGACTCTTTTTGATGAAGTCCCAGTTCAGATAAACATTTAGAAAGATCATTACATGGTCTAAAGAGTTGAAGATGGCAGCAGTCTGGACGTACTTCATCTCGGGTCTAACTGATCATTACTGAAAGTGTTTTCTCTCAAGGCTCATTTCAGTGCAGTTTGAAATTCTCAAAGCAAAGCATGACCTAGCTGCTGAGGGCATTTCAAGTATGCAGTAATATCAAATGCACCCATTTTTACTTCTGCAGTAGTTTTGGCTGGAAATTGTGTTTTCATGTGGGAAAAGACAGAAAAGACAGAAGTGCCATTTCAGGCCGACAGCCTCTTGAGGTCTGCTCTGGCTGCCATCTTGGGATATGGTTCTATTTTCCTTTGTGACAGGAACAAAATCAGTACTACCAGGAAGGACACTTTTCCTTTTGGGATCTTTCTCATGGTAAAATTAAGTTTTATGGTTTTCTTATCTCTTCCTCACAGAAGTACTTCAAATATGTAAGAAGTACAAATATAGACTGCCACCAAAATAGACAAATGAAGACCTTTGTAAAATTCACACAACAATAATTATATTGAAGCTTTTAGAGCATTAAACAGTGGATTCAGATTCATAAACGAAACTTCAGATCTCTGTTCCTGACTATAAGAACAATCAAAGTATTAGAAGGCAAATAATCCTTTGTTACTCCAGGTTCATAAACTCAAACCCCACTAACCATTGTCATTTTTTTATGAATTCATGAAAAATTCACAGAGTTTGTAAACTCAGTTTCTAAAGCTTTTTCATATTTTCATGTGACTATTATGTTCTTAGGGGGTATATGTGCAAAATATTAAATAAATTTGTGAAGTGACCATATTTATATGGTCTTTGCATCCTGATTAAAAACTCAAATTTTCAAATAAAAATACATGATTAAGATAAAATATTTGTTGATAGTTTTAGAACAAAATGCTACTTTATCTACTTTATACAAAGGTCAAGAGCATTTGTGATTGTGTGTGGTTGATTCTCACAGCCAAAGCTTCTTGAGGTACATGCTTATAAGACTGAATGCATGCTGATTTGGGGAAAGAATTAATTCACAATTTGAATTCAGAGAATAAGCTTTTTAAAAATATGATACAGCTTGGAGAAGCTTTCTGAAATATCTCTGGGGAATAAGTTTCTTTTATTAATCCAATCAGCCATTGGATGCCATTCTTCCAATTTAATTATGTTTATCTGCCAATGGGTGACTTTGCTTATGCATGTAATTTCAGTAGGTGCAAATGGTGATGGCAAATAATTGTCCTTAGGGAGATAATTGCTGCTTTAATTATTTACTCTTGCACATTGGCCATGTTCAAATTTTAACTCTGTCAGACGACCTGGAAATATGAGTGGAAAAAGCCATCTTCCAGTTGGACATTTTCTAGGTATGCAGTCTGGTACTAAGTACTTTATGTAGATTATCCCATGAATCCTACAGCCTTCCTAGAGTGACCACAATGATCTTGACCTTATTGATGAGGGAACCATGATTCCAGTCCAGACCAGCAGGTTGGTATGAAATGATTTCTGTTTCACAGGATGCTGTGGCTGCTGCTAAAATGAGGTGACAGTTTTGCAAAGAATATATTCTAAGGGGTTGGTGAGAATGCTCGGCATGGGGTAGAGCCCTGGTGTCCTGAGTTAAATCCCAGAGACCTACATTTGGTGGAAGAGGAGAAGTGACTCCTACAAGTTGTCCTCTGACCCCCACATGCCAGTCAGGGACACACACACACACACATACACACACACACACACACACACAAATATGAGAAAACTAAAACAAGAATTCATTCTAGTGTTTGTAGACTGTTATTGTTAGCATAGGATATTTGACTTCTACAATCATCGCTCTACTTGCTTCCAGAGAACCATTTCCATGGGATGCTGAACATCATATCTAGAGCCTGAATTATATACACACCCCACATCTAGGAGAGTACTCCATCCAGCCACATCAGTATTTGGGGTTCTCTCCTGTAGGAAATAACATCTCTCTCACATTTCTACCACTCAGCGGGAGCACTCAAATGCCCTGGGCATGTATAGTTTCTTTTTAAATATTTACATTTTTAAAAGTTATTATTTATTACATGTAAATGTATATGTCTGCGTGAGGGTATTCCATGTGCATGGCTGCAGAGTCCAGGAGAAGATGTTGGATCCCCTGGAACCAGAGTTACAGTCAGTTGTGAGCCATGGGACAAAGGTGTTGGGACCCAAGCTGAACTCTTCACCCCTCATTCCTACTTTCATTTTCTTGGGTGGAGACTCATTCTTCCTCAGTCAAGGTTGCAAGCTTATTGAGAACAGGACCTTCTTGGATCTCTCATTAGGTCTCAGAGAATGCAGGACCTTATGCCAGTTCCTGATAAGATCTGAGCAGAAACAAGTACCTGATGGTGAAAAGACAGCTGAATATTCAAGTGTACAGTTGCTTAGTTGACCATGATACCAACCTGGGGGACTTCCTGTGAGGTAGTGTCATCTCTCACTACTATCATTTGTTGGTTTCCTTACTTCTTTAGATTATTTTAGTATGATATGGTGTGGTGTGCTGAGACAAAGGCAGTTTGAATAAATCTTATTTTAGAAAACTTGGCATTATTAACTCCTCCCTGCCCCACTCTTATCCTCTTCTTCTGGAATACACAGGAAGGGCTGAGGAAGGATATGATAGGTTACCTTGATATTCTTGAAGAAGTGTGATAGCTTCCCTTCCTACATTTGAAGGAAAGGGTTTGAAAAGCAATTGTTTGTATAGTCTGTGGGTGTGCACAATGGTTACACATCACACCAGCACTCAGTCTTGCTGACTTGTCTCATCACTATCTGAGTGGGACGAGGTTTGTGTGGGAGGACACTAGTGATATAGGACCATGGAAAGAGGCAAGGCCAGCTTTTGAAGTGACTTTTACACACAAGTAGAAATGGTCCTGTTTAGACTTTTTGCCCAGAATCCCAACCATCAGGGCAAATGAGATTGGAGCTGTGGGTTCCCAGGGACTAACCCACTGTGTCTGTGGTGTTTACTGCAGGGGAAAGAGGCATATGGCTAGTCATCAACAGGCTGCTCACAAGTGAGCACCAGAGCTGAAGGAGCTCCTTGCTACTGAATCTTCAGCTGGGCCAGGCTGGGCCTGCTGGCCTCCACACTACCAGGAGCAGTGACGACAGCAAGCTTGGCCACAGGCAGCGTGGGAAGAGAACCTGCTCCTCTCTGTCTTCCACATCTCTTTCTCCAGCCAAGTTTAGAGAGGGAAGAGGAAGGAATGGAAAACAGGAAACCAGGCCTTCTTCCATTCCAGGCCAAGTCACAGGCCTGACCTGCACTTGAGGTGGAAGAGTATGAATGGACTATGACACTGAACTTCTCAAATGACTAGTAATAAGTCTTTTTTTTTTCCAAAACCAATTTTTATTGACACTTTGTGCATTTCATACAAAATTTCAAATCAAATCTAGACTCATGACTCCCTCCCTGCTCCCCCTCCCCACCAGAGCTCATGCATTCTGCCAAACATATTTTTCATCTTTTTCTCAGTTTCTCTCAAATTTCTTGATGCAGAAGTTTGCTGTAGAAGTTCAATGTTTCGGTCAGTTCTTTGACCCAGGCTTTTTGTCATTGTTGTTATTCCTTCCAATATGCATCACTCCAAAAAATGCACATATGCATGCCACATATATCATAGGTTTTAGCATCTTCAGCTTATGATTTTTTTCTTTTTTAGGCTGAAAGATGTTTGAAGGCTCCTCCTTGGCAAGCCCAAACCACCATCAGTTCTGCCTTTGTGCTCCACATTGGGGTTTTCCCTTCCTATGGTCACAAAATGAGGTCCAGTAAGCACCGCACCCTGTCTTGATCTTCCTGTACTGGTCTCCATGATATAGCCTGGGTAGTCCAACAATGGCAGTCTATACTCTGAAGAGGCTGAAACCCCACTAGTAGTTGAGTCCACAAGTTGGATGTCTCAGCAGTCCCCATCTGGCACTGAAGGTTTGGAGGAATCTTGGAGAGACATGAGACTTTAGTCCATATTGGAAGGTTGAAAAGCTGTGTCTCATGTCTTTGAAGGATGGCAAAGGCAGTGGCAGCCACAGGGTAGCTGCACTTGCCAGTAAGACAGGCAAAACAACTGTGCTCTTTTTTTAAATTTTATTTCTTTTACTTTTTGTCTTTTTACTAAGATCTCACGTTTTATACCTGAAGTACAATTTCTCAGGCCTTACTATTTATGTATTCCTGGTTATACTTTCCTTTTGGATGTTTAAGGCCACACAGTTAGCCCAGATTAACCAAGGTTTTTATTTTCTCAAGGTCAGTTGAGGATCTGATCCTTAAGGATCACTCAGGTTTGGGGAGGGGGAAGCCCCTGGCTCCTTTTGGCTTTTCATTTACCAGTTCCATCCACAAAGTCAGGTCTTGCTAGACCAGGCTTCTCTTTTTGAAACATGAGCAGACTTTCCTCTTCATAGACTGGACACTTGCTGAAGTCCCATTAGTGGATCTCCAAGACCTCCCTGCAGAGGAAGACTGGTGGCTCACATTTGCAGGACATTTCAAGTGATGCCCTCATGCATAGTCCCCTGGGACTTAGTTGACCTCTGAGGACAAGGAACAAAGTTATCCCTTAAGACCCTTGGCCAAATTGGTATGGGCATTAAGTATGGTCGTTAAGCATCCAGAAAGGCTAAGTTACACCAGCCTGATACTTTTAACTACTGTATAATATTTTAGAAAAGGCTTGGACAAAAGCTCAAGCAGCCTTGTATAAGAAATACTAAGAAGCACTCCCATAAAATAAATACTGTGGTTAGACACAATGTCATGACAAACTAGTTTTTTCCTCATTCTTTTGTTCTTATATTACTCTAAAATATGCATACATACCCTCCACCCATATACCAAAAAGTCCCAACTCTGAAAATAAATGGTAGCTTAGTTCTAGAACCTGTTAAGAGATTGACAATATAAGAGCACAGTTGTTTTCAGATCACATTAACATTGTTCAGTTTGCCTTACAACTAGGTAATTGGCACTAGCATCTACAGATGAGGGATACCATTCCTTGTTTGTTTTTTGGGACTGTGTTACTTCACTTAACATGATATCTTCTAGTTACATTCATTTACCTGCAAAGTTCTTGATGTCATCTTTCTTTACTGCTGCATAGAACTCCGTTGTGTAGATGTACCACATTTTCTCTATCCACTTTTCAGTTGAGGGGCACTTGGGTTGGTTCCAGCTCTTCACTATTGTGAAGAGAGCTGCAATAAACATAGATGTGCATGTATCTTTGCAGTAGGATGAGTCTTGTGCCTATATACCCAGGAGTGGTATGACTGGGTCAGGGGGTAGACTCATGTTGAAGCTTTTAAGGGTTCACCACACTGCCTTCCAAAGTGGTTGTATGAGTTTACATTCCCACCAGCAGTGGATGAGTGCTCCCCTTTCCCCACAACCTCTCCAGCATTTGGTGTCTTTTGTTTTCTTGATCTTAGCCAGTCTTATTGGAGTGATATGATATCTTAAAGTGGTTTTAATTTGTATTTCCTTAATTATTAATAGTGTTGAACAGTTTTTTAATTTTATTTTTTGTTGAACACTTGTTTCTCAGCCATCCTTATTTCCTCATTTGTGAAGTCTCTGTTCAGCTCTTTACTCCATCTCTTGAGTGGGTCATTTGTTTTCTTACTTCTTTGCTTTTTGAGTAGTTTATATATTTTGGTTTTTAATGTTCTGTCAGATGTATCAGGTGAAATTTTCCTCTGACTCTGTGGGTTGTCTCACTTCCCTGATTGTTTCTTTCACTGTACAGAAGCTTTTGAGTTTAATGAGATCCCACTTGTCAATTGTTGACCTTATTTCCTGCACATCTGCTGTTTGATTTAGAAAGTATTTTCCTATGACTATGTCTTGTAGGTTGCTGCTAAAGTTTCCTTCAATAACCTTCAGAGTTTCCGGTTTCATGTTGAGGTCTCTGATCCATTTGGAGTTGATTTTTGTACAGGGTGAGGGGCAGCAGTTTAACTTTATTCTTCTACAAATGGTTATCCAGTTTTGCCAGCACCATTTGCTGAAGATGCTGTCCTTCCTCCATTGAGTCTTTTTGGTCCCTTTGTCAAATATGAAGTGGCTGAAATTGTATGAGTTTGGATCTTCAGTTTTGTTCCATTGGTCTACAGATCTGTTTATGTGCCAGTACCAGGTTGTTTTTATGACTATAGCCCTGTAATATAGTTTGAAATCTGATATAGTGATACCCCCTGTATTGTACTTTTTGCTCAGGGTTGCTTTGGCTATTTGGGGTCTTTTGGTTTATTTCATGTGAATTTAAGGATTTTTTTCCAAGTCTGTGAAGAAATTCTTGGGGATTTTAATTGCGATTGCATTTAATCTGTATATTAATTTGGGTAGAAAGCCATATACAACAAACCCACAGTCAACATCATCCTAACTGGAGAAAAGTTAGAACCATTCCCCTTAAAGGCAGGAACATGGCAAGGCTGTCCCCTATTGCCACTCCTATTCAATATAGTGCTTGAAATGCTTGCTAGGGCAATAATGCAAGAAAGGGAAATTAAAGAAATACTAATTGGAAAAGAGGAAGTCAACCTATCCCTCTTTGCAGATGATATATATGATAGTTTACCTAATGGATGCTAAACTCTACCAGAAAATTCCTAGAAATGATTAATAGTTTCAAGTAAAGTGGTGGGATACAAAATTAACCTAGAAAAATCAGTAGCCTTTCTTTACACCACCACCAACAAGCAACTGGAGAAGGAATAGAAGGAGACCTTCCCATTCACAATAGCCACAAAATAAAATAAAATAAAATAAAATAAAATAAAATAACCTAGGTACAAACTTAACCAAAGACACCAAAGATGTCTACAACAAAAATTTTAATCTCCTGAAGAAGTAGATAAAGAAGACATCAGAAGCTGGAAAGACCTCCCATTATCATGGATTGGAAAAATTAATATAAATAAAAATGTCATCTAGTCCTTAAAGCTGATGTACGTCCAATCAGGACTAACCATTTCATCAAGGTTAGAGATTCTCAGGGAATGCAGGACAGTATGTATAGCACAAGACCAAGTCAGAGCAAAGGTTTCTGTATGATCTTGAACTCACTGAGCAAGGGTTTCTGTATGATCATAAGCTCCCTTCTTCAATCTTGCATGAATCTCATTTTGTACCTGTTTTCCTCAGTAGTTGCCTGGGTGATTTTTTTTTCCAAGATTGATCCACTGATACATTCTGAGAAAATACAATGATAAAATTCTCCAAAAGTCACATTCCCAGCCACAGGTATGATGTAAATAAAATCTTATTTCCAGTGTTCTGTTTTGTAGGAATGTCTTCTGCATAGCATTGTGTCTAATCATTTGCATAAAACTTGAGGTAGGGAATGATGATTTAGAAACACTAGTGGCAACTAACATTTTCTTTTCTTTTTTTAATTAATTTATTTTTATTTTTTTATCAAATCTAGACCCATGTCCCCCTCCCCATTCCCCCACCCCACCAGAGCTCATGCATTCTGCCAAACATGCTTTTCATCTCTTTCTCAGTCTTTCTCAATATTCTCCATGAGGAAGTTGACTGTTTTGAGCAGAAGTTCACTGTTTCAGTCAGTTCTTCGATGCAGTCCTTTCTGTTGTTGTTGTTGTTTTCAATATGCATCACTCCCAGCTGCTTTGGACAAAAGCTCAAGGGGCCATGCACAAGAAATACTTACAACTAGGTAATTGGCACTAGCATCCACAGATGAGGGATACCATTCGTCGTTTGTTTTTCTGGGACTGTGTTACTTCACTCAGCATGATGTCCTCTAGCTCCAGCCATTTTCCTGCAAAGCTCATGATGTCGTCTTTCTTTACTGCTGCATAGAACTCCATTGTGTAGATGTACCACATTTTCTCTATCCACTCGTCAGTTGAGGGGCATTTAGGTTGGTTCCAGCTCCTTGCTATTGTGAAGAGAGCTGCAATAAACATGGCCGTGCATGTATCTCTGTGGTGGCGTAAGTCTTGAGGGTACATGCCCAGGAGTGGTATGGCTGGGTCGGGTGGCAAGTTCATTCCAAGTCTTCCAAGGGTTCTCCACACTGCTTTCCATAGTGGCTGTACGAGTTTACATTCCCACCAGCAGTGGATGAGTGTTCCCCTTTCCCCACAACCTCTCCAGCACTTGGTATCATTTGTTTTCTTGATCCTAGCCAGTCTTATTGGAGTAAGATGATATCTTAAAGTGGTTTTCATTTGCATTTCCTTAATGATTAGTGATGTTGAACAGTTCTTGAGGTGTTTCTCAGACATCTCTAATTCCTCGCTTGTGAAGTCTCTGTTCAGTTCTTTGCTCCATCTATTGAGCGGGTCATTTGTTTTCTTTTTTCTTTGTTTTTTGAGTAGTTTATATATTCTGGAAATCAATGCTTTGTCAGATGTATCTGCAGTGAAGGTTTCCTCCCACTCTGTGGGATTTCTCTTCACTTCCTTGATTGTTTCTTTTGATGTACAGAAGCTTTTGAGTTTGATGAGGTCCCATTTGTCAATTGTCGACCTTAATTCTTGTGCAGCTGCTGTCTGATTTAGGAAGTCTTTTCCTACGCCTATGTCTTGTAGTCTGCTGCCAACTTTTTCTTCTATCACCTTCAGAGTTTGGGGTTTCACGTTGAGGTCTTTAATCCATCTGGAGTTGACTTTTGTACAGGGTGAGAGGTAGGGGTTTAATTTCATTCTTCTACAAGTGGTGATCCAGTTTTGCCAACACCACTTGCTGAAGATGCTGTCTTTTCTCCATTGTGGTTTCTTGGCCCCCTTGTCAAATATGAGATGGCTGAAATTGTATGTGCTCAGATTTGGATCTTCGGTTTTGTTCCATTGGTCAACAGGTCTGTTTTTGTGCCAGTACCAGGCTGTTTTTATGACTATAGCCCTGTAGTATAGTTTAAAATCTGGTATAGAGATCCCTCCTGTGTAGCTCTTTTCACTCAGGATTGATTTGGCTATTCGGGGTCTTTTGTTTCTCCAAATGAATTTAAGAACTTTTGTTTCCAAGCCTGTGAAGAAACTCTTGGGGATTTTGATTGGGATTGCATTAAATCTATACAAGAGTTTTGGTAAAATGGACATTTTTACAATGTTAATTTTCCCAATCCATGAGCATGGGAGGTTTTTCCATCTTCTGAGGTCTTCTTCAATTTCTTTCTTTAAGGGTTTAAAATTTTTGTTGTAGAGGTCTTTGGTGTCTTTGGTTAGGTTTGTTCCTAGGTATCTTATTGTTTTTGAGGCTATTGTGAGTGGGAAGGTCTCTTTGAATTCTTTCTCCAGTTGCTTGTTCTTGGTGTAAAGAAAGGCCATTGATTTTCTAAGGTTAATTTTGTATCCTGCCACTTTGCTGAAGCTGTTAATCGTTTCTAGGAGTTTTCTGGTGGAGTTTTTTGCATCTCTTAAGTAAACAATCATATCATCAGCAAATAGGGATAGTTTGACTTCCTCTTTTCCAATTAGTACTCCTTTAATATCCTTTTCTTGCCTTATTGCTCTAGCAAGTGTTTCAAGCACTATATTGAAGAGGAGTGGTGACAGGGGGCAGACTTGCTGAGTTCCTACCTTTAAAGTGAACTTTTCTGTCATTTCCCCATTTAGGATGATATTGGCTGTGGGTTTCCTGTACATGGCTTTGATTATATTGAGGAATGATCCCTCCAATCCAATTTCTTCTAGGACTTTAAGCATGACGGGATGCTGGATTTTGTCAAAGGCTTTTTCAGCATCAATTGAGATGATGGTGTGGTTTTTGTCTTTCATTCTATTTATGTGTTTGATGATGTTTATTGATTTTTGTATGTTGAACCCTAACATTTTCTTTGGACAGGGTCTCTCTGCAGCCCCAGATGTCTTGGAATTTCCTATGTAGACCAGGCTGGCCAGGACATCACAGAGATTCTTCTGCTTCTACCTTCTAAGTGCTGGGATTAAAGACCTGAGCATCTTGCCTGATTTATCTTAATATACTTTGGGCACTGAGGCTTATGAAGATATGTTGGCTCAATGCGGAATTCCCCCAAAACTGTGAAGGGTAGGATGGAGGGCAAGTTTTGTAAGGATCTGGGGTCAAGAAAGGAGCAGGCTGTTAAGTGGATCGGTGTGAGGTCTAGAGAGGGTTTCCACTCCCATTTCACCAGGAAGACTTACACTTGCCTTTGTGTGTCCTCCAGAAGTTTTCAGTTTTATGTAACATAGAGAAATTTCATATGAAAGTGTGTCTTCTTCATTGTAGATGAGGACTTCTGCCAAAGCAAGTTCAAGTCCCTTGGGTTGGGGTTATGGTTTATATTTCTGGCCTTAGGAACTCAGACATTGTCATGCTGCCTTTGTGTTCTCTGTCGTTTTCTTTTTTCACTCCTTAATTTTTACATGAGGAATATGGAAGTGGGATTCTAGAAAATTTAGAGTGGCTTCCTTGGGGAACCCAATGAATACATGCTCATATATTCCCACAGCTGGAAACATTCAGGAAGTGTGTGAGGTTCTTTTCGAAGTCTTTCTGGAAAACAAGCCAGTCTCTGCCTTGGGTATTACTGTAGACAAGAATAAATCTACAGAGCAGTTTTATAGACATTCCTTAAGTAAAAAAGAAAACAAAGAACTCTTTGAAAAATGGATATGAGTGGCTCTGAGTCCATTAGAGGCCACAGAAAGATCTTGCTTTTAATCTAGATGAAAAAAAGAGCTTCCATGTGTGACTAGCAGAAAAGAATGTGGCAAAGGTGAAATTGGACTTTCCCATCTAGATCAAGATGGATGACTGCATATTTGGTTCCAGGTTATGGTCACCAGCCATAGCTGATAGACAAGGAGAAAGGAAGACTTTAGGGTCTAATCTAAGACATCTATTCTCCCTGAATTGTTTGAACAACCTGTGGGACTAGATATCTCATGGATTATTAACTCCTGAAGGATAAATCTCTTGACTCCAAATAAGAAGCAGTGTTTTTAAAGAGATTAAATGGAGGGAAGATAAGTTTTCCTTACATTGGATTGCTTTTATATGGGGAAATATGGAAAAAGGTAGACAGTAGAAAAGAACAAGTATGCAGGCTGTGGAGACAGCTTAGGAATGCTTGCCTAGAATGCAGGAGTGCTGGGGGCTGTGGAGACAGCATAGGAATGCTTGCCTAGAATGCAGGAGTGCTGGGGGCTGTGGAGACAGCATAGGAATGCTTGCCTAGAATGCAGGAGTGCTGGCTTCTATTCCCAGGACCACCCAAACAACCATCCAACCCTGGTGGTTCCAAGTCTGCTGATATGGTAGGCAACTGTTCCTCTTCCTTCTAGTTCCACTGACTTTCCAGTGCAGACGAAGCTAGCTCTTCCGGGTGGGAACCACTAACCACTTTTTCAGCTGTTTAAGCATCTTTTCCCATCAGGACAGAGAATGTCGAAATTGCATTTTCTTTGGACTTTTATGCTGGAAAGAATAAATCATGTTGGCTTGAAAAAAAAACACATACCAAACAATCACATAAATCACAGGGCCAAGTTAAAAAGGAGCCCAAAGGACCCAATAGTCTGATAATCAGGGCTTTAAAGGGGGCCAGTTTTCCTGAACTCTTATATTCCAGAGCAAAAAGACAAAATGGGGAGATGGGTACAGTCTAAGCTTTGTTTTTTGGTGAGTTTAACTACAGAGGATGCATAGGCTATAGGAGGTAAGATCCAGGCTGGAAAGGGGTGCGAGGAAAGTGACGAGTACTTAGAGCTAGTCCATAGGAGAGGTGCAGCATCTAGAAACTTACCTGGAGGACAAAGCACAGACAGGACCTGGCAGCATCTGTCCCTAGTGCTCCAGTGTGACTGTAGAACAGTATAGAGGTTATCTTGAAGGTGTAGGCCAGTGGCAAGATCAACCCTCCCAACTGCCTATGGGAGGCAGGAGGTTAGCCAGGGAACTTAATAGGACACAGAAGTAAAGCTGGCCAACTGGAAAGAGGCCTGACAAAGCATAGGAAGGCCGCTGCAGCTCTGTCCATGGTGAAGTTGTAGACTGAGAGGAAGTGAGGCAAATGCAGGAGTTGTGGCAGAGGAATGGGACTGAAGTCAGAGCCCACTGGCTGCTGGGTCTAAAGCTGTTTTTTAATCACTTATTTACACAGAGTATCTATTTCACTCATGCACTGTTACTGGGCAGGGTTTCTTGAGATGAGGTCATTCCTCTTCTCCCAGATTTATACAGTGGGAGGTTCAGAAAGGAGACTCCCAATGTCAAGGGGAGGATACTGAGTGCGTCCACAGCAGCTACATCAGTGCTGTGGTGCATCGAGGTTGTGGAAGCATCAAGCAATAACAATTGTGTGTGTGTTGAACACTAAATTTGGTGCCTTCATGTACACTTTCGCTTAACTCTCAACATAGCTGTTTAAAGCTTGTTTTGATATTCCCATTTGTAGATGATGAAACTGAGGCTCAGTCAAGTCAGATCATTTCGTCAGTATCACACCATTAGCAAGTGTTGGGAGAAGGATATGAACTCACATCTATTTTTCATTCCAAAGCCCATGCTCTTTTGCTCACTTCCAAGCACACACATATAGAACACACAGAAACAGAAGTATGATCATTTTAGGATTGTTCTCCCCAAGGACACAAGAATGATAGCAGAGATTACAGCATGAGGCAGAGGAAGAATTAAAATAGTGCTTTTAATATAATTTTCAGCAAGTGTACAGTATATATTTTACATCATATATTTCTAAACTACTCATCTGGAAAATATAAAGCTGCAAAAATACAGACTACCAGACTCAGAATCTACTGAGCATGTGCTTCTCGGCCCCTTCTCTTCTGGGAATCAGAGTGATTTTTACTCTCTCCTATTAAAACTCAGCCTCAGCTGATTTCTTTGGAACTGTTAAGAGTGCCTGGTCAGAGAAGCATCCCCAGAGGGGGTTTTCTAAAGCATGTCAGAAAACCGTCCCCTGAGAAGCCAGAGGAAAGGTGGGCCAAAGGAAATCCTCACACCAGGTCAACATTGCTTTTAGTGGCCCAGGAATAATGGCCACTTTGAAGGGCTATTGGAAAGCTCATGATGACATGCCACCTCCTTAGTCCTCGTCACAGGCCTGTGCTTGAGGCCTCAAAGAACCACATTGGATAATTTACATGGGGACCCTTGGGTTCTTGGGCAGCGCAGGGCTAAGTCAGGCTGTGAGGTCTTTGGGTGGTGGTGGCGATGGTGGGTTCTGCCAGAAGGCAGCAGCCCTCAGCTTCGCACAAAGGAATCCTCTGAAGGTGACTGTGACTCGGGACAGGTTTTCTCAGTCTCAATGTCTTGATACTCTGTGCCTAAAGAGGGGAGGAGGAAAGAAGAGCCAAGAGGAAAAAAGAGAGATCGGTCTTTTCTGCACTTCCCACTTTTTATTAGACTTATAGCATAGTGCTCTGGGGTTTTGGTGAAAGGGATGGGTAGAAAGTTAAAGCAGTAAAGTACTGGTGTCGTGTCACCCCTAAAATGACCAGGTTTTAAGTCCAAGGGATGGCCGAGAAGGCTAGATCTTTTAGAGATTTAGCTGCACATCTATACCAAAACCCAAGTAGAGCTTTGTTTTATTGGTGTGAGATGTACCCCAAACATGTAGCTTTCTCTTACATAAGTCATGAGTAATGGATTTTGTGTCCTGCTGCCACCTGGGCTGCAACTGTCACTTTACATCTTTATTAAGGAAGAAGCTGCGTGTCAGACAGGGGACACCACTTCAACTGCAGTCATGCTTTCTCCTCCAGCATTCTGGACCCATTTATTGTTTATTCAGACATGGATAGTCACTGCATGGCTGAGTGAAGCAATCTTTTCACTGGAGCAAGGTCTGAAGTCCATGTCAGACTTCCCTCAGTCATGCCGTGGTATCATTTAAGAGACACTGAAAATCCAACTTGGATCTGTGACAAGCTGGAAACCATGCAAGACTCATTCATTGTGACATGTGGCTTTCTTGTTCAATGACAGGGACAGGGAGACCTCAGAAGTCCCTTCTTATTTCTCTTTCCACTTTAGACTTTGCCCTGGAGGTCTGAAAAGTCAGCCTTTACTCAGGATTAATAAGCTGAGGATTGGTACAGAGGAAGCAGCTTACATTCTGAGCAGTTTAGCATGCCATTCATTCCTTGAGTTTTGCAAACCTTCTATTCTTAAAGTCCTGGGTCCTAGAGTGTTTGGTCAGAGTATTCCCCAGAGGGAGTTTCCTAAAGCACATTAGAAAGCTATCCCCTTGGAAGCCAGATGAGGGATGGGCCAGAGAAATGAGAATTCCTGGTCAACATTGCTCTCTGGGGTGGGAAGAAGAGGGTGGAATGGAATGAGAAATGGGGTTGCTTCTTACTCAGTAGAACTAGTGAGGTGGAGGAGGATGAATGGGTGGTAAATATCAGATGTGGCTAAGGCAGGAGTGTTTCTAAAGGTTTCAACTGCCTAATTACTGAAGTGAAATCATTTTTCTCATCTTAAGTTCCTGTTGTCTGCAGGCAAAATTCTGCAGAGGTCTTATTTGGTCTACTTTTGGCTAATCTCTTTGTAAAATTACTGGCTTCCATGTGTGTATACTGGGGGGCACAGACAGTTCCCACTGGTAGATGCTCTGCTGGCTCCACAGAGGCTCTACAAGAAGCAGACCTATGCCTGGCATTACAGTGCACGCCTTTAATCCCAGCATTCTGGAGGCAGAGGCAGAGGCAGCGGCAGGGGGATCTCTGTGAATTTGAGGCCAGCCTGGTTTACATAGTGAGTTCCAGTTTAACTGGGGCTACAAGGAGACTCTGATTCAAAAAGATTAAAATAAAAAAGGAAAAAAGCAGCAGACATATGTTCTCCATGTTCATGCTTTGGTGGTGGTGTGGCGGGCTGGAAAGAGTCTGGTTCAGGAATTAGGACACCTGGCATTGGCTCTTGGTAGACATTCTAAGTGGATGGTAACCTTGGGAAATCTGGGTTTTCTGAGCTTTACTTTTCTGATCTGCAAAGTGGAAAAAAAAAGAAGACTTACCTTGCAGGGCAGGTATGAGGAGACTACTGGGGCAACCTGGGACTGCGCATGCCTGAGTTCGGCATGAGGCTGCAAGCTCAAAAAAAAGGAAAAACCAGTGCCCCAGCCCTTTCCCTCCCTTAACGTGTGCTGGATTAAAGCACAAGCTCTATTTTTAGTTGGGTTCCTCTTATAATGAATTTCCTACATTGCAGTTCTTCATTTTATGGCCTTAGATTATAAATCAGTCTTGCCAAACTTGTCTCTACGAGAGCTACCTTCTATTTGATTAGCATGAACTTCAGAAAATTTCCACCTACAGAATGTCAAATCACCAGAAAATTGGCTACATTATTCCATTTGCTCACAGCAAAAATAATAATCACTTCCACCTTATGGAAAAATATTCAAAATTTATGATTATTTTCAAGCCCTTATTGTTGACTTGAGACATTATTATAAAAATAGAAATGTCTAGATACTCTGTTCCTAAAAGCTGAGAATCTGGAAGTAAAGTGATATTCCACCAATGAGTAGCTTTTGGCATGTTTAAAGCCCCTGGATCAGAGCTGAGCATCTGAGGTGGACACTGTGGTGCCTGGTATGGGGGCATGCATGAAGTGCTCTTGCATGGTGCTGAGGCCTGGCATGGAGGACACCATCCAGGGTTTCTTGACCTATCTCAGAACACAATTCCCATTTCCTTTTATATACCCATTTTGAGTGGAATACCTTACATAAATAGACCACTGGGACCAGGGTAAAGAGCACAGATAACACAGAGAGCAGACACCCCAGGATACAGCTGCTTATTACACCATGGGGCACATGAGAGTGTGGGGCCTCCAATCCACTAGAACTATCAACTTCCTGATGAGGCATTCCCTAAAGGGGGGCAGGGGAGACTCATATCTTGCCAGATAGAGAAGGAGTATCCATCCCAATTGCTACCATGCACTTTGAACTCAAAGGCTTGGGTTTCAACCTCAGCTCTGCTCATGACCTTGAACCAATTCTGAATGCTTCCAAGTCTCATCTTCCTTCCCTGCAAAATAAAACTAGCAATAGTTCCTGCCTCACAGGTTTACAGTTAAGATTAAATGTGCTAATACATGCAATCAGCTCAGCCCAGCGGCTAGTTCAGAGTAAGTACCTGATAAATGTTAGTGACTGTTATTATTAGCTATTATTATTGCCCGCCAATTATTCTACCTGGCAGATCTATTAGCTTTGGAGTAACTATGTTTTATTTTGGTGGGGAGATAGGAAAGGGTTTGAAGTTCTATTTAGTATCAGGATTCATTCCTCTTTTCTTATTTCTCCCTCTTGTGTCTGTATCCACCATTTAAGAAAAAAAAAAAAAAAAAAAAGGATGATCACTTTAATTGAAATGCCAAGTGTCAGATCTGGCAGGGACCATAGGTTACAAAGCTCAAATTCTCTATCAAAAAGAAACATAAGGCTGCCTTAAATTATAAAGTCTGTCAGCAAATGAGGTACTTACCTCCTTCTTGGAAACAAGTGAGATACTGGAGTTAGATTCCTGTGGTTGGGAATGTTAAGGTTGATGGACACCTACTCCAGGATTCTTTGGAGAAATGACTCATTCTGCTATGGGAGATATTTAGGTGCCCGGTATGCTCTACCTATGCTGAGCTGTTGGTACCTCCATGAGGCCTTGGGCCTCAGCACACCATGGCCTTCCCTCCAGCAACTGACTGTCTTTGTAAATAAAGCTTTATTGGTACATAGTTCACTCATTTGTTGATATTTTACCTAGAGCTGATCTTAGGAAACAATAGTAGGGTAAGTATCGTTGACAGTTTGATGGCCTGTAAGGCTTGAAGTGTTTACTAGAAAGCCCCAAACAGCAGTAATGTTCTAATTTGGTGGCCCACTCTGGGGGCTGGGTTTGGGGAGTCTTCTTTGACCTCTTACTATCTACCTGAGATCTACCCAGTGTTCTTTAGTTTAGCCTCTAGATCTCCCTGTCTCAGGCGTCTTCTTGACTGTTGCTGCCATAAATCGAAACCCGCTAGTACCATGAGTCATCTCTGAGTCAGCTCTCACACTGAGACAGAATTGGCTCAGAATATTCTTTCCCTGATTTTGTTTGTGTTCCAGTCTCTTCGGCTCAATTTGCTGTGAGTTCTTGGAGGGGAAGGGACCATGTCTTTTCAACCTTTGTACCTTATCTCGAGGCTGACATACAGCCACAATTTGAGGTAAAATAATGAATATAAATATATCATACTCATACAATTACATCATTGAATGAAATAAATCCTACAAAGAAAAAGTATTCTATCACAGTGTGAGCTCTTGTCTCCACTTCTGAGGCAGGCAAAGATGTTCAAGATACAAGACCATCTCTACTTTTATGATTTCCCTGTCATGGCCATCCTGCCATGATAATCAAGCACTCTGGTTAGTTGAGTTTCCTTATAAATGTGAAAAACAGGAAGGCAGTGTGGAGTCATCATGAGTTCCAGGTGTTACACAGGCATTGATGCCTAGAAGAGGCATGTGAACAAAATAATCTTCTCTTGTGTTGACAATGAGTCTTCTAATTGGATCTTGAGAAATAATACTCTAGAGAGGCTTGGTCTATAGTCCGTTTATTTAGGACCAGATGTCCTAAGAAATCAGGTTCTTATTCAGAGAGGTAGAGTTTGGTGTGAATTGGATGAGGTAAGGTAGAATGAATAAGAAGAGAAGGACAGAAAAAAGGCTGAATTTGGATCTCGAACTAATTTCCCAAGCCAAATTTATTTTCACGAACACCATCTCTGGGAAAACTTGGTAGCTCTTAGGTATTTGACCTGGATTCTTAACTCCTATGTCAAAGAGAAACAGAACATGGTTGCAAGTAAGCCAGAGGCATAATCAAGCTCCTACTGTTTGGCATTGCCCTTGATCTGGTTCTCTCAGTCCATCAAAAGCAATCAGGTAAGAACAGCAAAAGTCATCAAGTATTTTTCATCTGTTAGACTGAAAAGTTGCTTTCCTGGGTTTCCTTGCTCGTGTAAACCAAATGACCGATTACAGCATGGCTCCAAACAACAGAACCTGTAACTTACTCTGTCTTTGTCCCTCTATACTTGACTGTAGGATCACACAGACTGATTTCTATAAATGAATGTTTATTATTGTTTAACAACACTAAGCAATGTTTTCAAGACTCTTGTGCAGAGCTCACAACACATCCCATGGTTGGCAGGCCTGGCTGGATGAAGCCACTCTTCCCTGGACCTGAAGCCGCATATGGCAAGAAAGCTGGATGGGCAGACCAATGTCTGGCTAGCAAGTGTGTTTCCTCAGAGCCCTTGTCTGTAAGTCCACATATATACTTACACTTTCTCTGGTCCTCAGTAACGGTCTCCTCTAGAAGCTATAGGAGAATTCTACTAGCAAGCACATTACCATTTAATACTGAGAAAATGCCTCAGGGGCAGTGTAGTTGCTTTGAACTGGGCGTCCTTGTGTGGAACATTTCCGTGGGTTACCTCAGACCTATAGGCTTTCCACCATATGAGTGAGGGGAAACTTGAGGCCATTACTCAGTACAGTGAGGTAGACTCGGGGGAGCTGAGTAGACAGATGCCACTCAACTCAATGGGAAAATCATCACCAGAGTAGCTTTTCCAGTGTGAGGTGGAGAAAAAGAAGTGATTATTTGGGAGAAGCACACACTCCTTCCTGCTCAGAAGACATTAACTCCATCAAAGGATTCCTCAGGAGCCCTTGGCTTCCTTTGTTATTTTGCCTGTTAAGCACTAAGGAGGATTCTCTTAACACTTTTATTAGCTGTGAAGAAGGTCTGGGCAGGCTGCGGCCTTCTGTATGGTTTGTGTCTCCAGAACACTCTGGTATTCTTTGTGAAGACAGAAAGTGTGTAACAAAGGTGTGGGTGGGTTCCCTGCAGTGCACAACCTCAGCTGGAGCAAGGAAGCTCCTTTCCTTCAAATGGGAAGGAACAAACCTGCTTGATCTCCCTGTAGGAATTGCAAACATCTGTCAAAATTGCAACAAAGAGACCTTTTCAGCCAACCTTGGGTACATTCAACTAAGATGAGGTGGCAAGGGGAGCGCTCCAGCACTCATTTTCTAGGTCTTCTCCGCCCCTTTCAACTGTGCTTTCTGTCAGCTTCCAGGGAGATCTTACCAGCACAGTTTCCATTCAGACCACCACTTAAATAAAACCCAACAGACAGCCAAAGGGGCTGGATCTAGCCTTGGATGTACAAAGGTTATTTAGGTAACACAAAAGGAAAATTAAAACTAGGCTGAGTTTTTACTTCTGTCATGCATGAGAGAAATTGAAAACTTAAAAAGTAATACAACATATTTTGAAACCATTTTGCCATAGGGAGATGTTAAATTTCTAAATAACTGTTGATAAAAGTGAGCCCTGGGGTTAGGTTCCATCATTATCCCAGTCTCTTTATTTATTCACCCTGAAATTTTAGGAAAAAAAAAAAAATCCAAGACACAAAGAACTTAATTTTTTTTTCAAAGAGCAAATAGTTTCATGAAACAAACTCTACAGCCTCAGGGCAGTGACCTATCAGCAGTGCATTTTCAAAACAAGACTAATCCAAACCTGTTCAGAATGTTATCAAAGCCTCCAGAGCAACAAAACATCCATATTTTATGAAATAATTGGGCGCCATTCCTCCTTTCCTAGTTAGGGTACTGATGAGCACCCCATGTTCAAAGACAAGGATGGTTTAAAAGTAGGCAGATGGGTGTCTGCTTTACTCCACATGATGCAGTGGTCACAGTGCCCCACGCCCCCACGCAGGTTCTCTTTTTCTGTCTTTGCTTGATGCTTTCTCTGCTTTGGGGCCCTCACTCAAAGCTCCCCTATTTACAGTGTCTGTTACAAACCTGACACAGCTCCCCCTTCCATCCTTTGCTTGTCAGATTCTTTAGTTGACTTAGGAGTGAACTGCAAATCGGTGTTAAAGGTGAAAAAAGAAAACCCAGCACCTGCTGTGATCTATTCCAAGGCCACAGCAAAGGTCAGCAAAGAGGTATAAAGAGTCAGCTGACTGGGGCCTTTGTTGTATATGCATGTACGCCCATCTGACACAGACCTCAATGAGAATGGTCATGTTGGCTTACGAGTGCTGGTACAGGAGGTCATCCCGCAGGACTCTCATCCCAAATGACAGTGCAGTTCTCTGAGGTTCAGACACTTTCAACACACATAAAGTTCAGGATGGGCCGTGGACCCATCCCTGACATTTTCCTGCTCTGGATATGTGATCACTTCAGGAGCTTGTCAGTTTATCACCAGTTGCCCCAGCCTGCTCAACAGCTTGTGCTAAGAACCACACTTTGCCTCTCTCCTGCCCCCAGAGTCACGGCACCCATTCACACAAGCCCACATCTAAGTGCATCTCCTCCACAGCCTAAAAAGAACACCCGCCGGTATGTGAAGCATGAATATAGAAGGGTTTCCCATGGCAGTGCTCACTGACTCATGGGAATGAAGCCAGAAGGCAAATTTGCAACCCATCACATTCTCCCCTATTATCCCAAATGTGATTCTTTTAAAGGCAAGCTGCGTATACAATGTTTCTGGAAGCATTTTTTTTTTCTTTTTAAAACACATTGTATATTCTTGTTTTTGCACAGTATCTGAATGAAGATAAAAGGATAAAAATTACAATAGATTAATTGCATCCCTTAAATCACTTTACATTTTTGGAGCATTAAAAAAGGAGAAAAGTAGAAGCCGTGTTAGTGACTGAAGGGTTAACACAGATTCTAGAAGTAGTTAAAAATAGTATTAGAGGATTATACATACAACAGTTTGAAATTTGTACGCCTTGTATGCTTTTTTTTTTTGAAAAAAATGGCAAAATGTTTGGCAAATGTAAGCAAATGACTTGGGGTATGTTGGGGCTCACCGGCTCTGAGCAGGTCATCATGGCCAGGTGAGGCCCATGGCTTCCTGAGGTCACACTGTGGGGCTGGCGGGGAGGAGGTGCCAGGAGAAAAGGAGTTCAGACCCCCACCTAGCTTCCCCTTGGGCCCTCAGTCTTGAACATGGAAGTGGAGCTGGTGAGAGGTGCCAACCAGAGACTCCAGTCCGATCACCCGTCAGCATCTTTGAGAGAACTCTGGGGACTTGAACCACATGCAGACTGGGTGAGTGGTCTACACAGTGACCCATATTGCAAAAGTTAGAAGAGTGGGGCTTCCACCCCTTGTACCTGTGTGCCCCCAACCCCATGAAAGGGAGAGGGAGGCGCAGGGTGTGTCACTAGTGCTTAATCTGGCAATGCTTTCGCCTTGAACTTGTAGTTTTAGTAGACTTTTGAAAAAAATGCTTTTTTAAAGTTTTGTATGTGTGTGTATGCATATCCAGAAACGTCCACTCTCCAAGCTGGCCACCAGCGTTCCCTGAATTTGGCAGTGCCTGTTGCTTGTAGCTGTCGGCATGGTGAAAACCATGAGGTGCCGTCCAAGCGGATGCTGAGCCCAGCAGTGAGTGTCCTCCAGGCACATCCCATTCTCTCCTTATTCTGAATCCTGTCTGGCTCTGATTTTTAGAAAAAGGACAAAGGTTGTGTATATATGTGTGTGTGTGTGTGTGTGTGTGTGTGTGTGTTTATTGAAAACCTTTTTCTTTTTCTTTTTCTTTTTTTTTTTTTTAAGAAAATGACCTTTTGTTCATGAACAGAATTCAGCCCTCCTGTAGTCACTATAAAACCGACTCCATGTTTTCACACCACTCATGGTCTTCCAGGTTATAGATAAATTTTGTCCTATGTGTCTGGTGTGCGGGCACAGGGTCCCTCCCCAGATTGTCTAGGGTCAGAGTAGAGGCAAAGAACTCACTGGTGCTCAGACCGCCCTCGTGGTTTTTGATGTAGCGTTTATAGTTTTTCCGCAGGCACTGCCACGTGGTGGTGTAGAGGATGAAGGCAAAGGACTTGAGTGCGATGGCGATGCTGACATATAGGTATCTGTAGACCACATTGTCGTAGAGGACGCAGGCACCTTGTTCTCCACAGAAGGTGCTCCAAAACAGGCAGGTAGAGTCGATGCCAGCCCCAAAGATGAGAGGTGGGGGGATGAAGCCTGTCAGAAGGAAAGCACATTTCAGGTTCAGGCTCTGGTAGTTGGTGGAGTTGACAAAGACGCCTCTGCTTCTCCGTTCCTGCCTGTGGATTTGTTCACAGGACTTCCGGGAGGGCATGTTGGACCTCATGACTCTCTAGTCCAATGGTTCAAAATATGTGAACTCAGCCCAGTTCTGTCCTCACTGCCCAGACAAACTTGTTGAAGCCCTTTGTGGCTGAAGGCTGGCTAAAGTAAAACATGTAGTCTTTGGGATGGTATGTACTGTGCCTGATACACAGTAAGCACAAGGGACCAGTGTCATCATCTTCAGGGTCTGAGAAGTCTTTCCTGGACCTCCTGGGGAACTTCAGAGGCTCAGGACTCTCCTCACTGTCCCCCTGCATGGGGCTTGTGGCTAGCTGTGTGAATAGTCAAACATAGGGATCAGAAGCAGAATGAGAATGTGAGTGTGCATGTAGGCATACGCATGAGGAGCTGAAGTGGGAAATGTCTCCAAACATACTAGTGATCCCTCTTTGCCTAACATCACATTGATGTGAACCCCTTTCACGCTGGGCTTGGAGCCAGGGTTAGAATCTCCAACAGACATTTCAGATACCTCAAGCCAGCTATCAGAAATGGCAGATGGAACGAAAACTGTCCCTACTCTTAACTCTGGTCCTCTCCTCCTCCTGGTTTACCAGCCTCTTCTCATCCCTGAGCTCAAGGGTCATCAGTCCAGGCTGCACACTGAGATCATCTGTGATGGCCTGTCTCAGGCCAACAAAATCCCAGTGTTGGAGATACAGTTCCATCATTGGAAATATGTATTTTTTAAAGAGATAGGTTCCTGTTATGTTTCCTTGCCTGGACATTTTCCCTTTTTTAAATTCATGTGCTCAAGTGATCCTCCTATTTCTGCCTCCAACTAGAATTACAGGCCCTGGCTATAACACTGGGCTTAACACTGTGTGTGTGTGTGTGTGTGTGTGTGTGTGTGTGTGTATGTGTGTATGTTGCATACATGAGCACCTGGAGGCCACAGGTCGACCTCTGGAGCTGTCTCCCATGTTTAATGAGACAGGGTCTCTGAATGGGCTGGAGCTTGCCTAGGTTGGCTTCAGTGAGCTCCAGCTCCAGAGATCTGCCTGTTGCCCCTTTCCCAGTGCTGGATTACGAGTATGAGCCATCATACCAGGCTTTTTTATCTAGGTTCTGGGGCTTGAACTCAGGTCCTGCTTACATGGCAAGCACTCTACCAACCGAGTTCACTCCTTAGCCCTAGCCACAGCATTTTGAAAATAAAACACAAATCCTAGGTTTGGTTCTCAGCACTGTATACATACATGTACATATACATGTACACACACACACACACACACACACACACACACAAGCACACACACAAAACCCCTAGGTGATTCTGGTCAGTTTTGAAGAGTCTTATCTGTACTATGGAGAAAAAAAATGAGCTATTAATACAAATTCATTGTCCAGAAAAATAAAGACACCCCCCCACACACACACAGACACAGACACCCTAGTTGATTAGATGATTCTGGTCCATTTTGAAGAGTCTTATCTGTTCTTTGGAGAAAAAATTCATTGTCCAGAAAAATCAAGTGGCCCATGACAGATACCAATTGCGAGATGTGATGGCTGTAATTAGTTGGGGACAATCCAGAGACCCCAGGACTGGTGTACCACATCCTGGAATGACTTCCAGAATCAGCCCTGGCACTGAACTTCACCAAACCAAACCAAACCAAACCAAACCAAACCACACCACACCAAAGTTTTAGGCGTCCAGAGACTTGTGAAGTCCACCCATGGTGAGCAGAAGCACACCCTCCTTCCAGATGCTATAGACACTGCAGCACCACTGTGTTGGGGGATGGAGCCTTCTGGAGCTTCCTGCTTCATGGCGGGCCCAGATGGGTTGCTGAGAGGCTGACAGAACACCAGCATCAAGGCTTGGGGTTTGGGTCCTTCTCTACAATTGTCATACCAAAAAGAAACCCCCAGAGAGATTTTACTGGAATCCTCATTAAACTTCTCAAGCAGCATGATTCAGTAACAAATAGTCTAAGTTCAGAGTTTCCTGCAAGCTGTTCTTTCTTCCTGGTCTTGATACTGATCCTACAGAGCAAATATTCATCCGCCCATTCTCAGTGGCACCAAAGCTGCTTAGGAGCTAGAGTCTTCCCCTTCCCCCTGGGTGGGCTCTCCCCAGCCCAACATGGAGGGCTTGCCATGGCAGCTGATGCACACACATATGGATGAGTTTTGGCTATATAGCACTGATCGGACTTTTTCTCAGACTAAGTGGGACAGTATAAAGGCATTCATCTTTTCTGCTTCTTGTGGATTTATTTTGTGTGATTAGATGCCAAATGCTATTTTTACCTCTTGTGACCAATCTGGAGGACATTACCCTCTACCCTAGCCATCAGTCACCCAGTAGTGACTGGTGGACACTCTCCTTAAAGGACATCCTGTTGAAAAGGTCTGAAATAGGGAGAAACTGAGAGTTAGGTGTTCTTTGCTCCATAATGCATGGGTTCCTGAACATAAATGTAAATTTGGTAAATGCTTTAAGCACATCAAAGGAGATGTGAAATATAAGGAAACCATTTGTTAATACTTGTTTGAGTCAAAGCCCCAGTATGCATCTCCTTCATGACCTTGCACCTGAATGAGAATTTTCTTAATATTCATTTGTTACAGAGAACATTTTATTTACCTTTCTGCTAAGCTTGTGGAGGCCTGGTTTTGATGCTCAAAGAGAAGTAAATGCTCAGGAGTTCTGATCTTTGGGAAGTGTGGGGCCCTCCCTCCTCTGGGCTTGTTAATGCACAGAGAAGCTAGGAGCATGGTTTTGTAAACAAGCTCCCAGGTATGTGGAGGATGCCTCTGGCAGTCCTGTCAGAAGCTCTGCAGCAGCAGAGACACAGAGTTAGTTGTCGGTTGTCCTTGTCACCTTTCTTTTCAGCCAGGGAGCTCACACTTGGAGGTCCCTTGGTAAAGGAAGAAATTCCTATTCCAGTTCTGCCAGAGAACTGTGGGACTTGGGCCAAGTTCCACCACCTTGCTGAACCTCAGCATTGCAGTTTATAAAATGGGTCCAAGTGTACTTTCTTGGTGTGGGGGTGTATTCACATGTAGGTGCACATATGAATGGAAGTACGTGCATGTGGAGGAGGGAGACCAATGGTAGGTGTCTTCCTCAGTCCCTTCCCACCTTTTTTTTTTTTTGGACAGGGTCTTCCATTGTATATAAAAGGTCACTGATTGGCTAGGCTGGCTGGTCACTGAGCTCTCAAAGCTGGCCTGTTTCTGTCTCCTCCCCAGTGCTAGGATTACATGGAAGCACCACCAAGCCTGCTCTTTATGTGGCTGCATCAAAACTCAGGTCCTTTTGCTTGCATAGCAAGTATTATATAGACTCAGCCATCTTCTCCATCCCGCAATTATTCCTTTTTTCAATTTGCTTGCTTTTAAGATTAAATGAGAAACCATGGGTAGAGAACACTCAACAAATCTGGTTCTGACCCTGTTTGGGAGGGTTTGTCCTAAATTCCTTTGGCTAAATGACAATCTGCCCTCTTTTAAAACCCCATCTTTATAGAACAACTGTGCTGCAGAAAACTCTTCAAGCCAAGAGTTGGTGGATCACCCCTTCTGACGGAAAGGCAAGTGTGTTTTGGAGCACCGTCAGATGCTTCTGGAAGGGAGGCCAAGTGGAAGAAGGCGTACTTCAGCATCTCTTCTTACTTTGAGTATCTTTCACTCTGGTGTGCTCTTGCTACAGAACAAGGGAGGAGGCAGGGTAATGATGGTAAGACGTATTTTGTTAGAAACTTTGTGTTCTGAAGATGACTCTCTTCCTTGAAGATGGATGGGCATCTCCATAATAGGGCCCCATGTCATGGAGCATTGGGAGCCCATTATGTGTTGACAGGATGTGTGCTGGCTCAATGCTGCTTCCTGCTATTTCAGAAAATATTAAAAGGATTAAATCTTCCTTACACTCTGGCTCAAATTATATATATATATATGTAATCTCTATGCAAAATTACAATGTTGCTTAAGAAGATTGTCTCTGTTTTCCTGAAATCTATTAACAGAGATTAAACCTCAGGGCCCTATATCTTGGCTTTTTAATTCACTCCTATGGTTGGAAAGGCAAGGCTGATTCATATTCTCTGCTCTAAACTTAAAAGGTGAACTGAAAGGATTTCATAAGAAAAATAAATTCACGTTCCTTTATGGACGACATAGAAACTGAAAATGACTGTGCCATTTACATTTTAAAAGGTAACAGTTCCTCTTCAGCTTACCTGCCAGGACATGAATTCACCCTGGACTCTGTTCAACCCAGAGCAATTACTGTTAGAGCCAGCAGAAGCCAGAGAGGGATGTCGAAAGGTGTATTCTCCTGAAAAGATTGATGTGTTTCTTTCCTTCAGCAATGCCAGGAAAGAGATTGGACTGTTGACATCAGCAGGTGCTTTCCAGGGACACCTAACACTCACTTTTCTTAATTCTGAGAAGTCAGAAGGAGCTACTGTGTTTTAACTTCTTTCCTTGTTAAAGCGTTGAAGGTTCCAGAGCTTAAGTAGTCCGCCAAAGACCACCAAGACAAGCATGGAAGAGGAGGACTCACGCTGAAGGGTGACTGACTGAGGAGGGACCTATGGTCAGTGTGATGTCTCCTAGTGCTCGCACTGAAGCAGAGTCTGCATATGCAGGGGCAGCAGGAGGAGCCGAGAGAGTTGGATTCATTGCTGATGCTTAAGAAACACTTGCTGATTAAACAGAGGGTGCGGGATGAGTGGAAGGGGTCCCTCATGCATCACCACACCGAATCCTATTCCTGCATACCTGGGGTCCTTGGGCACACTATGATTGCTTGTTATAATAAAATATCAGCTAATGCATTTGTCTCCACTTGCCTATAAACTCCTTTCTATTCTAGACTACACTCACAGTAAGAGTACAGCAAAGATGTGAAGATATGCACTATGTTTCTAAGAAGCACCCTTCAGGACTGTTCATGATTCAAAGATAAGACCTAAGACCCAAGGCCCAAAGATAGTTTGATCAGGAATGATACTTGCACATGGAGATGCACGTAAAGGGTGGCTTTCCCATTGCTTTCTGTCTAGCAGGTTAGCCCTGGAAAACCAAGCTTAGTGATTGGCTGGAGGAGACCAGTGAAGTCCACCCTACTCTCCTCAATACCTTCAAGACTCATTCTCACAGCTAACGTTAGGGCTGCTGGGGAAGCTTGTAGCTCACAGGAACCAGTGCTATGAGGTTGCTGTGGCCCTGCCAGCTCCTCTCCACTGGGATCTAAAGCAACAAGGAAACCCATGGTTGCCTTCACTTCTGGGTCCTGTCATCTTTCCTTACTCTCCCCAGGCTTTAGAGTGGCCTTCTATGCTACCCACTTCCTCATGCCCTGATCCACCGAGGGTGGTGCATCAATGCCTAGGCCTTATACATTCTCATTGAGTATGATAGACGCTGGCCAGATGTCTTAATTAAATTAAAAACCAATAAATGTTAAAGCAGTATACACAAGCCATGTTTCAAGCATTCAAAAGCCAGATAAAGTACAGATAGATGCAGAACATTTCCATGTTAAAGAAGGTTCCACAGGACAGCCAGGGACTGCACCTCTCCACCTGCCCCTTATCTTACCTTCCTGTCTCAAACACCTATATTCTAAAACCATACTCCTGCACACTTTAAACCATTCGTGAAATATCTGCACAATATAATATAATAAAATAATATGATATAACATAAATGCTATGTAAGTAGTGTACTATATTATTTAGAAGGTAATGACAAGGAAAATCAGTCTGTACATGCTCAGAATGGATACTTTGGTTTTTTTTAAATGTGATGAAGCTGTCAATGTGGAACTTGCAAATATATAGAAACAACTGAACTTCCATTCATATTCTGTGCCATGAAGGATCCTCCTCAAGAATGTTTCTAAGCTCCACCACCTCAAGAAAAGCCTCTTTCAACTCTTCTTATGCCAGAAGCTTTCTGAGTCATCAAAGGGCCCTCAGCACCGTTTTCAGACAATGATCTTGTCACTCTGATGGTGAAGCCCATTAGCAAATTCTACTTGCCTTAGAGATAAATGTCACAGTTATCCATGGAGCAGGAGGCCTTTCTTATCAAATTCCTAGACCACCACCATTACTGATCCCATTTGATGCTCACACATCTACCCACCTGCCACATTGGGCTTTCTATAGCCCACAAGCTGCAGCCCCATCAGTTCCACTGTCTAAAGTACTCTTTTCTTCCTGTCCATGTACATAGGTCCTACCCATTCTACACTCATTCAACAGCAGCACACTCTTCCTAACCCACTGCCTATATCCCAAGACAAGGTTAGGTGGCCATTCCTTGTGCTCTGTTGTACTAGTGCAGGCCCCTCCACTCTCCAGATCCTGTCACACTTGAAAGGCATGTCCTCATTGTATCCCCATTACCCACGAGGGCAGCGCAAGGGTCAGCAGGGCCACAGTATCTGATTAATTCATTGGCCTTTCATTAACAATAATAGTGGTTGACCTTACTGGGTGATGCGAAAAATGGAATTGGGCCACATGCCAAGGCTTCTTTCCTAAACTGCTTTTAATTAGAAGATGAGATAGTATCATATCCTTCTAGAGCAGGCTTTTCCAAACTGATTTATGACCCATAGAATCAATATGACCAACTTTTTTAAAAATGTGGACTAGAATAGAAAAGTATCAGAATGTGTTATACATGTTAGCTGTTTTTTCTATGAAATTTTTGTTTCAGCTACATCTATGCATATGCACACTTGTAATGGGCCATGACGCTAAACTTATCTCTTGCTCTGGCCTACAGTTGCAGAAGTGGAAAAAAAAAAAAACCCTCATTTTAGATGGTGCCTGCCTGATTTTCCTGAGGCACATGTGCAGATTGGAGTCAGCTTCAGAGCAGCGTTGGGTGATCTCAAGGCCATCACTTTATATTCACCTCAGAGTTTTAGTTTTGTCATCAACTGTCCTATAATTTCCCATAACTTTCAGAAATACCTTATACTTTAAAATTTTTGTGCTATCAAAATCATTATGAAGGGGGCTGGACAGATGGCTCAGCAGCTGAGTGCAGTAGCTGCTCTTGCAGAGGACCCAGATGTGGTTCCAGTACCCACATGGTGGCTAACAGCTGTCTATAACATCGTTTCCTCTGCAGGCATTTCACAACATGGGTGTTCTTATGTACACGTAGGGATAATACACACATAAAAATAATACATAGAATATTTAAAATATTACGAAGGATATTTTGGGGGGTATGTGTGGGTTTGTGTGAGTGTGGAGATGCACAGGTGAATATGTGTGTGTTGCCAGGAGACAAGCTTGGGTGCTGATTCTCAGGAACCTTCCACCTTTTGTTTGAAACAAAGATTCTCTTTGACTTGAAAACCTCATTATACAGGACAGGCTAGCTAGCCTGTGAAATTCCAGGGGTCTGACTGTCCCTATTTGCCATCGTACTATTTCTTGGATTATACCACAGCACCTAATTTTTCATGGTATTCGAACTTGGTTCCTGGTACTTGCCAGGCAAGCTCTTTACTGATTAAATCATTTCCCTAGCACATACACATATATGTTATACTCTATATATGGCAAATATGCAAATAAACATAAATCATAACATGGTTTACAGACCTTCACAGAACCTCCACAGTTGGGGTGAGTAAGCATCCACTTTTCTGTGAGCCCTGAGGTAGGGAAGCCCTCAAGGGCAATGGTGTGGTCACCTAGCCTTGGTGGTCAGAACATGTGCACTTTACCCACAATACCCAACTTTTCATTTTTACAAATGTTTATATGAACATTTCTAGGTCTTTGTGCACATCGTTGGATATGTACTTGAAGTGAGGTATTTTATATTTACTCTGAAAAATGCAGGCAGTTGCCATGGGAAGTTCCCTCAAGTCATCTTGACTTGCCAGGCTTTGGGGGTTCAGGTGTCCTAAGGATGCACACACCCAGATGGCAACCCAAAACTGAGCATTTCCCAAGCTGCTCAGGGCTTACTGAATGAGGGTACCGAACGGCACCTTCAATTTTTTCCTCCTTTGGTGACACTATGTCTTCTGTCTTCTTGTTACTTAAGGAAAATTCTGCATGATGTGAAGACAGGAGGTGGTATACTTGAGAACTGTGAAATCACAGAGGGCTTGAGTGTAGCATCTGAACTGGGAGCAAAGGTCTCAGACTTAAAGCGATGGTTAGTCTTTATTGTCAACTTGACACAGTCTAGAGTCACTTGGGAAGAGGGATTATCGAGATTACTGTGGCCAGGGGGCACATGTGTGGGGATTGTCTTGATTACATTAACTGAAGTGGGAAGACCCATGGTTGTGAGCGGCAGTTTGAGGTTTAGAGTTCCTGGGCTGTATAAAAATGGGAAAATGGGAGCCGAACACAAGCACACATGCATTCACTCTTTCCCGGGTGGGGATGTGGCCAGCTGCTTCAAGTTCCCACTGCCTTGACATCCCAGCAATGATGGGCCCTAACCTGGAATTGTAAATTGAACAAGCCCTTTCTCCAAGGTGCTTTTGTATTTGTCACAGCAACAGGAAACAAAACTAGGACACTAATAAATAAACATCATAGTGGGGGAAAAACACAAACCTAGGAAATAGGACAATTTCACTGATCCTCACTCATCCACTTCTACACATCCAATCCATGATTGAGGGAACAAAGAGACAATACATACCCAACAAACGGAGGAGAAGGAAAAGAACTCCCAGTGCATAAGACTTGAGTTCGGGGCTGACTGTCCTAGATAAAGAGGGGAAAAAGAAGATTCTTATCATTCCACTTTAATTAACAGACCCAGAGTCATTTGCTGCTGTCAGAAAATAACTAATAGGTTTTTTTTTCTTGCCAAAGTCTAAAAATTGCCTGCAACTGTAGTGCCAAGATAAGTTTAGGAATTAAGTGGGGTTTTTTTTCCCTTAAATAATGTGAGCTAATCTGTTGATTGGAAGGACTGCATGTAAATTCGGTCATGAAGTCTATACTTAGAGAAGTTTGCTTTTGTTGTATGTAAGGCAAAGGCCTCGTAAGTGGGCGGGGCACCTGCCTGTGGGAACACAGACTCAGAAATCATTCTCTATGTTCTGAAGTACAGCTGGAACCATAAATACCTTTGCTGTTCTCAGGTCATTTTGTAAAATCTAGCAGACTTGCATGTTTTGACTCCCAGATGGGCCATTTGGGACATAAGGTATAAGCATTAAGTTTTAATACCTTTTAACTTTGAAAGGTTTCTTCTAGTTACTGTTCTTTCTTTGAACTCATTCAATTTCCCTGACCTGGGTTTACCCTGCATTGGTTCTAAAAAATGATGTCACACATTCTCAGAGTCTAACGTTATTTTCAATGAGAGTGACAGTAGAGACAGTTTGGGAGTGATGACTAATTCTAGATAGATGGGTTCACATAGTTTCCTCTTAAGCCCAAGGATAGGATTTATTCAATGTGTGCTTTCTCTCCTCAAGGCAAAGACCTGTTTGTAATCTAGTTATCACTGTGACTCAACCTTAGCTCTGTGTATAACTCCCAACTTGTGCTGAGAGAATATATTAAGTAGATGGTTAGTTCGGCAGATATCTCTAACTTACCACCAAGGGTAACTCTACCTATGGCTTGGTGGTGAGGGATTGTGAAGGAGAGAGATCTGACCACAAGCACATGGAATTCAGGTTATGCAGAGTTCCACCTGAAAACAGTCTTATTATCTCCCCTACCATGTCTCCCTAATGGACAGAGGAGAGGAAGCATGTGACTATTATTTTTTTGTGTGTGACTATACTTCTTGAAAGTCTTGGCTAGTCATATAGTCAGTTCATTTTGGTGGAACCTCTGTGACACACACAGCATGTCAATGTGGTTATAAGACTAGAAACCAGACCCATACAATGCAATGAAGGCCTAGGATTTGGCCTTGTAGAACAAAGGCTAGGGACAAAGTTACAAAGTACAAGGGGTACAAAACCTATCTATGGACTGGGTAGCTGGAATGCTCTGTGTGCCTGTGTGTGTGTGTGTGTGTGTGTGTATGTGTGTGTGTGTGTGTGTGTGTGTGTATGTGTATTAAAGATCATTGTCACGTGTCTTCTTCAATCACCCTCCACCTTATTTTTTTGAGACAGGATCTCTCACAGAACCAGGAACTCATAGATTCGGCTAGGCTGGCAGGCGTACATCTGACTTTCCCTGGCACTAGAGTTATAGTCAAGCTTCTGTGTTTGGCCTTTATGTGGGTGCTGGGATCCAAACTCAGGTCCTTGTGCTTGCATGACAAGCCCTTAACCACCTGGACCATGTGCCCAGCCCAAGAACGATATACCTCAATGATCCCAGGAATCATTCATTCAACAATTCAGTGGTAGTCATTGTCCAATGATCTAGCATTAGAGTTGAAGCCCTGGAATGCATGCCTTTGACTTCTTGGTAACAGGGTAAAAGTGGCCATAAAACCAAAAGAAATTTCATGTATGTTACAGACTGAATCTGCCTTCCCCAAATTCCTCTATTCAAGTATAACCCTCAAAGTACAGTAGGGCCTTTGGGAGTTGCTTAGGTCCTAAGGGTAGAGCCTATGTGAACAGGATTAGCACCCTTATAAAAGAAGCCCAGGAGAGATCTTTGCCATATGTGTCAAGGAAGTGGTCCTCACCAATTAATCTATTTGTGCCTTGATCTTGAACTTCCATGTCTATGGTATTTTGTTAGAGTAGTCTAGAAAAGACTAAGACTGTAACCTTTATAATATTTGCTTAGATTTTCAGGAAAAGAAAAAGGGTATTATTCTTGAGGAAATATACATCTCTTTTTAATTACAGAGAATGCAGTACAGGTGACAGACCTTAGTACAGTATGTCACGACTGCCAAGGGGCAATGGGCAAAGCCAGGTACCAGTTTTAGGTCAGTGAGATCATCTGTGTCTCCGATACAGCCAGCGCTCTATGGAACACACATCAGGAAACCCAAGTTCCTTGGTGTTATTCTCACTCTGTGGCTACAGTTTTTGCATCCTCATTTCAGGGTTTAACTTGAAAGACACATAAATAAAGGCAAATCTCCTTATCAAGAAAACATGCTGGCATAATGAGCTCAGCTATTTATCACCTGCAATGTGATTTCCTTTCAGCTATCATGTCACTGGGAACAAAGCAAAGAAGGTGAAAAGATCTCTCTTCATATCCTGTTGGAAAACTGATTCCTGTAAGACTCATCCTCCTGGATCTTAGTTATGAAGGACTCAAGGGCTCAGTCAGGATATGATAGAAAGGTCTGGGGAAGATAGGTATGCAGATGTCACTAACTGAGTGGTTGTGTGACCTTGAGAATACTGCCTAGTCACTCGCAGAACTTCTGTTTCCTTATGTTTAAATTGGAAAAGTTCAGAAGGATGCAAATATGATTTAAAACAAGAGCCCAGGACTGGTGTCTTAAGATCAGCCCAGTGAGCATCAGCTTTTCTTCTTGTTTTCCAATATCCATTCATTCATTCATTCATTCATTCATTCATTCATTCATTCATTCATTTATTCATTCATGTGTGTGTGTGTGTGCATGTTTGTGTGTGTAGAGGTCAGAAGACTCTTCCGGTGTCATTCTCAGCAATGCTGTCTATTTCCCTTGATACCAGATCTCTCATTGGCCCCAGGCTTAACAAAAAGCTCCTTGGCCAGTGAACCCTAGGCATCTTCTGTTTCCAGCTCTCCAGTTTGGTATTACAAGTGTGTTTCACCATGCCCAACATTTTTATGTAGAATCAAGGAAATGAACCCAGATCCTCAAGTTTGTGAGGAAAGTGCTTTATCAATAGCTGAGCTACCTCTCTAGCCTCACTTCCTGATATTATGAAAGGTCTCGACAATTTCTTTCCAGCATAAAAATGAGGTTATTGTTCTGGGCCAGGGCAGGGCTTATCTGCTCTGGTCTGCCTGCACGGTGAGCCCTTGTGCTTGCCTAGAACTTCTGTGATTGGAAGCTGGATCAGAAGACAGATGGAATGAAACACTGTATTCCTTTCTCAATATGCAAACATGTGAGCCCTCAGCCCAGCCTGGCATTTAGAAATGGGCATGGTCAGCACAGACCACTGGGATCATCAGTTGTCGGTCCATTTAAAGGCATCCAACATTTCCTGAAAAATTCCAAGATGTGTTTATCAAGCTGCGGCTTAGAAACAACACAGCCTCCCCTTCTATGATCTGCCAGTTCCTACCACTGAGAATCTAGAGATTGTGAGAAGTCATGTGGAGAGAAATACATGGACCAGCTACTGTTAATGGTGGTGAGGGTCCTTCCTGCTTCCGGGTGCCTTTTGTGTGTGAATATCACAATAGAACTTCATGAGAATTCCTAATGAAATATAAACTGCTCATAAGGCAGCTACCTTAAACACATATGTGAAACCTAGCAGATTTTGTTCATATGAATATTACGTATAATCGCTTTCCACATATAGTTTTAAATTCAACGGCTCATTTCATAAACACTTTTCACATTCTTATGAATTTTCATTATTCCTTTGACCTGCAGTACTATAATTTAACTCACCATTTCAATTCAGGTGTTTCTGCTATTACAGTTAACATTGTAATAAAAATCTGTATTGAGCTTTTTTTTTTTTTTCTTGTAGAGAAGTATTTTCTTGAGGTAAATGGCCAGGAATGGGGGTAGGTTACCACATAAAGAGCCTGGATATTTTTATGGCTCTTGACTCATGCTGACATTTTGCATTTTGAAAGTGCCAATAGGCTTTTCAATGTCACAAGCAAATGTGATTCAACTTGTTTGGCCACAGCCTTCTAAAGAATTGGGTATGAATTTTTAAAATTTATTTTTTCAGACTTAATATAAAATGGCAATTTGCTATTGTACTCTTAATACTGCTGCACAGTCAAAAGGCCTTGCTAATGACTACCTCAGTAACTACTTTTAGAAGAATTCATAGCAAAGAGCAGAAAATGAGGTAGAGAGAGGCAGTGAAGAGAGAAGCTGGGGAAGGCAGCTGGAGATGTGCACAGAATCAAGGTGCTTCCGAGAGACTTATTTCTATTTCCATGCTAGTCCTCAGCTGTGAACTACCCTGCTTATGTGGCCAAACCTAAGGAGGCATCTCTCTGTTGGTGACATTCTTTCTTCTGTCTCAGACGAACACTAGGTTATAGGTCAATTAACTTCTAGGTTACTCATATAAATCTAGACATCTCTGCAAATGATGAAAGTTGCTTAGAATAGTGCTCAAATGTTTCACCTCAGAGGTACCTCACCTGCCTCTAGGCCAGGTTCCCAGAAACAAGGAGCTACAGAATTCTGGATAGCTTACTCCAACCACTTGCAGATATAAGAATAGTCATTATTTGCATGCCATGAGCCCCTCAACAAAATTAACTTCTCATCTCCAGGGTATTTGCCCACAGATATCTCTAAGCGTCATATACCAGGACAGGAGGCAGGCAGAACAGAATTCCTGTAACAGATTCAGAAACACGTCTGGGGCCAATGTTGTGTCCAAGGACATATGGCTGACTGGTAGAGGGACAAAAGGACAGGGTTGGACATAAGGACTTGGCTAGTCCCTTGCCTCTTTCTTTTCCTTCCTTCCTTCCTTCCTTCCTTCCTTCCTTCCTTTCTTCCTTCCATTTCTTCCTTCCTTTTTTCTCTCTCCTTTCTTCCTCTCTTCTGTGTTTTTCTTTCTCTCTCTCTCTCTCTCTTTCCCTCTCTTTCTTTCTCTCTCTCTTCTTTCTTTCTTTCTTTCTTTCTTTCTTTCATCTATCTATCTATCTATCTATCTATCTATCTATCTATCTATCTATCTATCTATCTATGTGTATATGGAGGTCAGAGGACAACTTTGGGTATTGTTCCATAGGAGCCTACCCACCTTTTGTTTTCAGTCAGGGTCCCTCATTGACTTGAAACCCCCCAAGTGTGCTAGATTAGCTAGCCTGCAAGCTCCCAGGGTCTGCTTTGTCTCTGCCTCCAATCTCTCTATCACTGGGATTACAAACAAGCTCCAATATGTTGAGTTTCTTTTACATAGGTCCCAAGGATTGAACTCAGGTACGCATATTTGCAAGGCAAGTGCACCCCCAACTGAGCCATCTCCTGAGTCAACATGGCCTCCTTCAAAGATCAGTCTAGAATGTTTTTAGAAATCAAAATCATCTGAAAGGCTCTTCCTGGGAAGACCTGAAAGTGGTCTTCTTCCTGTTTCCTGCTATGTGCTTCTGTGCTGAAGTCCTGACTGATGGATAGCTTGTAATGGACTCCCTTTGGCCTGCCTGGGGCAGCTGCTCCTTTCTGCAAGGACATCTCACCTGGCTTGTGAGACTGACCTGCTATGACCCCTGGGAACCCTGCAGATGTATGCCAGGTAGACAGACACAAGGCAGGCTGCTTCTTGGGTGCTCGGGCTCTGCAGTGGCTTACCTGATCAGGATGATGACGGAGGGTGTCTGGGCCATGGCCCCGATCATGCTGCACACACACATTACACAGAGGAAGGTGAGGAAGGCCTCTTGGCACCCAGGACTGGGACACTTTCCTGGAACCACGGTGGCATTCTCAGGGGGGACGGTGGTGAGGCACGCACAGCCTGTGAGGTTCTGAAAGGAAAGGTCCAACTCTTTAGACTGGGGATAGCTCCAATTTCCACACTCAAATCCATCTATCAGCTAGGCTGTCAAAGCCCAATTATACATTTTGCGGCATTCCATTAATTAGGCCTGAATAAACGAGTTAGCTTTTTAAGGAAGCTGCAAAAACACATGCAAATAAAAGGAATATTTATAGGGAAGAGAGCTGGCTTTCCTGTCTCCTGTGTATTTCATTTCCATTCTCAGGAAACCTTCAATAAGCTGTACCATAGACAAACGTGTCCCCCCAATACAATTAGAGAGGAAATTGTACTTCCACAATATGATAAAACACTGCCAAATTAACATCATAATTACTTGCCAATTTGTCTTCTCTTTTATGCAGTTATAATTACCCTGAAGTGTATGAAAAGAAGTAAATCAGGTAATCCGTATACTGTTGCTGATTCAGTGCCTGGCATGGCACTCGGAACAAAGGACACATACTGTCACGCATGAAGCCACTGCGCCTGCAAAGCCCTGACGGGAGGAAGCTGATGGAAATTTTTTCCAGTGGCCAAGGAAGCTAAGAGGGCAAAGAAATTCCAAGCAGCTGACAGTAGCTCCTGGGAAGCAGAGCGAGAGCCCGATGAGATCCTTATTAATATACGATCAGAGAGGAGACAGAAACACAACTGCGCTCCATTTGATCTTCTGAGGGGCTCTGGCCCAGCCACCCCTATTTCTCAGGCACGGTTCACTCTTACACTCTCCTGTAAGCTGGCTTGCTTGGTCTAGGAATTTCTGATCTCAGGAGGAGGAGCAGAGGCTGGAGGAGGCTGTGCAGAGTGCCAAGCCAATTAAGGTTCAATAATAACAGCGCAGAAGCCTTTAATGAATACACAGCGAAAACAATCATAAGTGATTCGTTGCTTCTCTCCCTGGGCCTGATGGGCTTTCCGAGTGCATGCCCGCAGGTGAATACTGCAGAGGGGTCAGCCACGCCCCCTGCACTGCTACGCGTCTCCTCTTCTGCGTCTCTCCCCTCAGGCGTGTTCCCTTTCCTCCCTGCTCTACTTGTTTTTCATCATAGGATGCATTATAAGTATGTGTTTTCTTGTCTGAGATAACTTCAGGTGTCAAAAAGCCTGTATGATCTTCACCCCCACCTGGGCTGCCCTGTAATGGCTGTGGAGGGTGGAAACATGGACAGAAAACACTTGTAGCTGCATGACGTCTCATCTGTATAAATGGTCCCATTATGTATCTGGGTGTTTATGGCAATTCCCACAGAGGTCTAGCCTCTCTCCTTTTTCCTATGCGTGGGGACTTTACCTATATTTTTAAAACACCCAGCACAGACACTGTGTCCCCTCACTAGCCCTCCTCTGGCCAAGCAGCTTCCTTTCTGCTCCCACGGACCCTCTGAGCCCTGTCCTACCCTGCCTTAGAGAGGACATGGGTACTGTCAGTCAGGAACCTTCTAGGACACAACCATATTTTATTCACTTTCTCGATCATTTCCTTGCACAGTGCTGAGAGGTACTATATGAAACTCAAAGACCATTTCAGAACACATATGTGAACAGGTCTGCCTGCGCCTTTATCAGGAAGCACAGATTCTCCCCAAGTAAAGCTCACAATGCCATTCTTCCCTCTACCCAGGAGTGCAAAGCATATGGTATCGCCATGGAGGGTACAGCCAAACTTCTCAGCTGTTTACACTCACTGCTCACACCTCTTCATCCAACCTGGTCTCAATTCCCTCTGGCTTGTGTCCTCACTAGTATGGATCAGTCATGCTAGGTCCCACAGTGGGCTCCGTATCCCCAGCCCCAGCAACTCCACTCATTCTCCATCTCCTGTCACTTCACTCTTTGAATTCCCTTTTCTTTCTCTGGCTCTGCCTCGTCCATCTTTCTTGGCACTATTTCCCCTACCCCACACTAATGTGTAGGAGCTTCTCGGAGTTATGGTCTGGTCTCTTCTCTTCTGGCTCCACATTCTATCTGCTCATGGCTGTTCTTGATTTAATCTCTAGTCCACATCTCCCTTGACTACTTGACATGTCCCTTCCTGGGACAGGAGCTTGTTGAGATGTCAAGCTGAACTTGTGAGGTCAACTCAGCACACTTTCCCTTCTGAGTCTGGGAACTAATCACAAGGTTCTTCTTGCCTTGTGGAGAAGATCTGGGCAGGAGGGAACCATGGCATGATTTAGACCATAAGAAATCAAAATACAGCACACCAAAATATGTGTCTTTGGTATGAGGACTATTTTGAACTGGTCACTGGAGACACCTGCAAGCATATGAGAAGCTGTAGGAACATAGAAGCTACTGATTTTTGAAAGGAAATTTACAATTGCAGTCAGTAGTCCCTTCATATACTAGGAAGACTGGGTTTCAGAACATCACATAGATACCAGAACCCACAGATGTTTGAGCTGCTGATAAAAAATGGCATATAAGCTGTATACCTCCTTTTATACACATTTAATCATCTCTAGATGTTATTCTATCGAATACAATGTAGTGCTTTATAAATAATTGTTATGTGTTGCTTAGGGAATATGACACAAAAAAATTCTGTACAGGTTCACTGCAGACACAGTTTTTCCTCTGCATTATCTGGAGTTCATTGAATCCACAGATGTAGAAATCGGGTGTACAATGTCCTACGGTATAAAGGAAATCTTAAGTTGTTATTAAATGAGACATGAGGTCTTGAGGCGTTGCTCAGGCTGGCTTCAAACAACACTTCTGCCTTCTAAGGAGGCAGGACTTCAGGCCGACACCACTGCCATGGCTTCGACACCTCCATTTGTAGAAGCATCTTTTTTTCTGTAGCAGAAAGAAGAGGTCATGGAGAAGGCGCTAACCTACACATGCTAGCAAATCCTCTGCTGACCATACTCTTCCTGTCACTTCCCCATCACGAGCCTTCTCACACTCGTCTTTATTTCGGTGGATTATCTTATTTAGGCGTGACTTCGAAGCTGCCTCTGTGAGACTCACTCATTCCTTGGGAATTTCCCATGCAACATGAAGTCAATGAGGAACTCTGTTCTGTTAACACGTCCTTTGTTGGAGGCATCTCTCCCATCTCTAAGGTCAGAAAGATAATCACCTTCCCTCCACTATAAAGTGAATCACGGGCCACTACTCTCTGACAGCCATGTGGTCTGAAGTGGGGTGGACATACACCTGCAAGGGCCAGGGGTGCTAATATTCCTTGGTACTCCCACTATCCACTCCCTGAGCTATCCTGATGATCAATAAATCTTCCATGCCTCTGAACCACCTCCCCACATCCCTCCCTATAGACCTCTTCCTGGTTCTATAGGCTATTTTCTGACCAAATTCTGACAGCCACTTCCTAGCCCTAAATTCCTTTGCTTCATCATCTACTGTCTTAGTAAGGACTTCCACTGACTCCCTAGGAACCGGGCAGGACTTTTGACACTACCTAACTTACATCAAGCCATTTTTCCTTCTGATCTAGAACTAATGAGGACAAAGAGCACTGTGGATTTGCTGCCCAGTTTACCCTCATCTGTACTAGACAGGATATGGCTTACAGCACACACCCAAAAATATTTTGGATGTACACCCAAGTCCTGATGTCTTCCATGTAGTCCTTATGATCACATTGATTTAGAATGGCCAGATACAAACAGGGATAAGCTGGGTTGTCTGACTAAGCACAATGGGAACGGAGTGCTGACTCTCAGGGCCTCTCAGGAAACCCCTGGGGAATGATGGGAGGCTCAAAAGGGAACTCAGTAGTCAGGCAAGAACCCTGGGAATAAGCCACATAATTAGTGTTGGTTTATCAAGTCATCTGTGGCTGGCCCCTATATCTATCCTTATTTTAGACCTATGTCTAAGCTTTGACTCATCACATTACATTTATCGAAAAATGAGGAGGCTAGGGAGATACCTCAGATGTTAAAGGACTTGCTGCCCAAGCCTGAGGAGCAGAATTTGATCTAAGACACCCATGTAAAAAGTGGAGCACAGCAGTACACATATGGAATCACAGCACTGGGGAGTTGGAGGGAGATGTTTTGGGCTTGCTGGTTGGCTGAGCTAGCCAATTTGGCAAACCTTAGGTCCTAATGGTAGACCCCCATCTCCAAAATCAAGATGGGCAGCTTCTGAGGGATAACAATTGAGGTTGACTTGTGACTTCCACAACCCCCTGTATATGCAGATGAGCAGACACAGACACAGACACAGACACACACACACACACACAGACAGAGACACAGACACAGACACACACAGACACACACACACACACACACATACACACATGGATACATGGAAACTGCCTTGCTCCAACAAGTAGAAAACTCCTTGTGAAATGGATCCATACTATGATCATGCCCCTAAGGAAATGAGATGAACAAGTCATGAGTGCAGAGCCCTGTACTAGTGAAGCCGACACTCTGTGAACAAAGTGAGGCAGAAGTGCTATTAGCTACTATGGGGGTTTGTCTCTAAGACAAAGACAGGCCACAAAGGGAGGGAGAGGGAACAAGCATATCCGGCCAAGGTTAATGCTATGGTGAATATATGAGTCTATCCTCAATTCACATGTTTATAAGGATACTGTATGAGTTACTTCTCTGCTATTGTGATAAGATACCACAACTAAGTCAACTTAACTTATAGAAGGAAGGGTTTCTTTGAGCTTACAATCACCAAGATGATGGTATGGGGTGAAGCAACCATTGGAAGGTGATAGAATCAATAGGTAGAAGCTTGGATGAATGGGTTTAGCACTTGGTGGTCCTTTGACTGAGAATGCTCCCCATAGGCTCCACGTGTTTGGACATTTTGTCCCCAGTTGGTGGGGCTATTTTGGGAGGTTTTAGGAGATGCAGCCTTGCCAGAGGAAGCCCATTACTGGGGACAGGCTTTGAGAGTTCTTAAGCTTTCATATTTCCAGTTGCTCTCTGCTCCCAGTGCCTGATTGAAGATGTGATCACTCTTCTGCTCCAGCCCCCTCCTGGCACCACACTTCCCTTGCCATTATGACTCTTCCTTGGAACTGTAAGCTCAAATAAACTCTTCTTTAAGTTAAGCTGCCTTGGTCATGGTATCTTATACAACTGAAAGTAACTAATATAGTGTCCTTATAAGAGACCCCAGAGACCCTTCCATTACATGAGGCTGTTGGCAGAAGACACCACCTACGAACCAGGAAGTGGCCTTCATTAGAAAGAGAATCTACCAGTGTCTTGATCTTGGACATCCCAGCTTCCAGAGCTATAAGAAATAAATTCTTGTAGTTTATAAGCCACTTGGTCTATGGCATTTTATCACAGCACCATGAATGAAATGGGTCAGCTGTAAGCTGAACACAAAGACGAGGCATCTTCAAGGTGGTTAAGGCCAGAAGAGAAGCTGGAGATCAGCACAAGCCCAGTGAAAGTGTAGGCTAACTAGTGTTAGAGATGAAAAGCTGTGAATGGATGGAATTCTTCCAAAGGCTCTAGATAAATCTGCACTCGTTTGATTGGGTCTAATTCATATAAAAAGAGCTTGGAAGGAGCAGGGAGGAAGGAAGCCAAGGTGATCAGAGCAAAAACAGATGGGGTGTGCCTTTCTATTTGATGAGTCAGTTGGACTCGAGGCAGGAACTGTGTGTGGTCCCACGGGATGGGGCAGGCTGGGACATTCATGCTGCTTTTCTGACAGGATGGGGATGTTACCAAATGGCAAGCTCCTTTATTTGGGTTAATGTTGTGGAAGGACAGAGATCTGGAGCTAAAGGAACCATCGGGGAGAGTGAGTGCCCAAGGCAGCTCGGGAAAACCCTTCATTGAGACTCCAAGTGTGGCAGGAAGAACTGCAGATAGGGACCCTGGGCTTCATCTTCCTCAGGTGCATACCCGGGGAGATGTTTTCTATCACTGGGGTTTTAGTCTACAATCTTAAAGAAGGTAGGAAGTTAGAGGTATTTTTCGAAGTCTTACTAACAGGGCACCTAATAGGAGTCTCCAAACCTGCAGAGCTCTGAGCAGTGGGGAGTCTGAGGAGACAGATAAGCCAAGTGTTAGAGAGCAATCCACTTTAGTTTAATACAGGAGGCTGCATACACATTCTTACCACATGGACTGTGTAAACAGCAGATGCATCTGGAACTGCCTGTGGACTGAATGACGGGTGTGTGCTCTGGAGCTTTCTCCAGTAGGGCCTTCATATTAGGTACTAAAGCACATGAGATTCCTGGTTCATTCATGGTTACTGACCCGGCAAGGGGCTGCTTTCTCTCCATGCCCCCATCCTCCTTTTCTTTCTTCTCTTCCTCTTCCTCCTTTCCCCTACTGTCTCATACTCCAGGCATGTAGGGAAGGATGACATATACTTCTAATCCTCCTACCTCTGCTTCCCAAATGCTAGATTACAGGGTAAACTACCATGCCTGGTGAGGGTTGGATTTTCACCCCCATTTCAAGACAATGTCTACCCATTGTGTGATTTTTCTGAGAATGAATGCAGCCCCTGTTGTTCCCAGAGTTGACTTCTCTGTCTGTCACAGCACGGGGTATTAGGATCTAGCTTTGCTGTCAATAAAATATCTTGCAGTTCCTCATGCAGATAAGAAGAGGGTCACTGTATTCACAGAAAAGGCATTGCGGGCTTGTTGACCAAAAAGACAGAAGGGGTCTGGCTTGAATATTTCACAAGAACTTCTCCAGCACAGATAGGCTTGCCCTCACCCAAAGTGACAAACGAACAATATGAACCAACTGTGGTTTGCAAGAGCTAAAGTTCTGTGATGATCTGATACACAAGAGTCTCTGATTTAACAGACTCCAATAGGTCACATGATGGAAGATTGCACAGCTGTAAAAAAGGGGAGATATCTTTACGTATGATGAGGAAAAAAAGCCAACATAAACCATTAACTAAAAATCTAAATCACAAAGCACAGAATAGGGGGCTACAGGTACATTACAAACATCTGGAGGTGGCTGGAGAGATGGCTCCGTGGGTAAGAGCACTGACTTCTCTTGCAGAGGATTCAGGTTCAGTTCCCATTACTCACATGGCAGCTAGCAACAATCTGTAACTCCAGTTCCAGGGGATCTGATGGCCTCTTCTGGCCTCTGTGGGCACTGTATGAACAAGTGCACTTATATACATGCAGAAAAAACAATTGTATACATAAAATAAGAATAAATTTTTTTAATTGTTTTTTCTTTTGGTCTTTTCGAGACAGGGTCTCCCTGTAGCTCCAGCTGGCCTGGAACTCACTCTGTAGACCAGGCTGGCCTTGAACTCACAAAGATCCACCTGCCTCTGCCTCCCGAGTATTAGGATTAAAAGCGTGTGCCACCACGCCAGGCAAGAATAAATTTTTAAGGAAGGAAAAGGGGAATATGTCTAAATTGAACTAAAAAATGAAATACACAAAACATCAATAAAAGTATTATATTTAAAAAAAGAATAAATTTTAAAAAATTAGGGGGCTGGAGAGATGGCTCAGTGGGTAAGAGCACTGGCTGTTCTTACAGAGGTTCAGTTCCCAGTGCCAACATGGTGGCTAACAACCACATTCAACTCCAGTTCCAGGAAGTTCAATGCCCTCTCCTGACCTCCATGGACACTGCACAACATGGGTGCAAGTACATATATGCAAGTACATACATGCGGGCAAAACATTTATACACATAAAATTGATAAATAAAAACATATGTAATAATAAATGAAAATGTAAAAATCTAAACCTAAGCCAGGTGTGGTGGTGCACACCTTTAGTCTCAGCACTCAGGAGGCAGAGGCAGAAGCAGGCAGATCTCTGTGAGATGGAATCCAGCCTTGTTTACATGGTGAATTCCAGGTCAACTGGGGCTATAGGGAGACCCTGTCTCAGATAGATAGATAGATAGATAGATAGATAGATAGATAGATAGATGATAGATAGATGATACATACATAGATAGATAATATTTTTTAATTTTATTTATTTTTGTATGTGTATGAATGTACTGTCTGCATGTAGGTCTGTGCACCCGTGTTGTGCAATGCTGTGGAGGTCAGAAGAGGGTGTCAGATTCCCCTGGAACTGGAGTTAAAGACAGTTCTCAGCCGCCATGTAGGTACTGGGGATTGAACCCGGGTCCTCTGCAAGAGCAGTTGGCGCTCTTAACTGCTAGGCCATCTCTCCAGCCCCATAGATAGATAGATAAATCTAAACCTTTTTGAGCACTGGCAAAACCATGAGTAAAACATCCCTCACTGGACTTCATGGGACCAACCAGCTGCAACCAAAATGCAGTAACTCAGCATCTCTCAGACTTTCCCAGCCCCCTGACATTACACACACACACACACACACACACACACACACACACACTCTCAGTGTGTGATACGTGTGTGTGTGTGTGTGTGTATGTGTACAAGTGCATGCTTAGGTGCATGTGTGTGCAGAGGCTAGAACATCAGCTGCTCTGCTCTATCACTCTCTGCCTATTCCCTTGAGACAATCTCTTAATGAACCTACAGCTCACCATTTTGTTTGGCTTGCTGGGTAGAGAGCTCCTAGTTCCCACCCATCTCTGGCTCCAACCCCGGATTCGGGATTATAGGCACTCAGCATGCCTGGCTTTTTAACATGAGCTCTGGGATTCAAATGCCAGAGGCCCTTATGCTTGTGGTCTTAGCCACTGAACCATCCATGCAGCCCATGATATAGAATCTATATAATTATCTCATTACATATATGCAGACATTCCAAAATATGAAAACAAACCTAAACCCTAAATTACAATATAGGACTTTGGAAAAGAGACATGCAACCTGTACTCATGCACCAATGACAGTATTGTCTATTTGGTGGGCTGAGTGTTGGGTGAACATCTGACAGAGGAGGAGGGGAGAGGTCTCATGCTGCCTTTTTAAATTTTGAGTTTTGAGCAGGCAAATATATTATTTATTTAAAAAATTAAAATCTCCAGAACATTAAGAAATAAAAGGAGTCAATGTGTGAGCAGGAGGCCTGCTCCAGAAGCTCGGCTTCAGCTCCGCTCTCCTCATTGATTGCAAGTGAAAAATATTTCTATCTCATGTGAGGCAGGAATAAATAGTCACAATACGGCTGGGACCATAAACACTGAAAATTATTCCCTGGATCTTGGATTTGTTTTTTTATTGATGAAGGAAATGGCAAACGTGCTATGTTGGCAGCTCATAATACAAGAACAAGATACTCGTCAGCCGCGTTTTACAAATACTGGCAGATGAAGCCGCTTAGGTTTCGTTGCTCCGTTCTTCAGCATGGATGAGCCAATTCCTATTGATAGGACAGAAGAAATGGATTCCCAGGTTCAAAGGTTACTTTTGTAAGGGGATGATATGGGAGGGATGATATCACTTGTGTTAAGAGTTTTCTGCTAAACTTGAGAGGTCCAAGGCCTGCCTTATTATTTTACAATACTGTCCCTGTACTTTGGGAAGCATTCAATCCCAGGAAGAAGTGACAGGACCCTGGTCCTATGCTCCAGGAGGGGTTCTCCAGTATGAGTGTCAACACAATACTATAAAATCTTTTCTGAGTACCTCTTGTAGGACAGGCTTTCACAAACTCAAGACTTCAGGGTGAGACATGGAAGTACACACATATCAAAAATGTCTGAGATGAAAGAGTGGCTGATAGTGGAGCCTGGAGTGTGATTACACAGAGAAGATCCAGCCACTTCTCAGCTATAGCTTCCTGCTGCCCTGCATGGACACAGATGCCCACTGGCCATCTCCCAACATTTTTAGAGATGTCAAAATCCAAATTCTTGTATAAAACCTCCAAGATAAATATAGTTCCATCAGTCCTGGGCAGGCAGAAGGTTTGTGCAGGGCTAATGAGCATGCATCAGCCACTTCGGCTACAGAGACGGACATGATGCTACTGACTCTCTGATCAGGTTTCCCAAGTGTGTAAACACAATGAACGAGAGAAGGGGGAGGGGAGGAATCCTCAGAGGCAGCTCTGAGGCCAGCACATTTCTAGAAAGATCAGATCTCAGAACACGCCTCATCCCTTCTAGAGGAGGCGTCCCTAGGAAAACCTGGCCATGTCTCAGGACATCTGTGATGGTCAGAAGAAGTTGGAGGGGTGGGTTTAGCTTAGGATGGTGTTGAACACTCCATGGTGCACTGGAAAGCCCTAAGGGACTAAGGGTTATCCAGCTCCATATGCCAGCGAGACCAAGGTGTGGAAATGCTAAAACAGTGGCTTCCAACTCGAGGTACATGCTAAGAACATTTGGGAGGCTTAAAAAATATGGATGCCAGGGAAAGAGAGAGGGAGGGAGGGAGGGAGGGAGGGAGAGAGGGAGGGAGGGAGAGAGAGAGGGAGGGAGAGAGGGAGGGAGAGAGGGAGGGAAGGAAGGATCTCTGAGTGGCTCAGGCCTGCTATGTAAAAGTTCCCATGGGATTCTAACACACAGGTTGATGGAGACCTATAATGTAGAATCACTAGTTCCTAGCATGCCCCACAATGACATCCTCCTCCTTGCTCAGCACATACTTGGTGCTTTGGTTAAACTACTCAGTCAATATCTGTGGGCTGGATGGGGGTAGATCAGCCATTCACACCACAGACTGCTCTGCTTGACTTGTATTGGCCTTTACCCTGCTATGGGTGGCTGACAGAAGCTATTTGTTTCTTGGTTTAGTCAATTATTCAGACCATCAAAAGGCTGCAACTTATGGCAGTTGGTCACCAGCATGCTACTGCACTTTCTGATGGAATAATTGTTTCAGAAAGTGAAGAAGTATGAAAACAATCCATGTAAAACATTCATACCAGAAGTCTTAATGAAATTAGCTTACAGTCTTTTGTCAACCCTCCTGGTCACAGGCAATGGGTGATTTAGTAATGAGATATAGTAAATGCAGTCGAGAAATTTCCACTCAAGGAGAGATGAAAGAAGAAAGTTACAAACAACCACAAAATCCAAGGAAGGCAGAAGGAAAGTCTAGTCTCCAGAACTCAGTAATTTCATTAGCACCTCGGTGTTCTGACTGGCTGACTTGTTCATATCTAATCCAGTCTTGATGGGAGCTATAAAGTAGTGAGACTTGAATAAGGATCACAGTGGGTCTTGAAATGGAAGATATCCCATTTACCTGCTTGTCACCTGCTACCCAGTAGTGTTCTCACCTGTGTCACTATTTGAGGTTGCATGGGCACCCACTGACATTTAGGAAGCCTGAGCCTTTATCCAGATCTCCGTCTGGCACTGTGGGTACAAAGGTCCACAGCACAGCCTCATCCTTGCAACCCGGTGAGGGAGACAGACACTGAAGTAAATGAGCCATTGGAACAGATGGGCTTTGAGCCTCACTAGGCAAGAGCGGTGCCGTGGAAGTTGGAAGGGCACAAACACTGTCTTGAAATACTGCTGAGGTCTGAGATGGATTTGTAGGAGCAGAGAAAGTATGAAAGAAAGGCTGATCCACGGTGGGAAAGATGGGTCCTGCATAAGGGAGACTACTGCAGAGAGAGTGGACTGCATGTGCAAAGGTGCAGGGTAAGGGGGAGCTTAGCACTTGGGGGATGGGGGCTCACTTAGCAACTGGCTCCTTAGGAAGAGGAGGAGGAAGGTCAAGGGCAGAGGGGCAGCCAGGGAAGAAACAAAGGCTAGATGTGGTGACAGATGCAATGTGCATAAAGAGATGACTTCGTGTAGAAAAAAGGCAGGGACCTTGATAAGGAGTGTTAGAGCACAGAGGTAGACACTGGTTGTGTGCAGAAGTCTCAGCACCCCAACATGTTCTATTGTGTGATCCTGGCTAGTGGCTAACCTGGCCTGTAGTCAGGGGTTGAAAGGAATATGGATACCCCAAAGATGTATGGAATAGCATAGGCAGGACCTAGGGCAGGGTGGAGGGCCCAGGAGAGCCAAGGAGAAGGGCTTGGCTCACACTGGTGCAGCCTGCCTCCTCCAAAGACAGGGACAGAATCTGGGAAGATGTGAGTGAGGGCAGGAAGCTCTCAGATTAGGGAAGAGATGCACTGTGCGCCTGGAGCCCACAGGAAAGGAGAAAAGGTGGGAGGGAAGTAAGAAGAGGGGGCGGGGGGAGCCCACACACCAGGAATATAAGCCTTTGTTTGGTGTTTCCTCAGAACACTGCTACAGAGATTTTAAGACTCAAATTGCCTTTTGCTCATTTTTGGATATGGTCCCGAGATTTCTCTGACTCTGGGCCAAGCTGCCACCAGCCTTGAGTGATGCAGGGAAGGCCCATTACCTGGCTAGAAGCAGGCTTCCAACCTGCTGTTCCAAGTTCTATACTGCTGTTGTTTTTAAGACTTGGCTAGTTCAAGGGCCCCATTCCAGGATAAGCTGAACTATCTGTCTCTAAGTCCAGCTTGTACAAGTGGGAAGCCAGGGCCACACAGAGGCTGCCTCTGCAGGGAAGGAGTGGTAGCCAGCTTCTACCCCAGTAGACAAGGCAAGGCCCCAAGACCCTGAGATGGAGAGTCAGCCTCAGCACGCAGTCCTAGAATGGCATCTCTCAGCTGTGATGCTTCAGCGGGGCTGGGGAGACTGTTAGTCAATAATCCTCCTGTCCATGGGAGATCAGAAGAAATTCAATTCTTCCGGCCTGTCTACTCTCAGGTTTGAGTCACTTAAATTCTTATCACAGGACAATAGCCTGGGCTGATTTTTAACAGAACTTTTTTGGATACTAAAATGTTAATGAAGTTGTTCTTATGAAAAATAATAGCTTGTATTTTTCTCTGAACCATTCTCCAGGTCCCAACCCTTTTTTAATATCTGCTTCCACTCATAGAAAGAAATTGCTTTATCATCCAATTTATAAAATCAGTTCCTTCCAGCCCCCTTCGCACCATGCCATGGTGATTTATTTTCTTTATAGAAAATGTTAATAACTGGCCAGGAATATAAATGTTAAAAGCAAGCACAAAAAAGAAATCTTTTAAAATGAAAATAAATGATTCGTTTTTTTTTTTTTTTTTTTCTTCTAGGAAGTGTTACTCTTGTAAGATGTAGGACGCAGGGCACGGAGGAAATGAATGAGCTGAAGGCCCTCCTGGAAAGCAGCCCTGGATCATTATTACCTTCTCCTTCCCATCTGTGGCCTGTATGGACTTTATGAAGTACTTCTGGGGGACCTTGTCCATTGCTCAAGAAACCCAAGGATCAAAGCAGATGACAGACACTTCCAGCAGATCACCACAATGAAACCAGACACAAATGCATCGAGGAGGAAGGGAGGCTAAAAGACTCCGAAGGTGAGAACTCCAAAGGCAGAGAGAAGGGAGAGGAGGGAATCACTTCAGAGCGGGGAACACTGGGATTAGGGTATTGAGGGATGAATAGGAGTTATGGGTCCAAGCAAGAGAAGGAGACAGCCTGCACTGGGACAGTAGTGATGTGGTACAAAGAGCAAGTGTGAGAGCCATCTGGGAGGCAGAAGTGACAGGAGCGTGCAGTGGGTCACTTAGCAGCAGGTTTGCACAGAGAACATAGAGGGTGGAGGGCTGTCAGTCACTGGAAAAATTCACATTGAGAGGAGAAAAAAAAAAACATGATGGAAGACAGGAAAAGGTGAGAGGCATCTAGAAAAAAGACAAAGGAAACTGATCAGGACGAGGCTGAAGTAGTCAAAGTCTCAGGTCTGGAAGATGCTTTCCTATTTCTTACATACTTCTGTTGGTGGGGAGCTTACTACCACTGCAGACAACCTATCTTATGGCTACCCTGTGAGTGCCCCAGAGTCCTTTTCTCTGGCTCCATCTATATAATTTCCTTTGATTTTTACTCTCAATTGCTCCATATAATGTCTTGGAAGCCACTTGATTTAGCAAGAAGCCCCGAGGAGTTGTGCTGGCCTGCCACTCTTCTGATGGTACATCCTCCATCAGAACAGGGCAACAAAGAGGAACAACAGATGGGGACAATCTGTGCTACATTTGCCTGGGGCGCCGTCCTCTCCCCTGCACGTGCAGGTCTCTAATTACCGTGCTGTTGCAGCCAGCGAAGCAGGCGGACAGGTAGGTGATGCCATCGGCCCCGCACACTGGTGTGAAGGAATCGGTTTGGCATTCACAGTTCTTGTTGCACGGAGAGTAGGGGTCAAGGGCGGAGCCACGCGCTGAGCTGGAAAAGAAGGGTAAAGGGGACTCATTAGAAGAAAGCCTTGTGATAGGATGTCCCAGGTGACAGCACTCTGCTGTGATTTGAGCCTTGTGGAGCCCGAGCTCATGGAATGCTCACTGGGCCCCACATCTCCCCCTCCTCCATCTACCCCTCCTATCTTAGCTCTCTCGGTCTTGCAAGGACCAGCTCAGGGCCACTGCTGGGAGCCATGCTGGTTGTACTGGCTTGGGTGGCTAGCTCTGTGGCCCCTGGGTCTTCTCCCAAAGTAAGGAGGAAGACTGCTTTGGTCATTTATACCCATGTGTCATCTGGGCTGATGGCAACTGGGGCTCGGCTCAGCTCAGGGCCACACCCTCCTAACAGTGCTGAAGATGTCTACACCCTCCTTAGTCAGCACATCTGCACAGATGCCTCCTGGTGCTCACAGTCACAGCCAGCCTAGCTTCAACAGCCATCTTCTTTCTGACTGGCTTCATAACTGCCTCTCTATGGCAAGGGCACAGCTACCTAGGACACATCGACTGTGGAGAGGAACAGGGCAGAGCCCAGGCTTGGAGCCCCAGAAGATAAGAAGTGACTTCCCTTCAGCTCCTATTCCCAGCTCTGTCCTAAGGCTCAGAGCGCTTCATGGTACCACAGGTGACCTATTTTTGCCATGCTCTGTTAAGGCATTCTATGTATCACTTTGCTTGTTCTCAGTATAAACCCACAAACTTTATCAAAAGGGGATCTGAGCCTTGGCAAGGTGAATCATTTGTCCAAATGTACACAGTCCATGTGTGGAGAGGATAGTCGGAGCTGGGCAGTGTGAACAGTGTGAACACAGGGCATCATGGTACTGGGACCCTGTGTCTGTGGTTTTAATTACTACAGTGTATAGCTTGTGAGCTGAGCATTCCACACTGAAGGTTGCTTTTCAGAGCAAATGTAAACTAGAGGACACAATATCTGTGAGCAAGGATCTGCAGGCTGCAGGAGAAATTAGAAGAGGCTCCCTGCTAGTAAGGTAAGAGGGGTCGGGGCAACGGAGCTGTGGTGCCTGGGTTAGGCCTGGATCTATAGACAGATGCCTCCATTCTATCCTCCCAATCTTCCTGCTAGTATGCTCAGGCTCTGATGCATCCCCTGGCTTTATTGCAGCCGGTAGCCTGCCTGGAGGAGGGGCCTGGCTGTGTATCCTGTAGGCTGGCCATGCTATATCACCTCCATAGCCCACAATGGCCCCAGGGTCCCATGGAAGAAAGGGAAAACCTGCTGACCCTGGATACAGAGATAATACAATTCCACAATTCCTTCAAAGGGAAATAAGTATGGGAATCTGGCTCACAGTACTGGGATGATATCAGGACATAAGAAAAGTGGTTCCCCAAGAACCACCTGGCTTCCTGCCCCCCCCCCCATTTTGTTTCTACCCTCTCTTTTTTTACTACTTAAACATCCTGGCCATGGGCCTGACCCTGGGATCACTGTGTGAGCTGGATGGCAGTTTCTGACAGGTGTAGGAATTACTCAAATGGATTCTGTGTTATTAAACTGAATTTTGAAATGAGGTTTATTTTTATTTTCTATTTTCACATCGTTCTTGAAGTCAAATGTCAGAAAGAACAGGTGGGCACCTTGGTGGCGAGTGACTGCTATGCTCTTGGGGATTGTCCTGCTGTAGAGGAGAAAAACTGCCCTCTCCGCCCACAGGACAGGCTGATTCTTCCAACCAGGGAGGGAAAAGCTGAGATGTCCTGGGCTCCTCTGCTCAGGGTCACTAGACACCAAGCTGACTCTATCAACCTGTAATAGAGTCCATGTGTGCCAGGGCAAGGCCAAGCTTGCTCTCTGAACCCACAGAAGAAGGAGTCCTGGTTTCTCTGGGGAGGGCCAGGCTAAGAGTTTAGATACTTACTTGTTTCCATAGCGAACAGTGACCCCAGCCACAGGGCCAGTGTCACAGCCCAAGAAGAGGAAGGAGACATAGCAGGCTGTGGACACCAGGTTGACAAGCATGGCCATCCGAATGGCCCCCAGGGCGGACAGGCTCAGCTTCTTCACCAGGAGGCCACCCAGGAAGATACCGAGACAGGCACAGGGGATTGCCGTCATCCCTGGGGGAGCAGAGCAGTGAGATGTGAACAGGAGAACTAGTGGATGCCAATGGGCCCTGGCTTCCTGGGACACGACACTCTCCCCCATGTCTTTATAAAAAGGGTGTGACTTCTGTCCTTAGAGAGCTTAGGGAGGGTTCTAAGACCACTTAACCCAAAGGTGACAGGTCTTACCAGTCAGTAGAAAGTGTCATAGAAACCTCTCTACCAGACCCCAGGAAACAGCATCCATCAAATCAGGATAACCTGAAGCTCTTTTGGGGCCTAACTGGTGGTGCACATATTTTCTCTCTTATACACAGAGCCATCTGTAAGGCAGCAGGGCTGAAACCTGTTTCCCAGGATTCCCAGAGACCCATGACATTTTCAGTAGACCAAAGGTTCCTGAGGTTCCAATCTCCTGTTTGCTGTGGCTCTATTCTGATTCATTTCATCTACAACTCAGCTTTAAATTACTGAATGTCATTTATCTGCCATGTAGATTATACATGGCCAATTTTCCAGTCTAGGCGGCCTCCTCCCTGCCAATCAACCAACCTCCAGGTCAATCGACTACATCAACCAGCTGGTATGTGGTGAGGGAATGAAAATTAATTTTTCATATTAGGGTAAGAAAATATAACTGGAAGGCTATGCTCAGCAAGAGAATACCCTGGCCGCACTTAAAGCAGACACAGACCTGTGGATCATCTGCTGCTTTTGACATATCTGGGCTTGGTTTCCAGCCTTTGGTAAAGAAATGAACCCCAGGACCTCACCCTACATAACTTCATCCCCAATCTACATCACTGCACACCCCAAAGACACCCACTTTCCCCTGCTTTCTTCTGGCCAAGGCCAGGTGGCTGGGGTCCCACAGACTTTGGGGGTCTGTTCTACTCCTGGGACACTACTTTCACCTCTCTCCCCTTGGCTAGTCCTACCCTCTTCTAAGAGGCTTTGTCAGACCCCACTCCTGTGGTGATGTGGAAGGGGCACTTAAGACAATCTGAGGACTTGGGGTTGGGGAGATGGCTCAGTGGGTAAAGTGCCTGCTGAGCAAGCAAGAGGACCTGAGTTTGGATCCCAGAACCCAGATAAAAGCTGGGCAGGCATGGTGGACCATCCTAATCCCAGCACTTGGAGAGACAGGGCATCCCTAGGAACAAGCTGTCAGTTATGCTAGCAGGAACTGGGGAGTTTCAGGTTCGGCAAGAGTTCTCTGGTGTCCCCATTCAGGGTTCCTGCTTCCACGGTTCTCCCTGTTGTCTAAGGCTGCCTGGCTTACTTCTGCTTCTCCTGTTTCTTGTTCTCTTTCCCTCCATCAGCAGGAAGCTTCCTAGAGGACCAGCACCTCCCTGCACCTGTCCCCTTCCCCTGTGCCTACCACAGTGCCCTACACAGGGTGGCATTCAGGCATTAGGTATCATGTTGAGAATGAATGTGTCTGAGAGCAGATTGGATCTGTGTGAATGAGCCTGCTGACAACATGCCCAGTTCCAGAAAGCAGCCTGGGCTTTGTTTCATTTTCTAGCTGAGACAGTGGGGATGTCACCTGGTGATGATAGTAACCATGGCAATAAGAGGCTTTCAGCATTTTTTCTCCCAGTCACCATCTACCTCTCTTCCCTCCCTCCCTCTTGGTGCACATATCCTTAACACCCCAAAATTTGAACTTCGCTGAACCAAAACTTTACTCTCATTAGATTAACTTATGCAGATTGATCCCTTTTTATCTACACTCATCAATCAACACCATCAACCCCTAACACAGCCCTTCTCTGAACTCTGCCCCATTTGCTGATGATATTGTGGGTGGCCTGGGGTTAACTGCATGCACCCCAACTCTAAGGTCTGCAGGAGCTACCCTCGCAGTATCTCCCCATGTGAGCCTGCCACACTGCACCCTGCCAGCCCCTCCTGCGGTGGGTTCTTCTCAGTACAGGCTGACTGGAGCGATGCCACAGGCTAGACACAGGAACGACTGCCTGGAGAATGTGGAGGAACGGCCTCCACCCCTTTCCTTCGTACCTTGTTAAGCACTCTAACAGACAGAAATCACTGGGAAATAAACAGGTGCCAGATGGCGAAATTGTTTTTCTGACCTTCTGCCCCAAAGACTATTGATTTGTGTATCAATGGAAGACTCAGGCATCTGGTCCAAAATAAGACCTGGCCCTTAAAGAATCAACTGTGTGTATGAAATATAAATGGAAGAGACAGCAGCAGAAAGACTAGGAGGTGGGCGATAAACCCTCGGCTGCTGGAGGGCCAAATCCCAGATCCTAGAGATAATAAGGTTGCTATAGTGTTTATTACCCAGAGCTGTATTTCTCCTTTTCTGGTGAGCAGACTGCATTTTGCTAATACTTTTTTTTACCAAGGAGTGGATGGGAAAGAATGACTAGTGAAAAGGGGGAAAAAGCTGGCACCCCCCCCCCCAGCAGTTTCCAGTGAGAAGTAACAGCAACATGCTGTCACTGTGGTCAGAGTTTAATTGTTTTTAGTTGAGATATTAGATCCTGTGAAGTGTACAAAGCTTAGGAGACCAGCCTGGCAAATATTTGCATGTATAGCTGCTCCCATAGCTGCTACTCAGATCAAGCTTAGACTATCTTCAGCTGCTTGGGGCTTGGGAGACAGCAAGGCAGTAAGATGCTCACTTGCCTTGTAAGCATAAGGAGCTAAGTCTGGATCCATAGCACCTACGTAAGAGCCCGGTGCAGTGGCACACATCTCTAACCCCACTTCTGGTTAATGGGGAGACAGGCAAAGTCCTGGAGATCTCTAGCAAGTGAGAGACCTTGTCCCAAAAATTAAGTTGGAGGGCACCTGAGGAAGAGACCTGATGTTGACCTCTGACTCCAAATGCACATGCATGTGCACACTGATATGTACCTTTATACATATTACGCAGGCACATATAAAACTAACTCTCTGTCTCTCTCTCTGTCTCTGTCTCTCTCTCTTCCCCCCACCCCAGCTGTCCAGGAGGCTCCCAGGACCTCCTCCAAGTTGTGATCCTCAAGGGCAACCCTGATTCTTCTACCTTAATTATTCCTTTTTTGTAAATCCTATAAATAATGTTCTCTTTGTGTGTGACAACTTTAAACTCAGATTTATCCACGCAGAATCAGTTTGTTCTTTCTTATGCTGTGTAGTAGTACACTATATGAACAGTCTATAATTTATTTATGCATTCTGCTGTAGACAGACATTTGGGTTATTTCCAGTTTGGCATAATTATGCATAAAGCTGCTCTGAACATTGTTATATATGCATATGTAAATGAGTGGTCCTAAACACTTTCTTCTGTTGGGGAGATGCCCAGGAAAAGAACTGATGGATCACAGCCCAGGCATATGCTGAGCTTTAATGGGTGCTGCCAAAGACCTGTCCAGAGTAGAGGCACTGCTGGGCATTCCCACCACGGTGTGGGTTCCAGTTGCTCCACAGCCTCACCAACACTTGGTTCTATCAGTCTGGTTGGCATGTCATAGCGGCCCTCGAGGTTTCAATGTGTATTTCCCTGATCACTTAAGATGGGCAGCATCATTGAGTTTACTGGCCCTTTTGTGAAGTAACAGGAGGTTTTCTTGGTATTTTCTTTTGTGTGTATGTGTATGAGTGCATGTTTCTGTGTGTGTTTGTGTGAATGTACAGGTGCACATGTGCCTGTGGGGCCCAAGGCTGATGTTGGGTGTCTCCCTCTATGACCCTCCACATTATCAACTGCCTAGACTGGGTGGCCAGGAGTTCTTCCCATCTTTTTATTTCCCCCACTGCTAAGGTATAGAGGTAATGTTACCTTGCCAGGGTTTTACGTAGGAGCTGGGGATCCAAACTCAGGTCCTCCTGCTTGTGCAGCAGGCACTCTACTGACTGATCTAGCTCCCTCCCATTCTCAGCAGATGCTATGATTCCTACTTGAAAAAGAGGATGAAGTCTGAGGGGCTCGAGCCCTCTCCACCACCTGGCCATGCATTACACGCTCAGCTGTTGCAATCACATGGCCTCATTTGCCATTTTAGGGGAACAGATGAGCTCTCTGTCAAGGGCTGTCCACTCATGTTCCCCCCACCTCTCTGTCTCTCTCTCTTCTGCAAAGCACCTTTTGTTGGCACCCTTTTCTCAGAAACCTGCTCCAGTATATAGTGCTCTAATATTCTACCTTACTATGCTAGACACTTTCTTGAGCCCACAACAAAATACAACATATCATCCACTTACATCTCACACCCAGCAATTTTAAGTTGGAGCCCATCGTACCAGACTCTTCCTTCCTATTCTGCTGTTTTTGTTCTCTCCACTGCTAGTCAACATCTGAGATGATCAGCTCAACTAATGCAGCTTTCTGGTCATTTGAAGTAGGGAAGAATCAATTCCCCCCACATGAAAAGCAAACTAAGATATGCTCTGAGAACACATTTCTCACCCTGCCTTAGCAGGGCTGGTTCTCACAAGAGCAGACTGGTTTTCTTAGTAGTCCAACTTCAAATAACTGAAAGTAGATGTCAATGTCCAAGACTGAGAACTGTGAAGCCTTCCCTCACTTTGGGAAGAAGTTCTGTGATCCATTAGTTATTCTAGCTACAGGCATGAGGATGAACATGTATTCTTAACTTTGGTAAGAATTCTTAATGTGTATGTGTGCACAACTTTGTAGAGCTGGTTGTCCCCTTCCACCTTTATGTGGGTTCCTGGGATTGACAAAGGTCATGAGGCTTGTGTGGTGCTTTAACTACTGAGCCACCTCACTGACATATGGACATGTCTGAGCTCTATATTTATGAAATGTGGATTTTATGCTTCTATGATCATTCTTACTGTTTTATGTGCCTAACAAAAATCTGCTAATCTTTCAAGATTCACTTTGATTGTTCTCTCCCTTTGAATGCTTCAAAATTTCCCATTCATAGCCACTTCATGACTTCCTGGCCTCTCATAAAGTTTCCATATATATATATATAGCTTTGAGACAGGTTCTCCCTGTAGCTCTAGCTTGCCTGGAACTCACTATAGATCAGGCTTATCTCAATCTCACAAAGATCTGCCTCTTCCTCCTCGGTGCTGGGATTAAAGGATTGGTCACATCCAGAACAACTTACATTTTTGCTCTCAATTATGTTTTAACATTTTAATTTGATTTATTATTGTTATTAGTGTGGGGGGCAGAAGTCAGAGGACAATTTCTAGGAGCTGTTTCTCTCTCTTCCAACTGAAGATTCCAAGGATTGGACTTAGGTCTCCAGGCTTATGCAGCAAGTGCTTTTACCTGCTGAACCATCTCACTGTCCATATAATATTTTTAATATTTGCCTTGGGTGTGGAAATCTTACTCTGAGAATACTTTGAAGGTCCCTGTGTGCAGAGGCTGTATGTATACCACGGCTATAGCCCTAGTACAGCATGGGTACTCTGCAGGTCTCAGAATATTTTTGGAAGATTTGCAGGCAGGACAGGAAGGTAGAGGGACACACTCACCAAGCAGCTGGTTGGCAGAAGAAGTGGTGAGGTTGAACTGCTGTTCCAGGTACTTGCCCAGGAAGGCAGCGAAGCCGGCCACCACGGCAATCTCCATGCAGGCAGCCAGGACAATGCAGGTGAACACAGGGTTTGAGAGCAGATGCTTGGTGACCTTGGGGATCACTAGAAAAGAGGGGAAGCAGAGTCAGTGTCACACATATTAGTGTCTATCCCAAAGCTTCTTGCTCTTTAGAGACCCCTTCTTGACACACTCTTTCCTAGTTCCCTAAACATTATCCAGAGATACTGTTGGCTCAGGCTAGAATCTATAGCCTTAGGATCATTTATAACTGAAAAACCTGGCCTCAAACCATACATTAACATTCTACAAATTAAGCTACCTTCTGCTAAAATAGGGCAATCTACCAGGCTTCTTCCATACCACAAATTCAGGGGTTCCTTGAAACACTCATATCTTTTAAGCAATTATAAGATATTTTACTTGGGCCTTGAGAAATGGCTCAGTGGTTAAAGAGCACTGCACTGGGTGTTCTTGCAGAAGACCAGGGTTCACATCCCAGCACCCACATGGCAGCTAACAGTCCTCTGTAACTTCAGTGCCAGGGGATCTGGCAACCAACCTCTTCTGACCTCTCTGGGCACTGCGCAACACAGGTGCACTTACACACATGCAGGCATAACACTCATACACATTAAAAAACATATAAAAAAGGTATTTTGCTCAATCTCCCTCTTAAAGCTGTTTGGAATTTGTTTCTCAAATGGAAGCTGTACCATATATATTATCAATTTTATATAGCAACATATTTAAGTATATGTCAATATACTTAGTATATATGATGAACATATAAAAAAACTATGGTACATATGCCAAGAAAATATGTTTCATCTTATCAGTCACAAGTTCTCATCCTTTACAAATTAAATATGAGCCCCATCAGCCCCTCTATCCATCTCCCTGGTCAGCTGTCCCCTACGGGCCACAACAATTCCAATGGAGTATGAGACATCAACATTGGTATGATTATGGCCTACATGGTAAGTAGTAAGGTCAGTTCAGATCATTTTCCTACTCAAAAGCCAAGATCACACAGTCCCAAACTTTCAGTCTGGTCCATGGTATGCTATGGCTCTGGGATACCCCTAGTTCCCTCCAATCCAGCCCCTGTCTGTGGTACCCTTTGGCTCTGGGAATCCCCTCCTTCCCTCCAACTCAGCCCTACAACTCTGTTTCTCTCACCTGTACCCAGATCTTGTGATCAGTGCTTTTCCTCTACTGCAATGCTCTACTCCCAAGCCTTTACCACATGTTTCCTGCTGGCTAGACTGTCCTCATCACCCAATCTATTCTGGAGGAGGTCCCCAACCATCCCCAGGTGCTCCAGGCTCCTAGGAGAACTGGGTGTATATACTCTGCAGCTTATATGTTACAATACATTCCAGGGCCTGCTGACAGCAGCATGTTGAGGTTGCATGCATTGCTCTTATTTATTGCACTCCATTTTCCTTTAAGTATGTGGTTTCCTAAGCCACTGAGACTTCCTGTTACATTAATTCCTTTTAAAATGGCAGATTTTTTTCTTTCTAAGTCCTTTGAAAATAAATACATTGCTTGGGTATTCCAGCTCTCCTTAATTATGGTGTGATGATATATCCTGGAACACACAAGAGGGCTCTGAGGGTACAGGACAGCTCTCTCACTTCAGCATTGACACCTTTAATTATTGACATAGTTCATTAATTAACTAGTGGGCATGCATTTGTGTGTGTGAAGGCAGGTGCATGTGAACTGTGGAATGCATGTGGAGGTCATTCTTGCCTTCACTTTTAGAGTCTCTTGTTTTCCACTGAGTCTGCCAGGCCAGCTGACCCATGTGCTTCTCAGGGTTCATCTGTCTCTGTCTCCTCTCTCACCACAGGTGCTGGAATTAGACATTTGTGCTATGCATCCACTTTTTACAAGAGCTCTGAGATTCAAACACAGGTCCTCACACTTGTGCAGCAAGCACTTTTACCCATCATGCCATCTCCCCAACCCCTCAGAAGCTTCCAAGCCAGATTCTAGGAACTCTGCTGGACACTAAAATCTATGCATGCTCAAATCTCCTATATAAACAGCATAGTCCTTACCTATAAGCCATGCCCGTTCTGTTATAGCCACCTAGTCATCTCTAGACCACTTACATCAAAAACAAGGTGAATGGTATGCAAGTAGTTACTATGCCACATGGTTTAGGGAATGATCATAAGACAGAAGCCTACACATATTCAGTATAGATACAGCTTTCTGTTGAGTATGTTCAGTCTACAGTTGGCTGGATATGTGGATGTGGAACCTGCACAGATGGAAGGCTGACAGTATTTACAGAATAATTAATCAAATATAGCTGATCCATCAAGTGCTATGACTTAATACAAGTAAATCAGTTTCAAGTTATTTAAAGACAAATGTTACATAAATGATAAATAGTTCTATATAAATAGTGAGAGAGGCAAAATGAGATTTAGGCAAAAATTGTAAAGTGGTGTGCCCATGATTAGTTAGAGAGAGAGGGGTGCAGCTTGGTTGTAAAGTGGTGTGCCATGATTAGTTAGGGAGAGAGGTGCAGCTTGGTTGGTAGAGTGGCTGCCTAGCATTCACAAAGCATGCATTTGAGCTCTAGGATTGCAGAACCTGGCGGGGGGGGGGGGGTTGACTGGCTTGTAATCCCAGCACTTGGGAGGCAGAAGCAGGAGAACATCCTTGGCAAAAATTTGACTTTAAGGCCAGCCTAGGATATAGGAGACTCTGACTCAACATTCCCCCCACCCCCCAAATTAGAGAATCTTTCTTCTGGTATACTCAAAATATTAGTAATAAAATGGGGAACAGTGACATGGGGTATTTATTTCCACCTACACATGTGAAAAAGATAAAAGAGAGACCCTCCTATGATATGGTACTAGGTGCTATACTAAGTGTTAGTACAGTATCCATATTGCAGGCCTGTGACCACATGAAATAAACAGGTGGGCTGAGAGGCTAAACCTGTGTTCTAAGGTGATGAACTGGCCCACTGTCCTAATTACACAGGCTTAACCACATCTCCTAAGACATGAAAGCTCCAAATGGCCAAAATAATTAGAATAAAATAATAATAGTAAATATTTAAGTTTTAAAAGAACATTTAGGGGCTGGAGAGATGGCCTAGTGGTTAAGAGCGCAGACTGCTCTTGCAGAGGACCTGGCAGCAGCATCCACATGGCGGTTGATAACCGTCTTTAAGTCCAGTTCCAGGGGAAACTGACACCCTCTTCTGACCTCCGCAGCATTGCATGACACAGGTGCACAAACCTATGTGCAGACAGTACATTCATACACATACAAAAATAAATATAAAAAAGAACATTTAATAGACAAGGCTAATGCATCAAAATGACAGAACAATGGGTTGGCGGTTGGAAGACACCCAAAACTTAAAATTTATCATCTCTGGAAAGAGATCAGGTTTCCAAAATGAAAATCTCCAGAGAAAGGGATTCAGGGATTCTCTTGACTTAAGGAAAAGAATATAGTGACCAGAAGCTCATGATCACTGTGGGCTGAGCAACAGGATACTGGATCCCGATGGAGATGGCAGCCTTGCTGCTCTGCATGGGTGTCTGAGGCTTTAAGAAAGCCAACTTTAGGATTCACTGAATGCACAAAAACAAATAAAACCAAAACTTTACAAAGGCTATGAATAAAGATGGTAAACAACTTGAAGTCCATAGTGTCCATCTGTGCTTTGAGTGTCCTGGTCTTTATGGGCATGCTGTGTGTATTCTTTATAAGGCTTTAAACATTTATAACAATCTGACTTTTTAGATGTATCATTTCAAATAAATGCCTAGGAGTGTTTGCTTTTGAAATATGTGTTTAAATGTTAGGAAACTTTTCTTTGTTAAATCCACATTGTTTTTAAGTATTGTACAAATATTCTGAAGAATGTTGACTGTGCAGTGTTTAAAAATGTGGTTTAAAAAATACAGAAGATAAATACACTGGGCATAAACAGTGAGTGATTTGGTCTTCATGCACAAACGTGCCCTGTATGTTAAGACTCCATTGTGGAAAATTACTGTTGATGAGCAAAGACAAACTCTACCACAGTGTGAGCTACGCACACAGATGTACTATTTCTGGAACAGGGTACTGGTGAGTCATGTCACAGGACAGGATTCACACAGCAGTATAGATCATATTGGGCCATCATAGCACCTCCATGGAGTAAATGAATATGGAAGTTCTGGTTGCTGGCTTGTTCTTGCAGATGCTATGGTTACTCAGGTACTACTCTCTCCCTGAATGAAGACATCTAGATTCTGGAAGCACTGCCAACAGTGAACGAGCAGGTTGGGATGGCCCAGGAAACTGATTCTCCATTATGTTTTCACTGTCAGTTTCATTTCCTCTACTGGAGTGCAGCGTCTTCCAAGTGACTTGGAACTGTGGAAGAATCAAGAACATCGAACATCACACCCACCCAGAATCACAGCACCAGCATCCTCCAACTGGAAAGTGTATTCTATGACTCTGGCTGAAATGATACTGGTGATGATTTGAGTCAGATGATCTTATCTCCTTAGAAGCCAGCATTGCCTTGGCCTTGATCAGAGTATTCATGATAGAATGCTCCAGTTCTACAAAGGCAACTCCAGTTAATGGAACATTTCTGTACTTCAGCAGGCATTTTAATTATTCCTGAGATATTCCACTTTCGCAGGAAGGACTTCTTGTTAAGACAGGAGTCTGCTTGCTTGTCTTAATCTCTAATGCCTAATTTCTTCTTGAATTAGATTTGAAAATCATTAAATTCAATAATCATTGGACTGAAGGCCTGGGGAATTCTTATTTGCATGAACGTCTTTTCTTTCTTTTTGATTCAGCTGATTGTCTCCCCAGAAATGACAGCTTCCTCATCTGCTACCTTCCTCCCACATTCTCCCTCTCATCTGCAATTTTATTGCAATGACTTGTAGCACTATCAAAAGGCGTTCCCTCCTCACACGTTCCGAGCCCATCTTCCAAAATCCAGCTTGGGAAGGAGCCCTTAATTAGCTTGATCCTAGTGCTGGCCTAGTGCTTCAAGAATGGTAAACCCATAACCTCCTCCCACCTCCTTTCCAAGAAAGGAGTAGCTAATGAAGTGGTCCAGACAAACAGGGACTGATGAACTTGGGCCTCAGCAAACCACTGAAACCTGCAGCCTGACAGAGGATTCAGCCTCCGGGGCTTGAGCTGGGGTGAGAAGGAAGTTGGCTTAAATTCTGCAATCCTATACCAACCAGGGAAACCTTATCAACTCTGGGACTGGGAGCCCACTGCTGTCACCAGAAGGATGGCACAAAACTGGAAACAAGCTCAGAGGAGCCAGCTCCATGGAAAGCAGGCTTCTTACTACAAGCTCCCCAAAGACATTACCACAGGATGGAGACTTGCTGTACACTGTGGGCCTTCAGAAGGGGAAGGCAGATTTGGGGACATCCTGAGGTCTAATAGCATTGGAGTATTGCCTATGTGCCAAATGCTATTCTCATTGTTCACAACCAACACATCAACTCACAACACAGCCCTCACAATAAATAGGTGGTCTTGGAATCATTAAAATGCTCCATTTGCAGACAAGGAAACTGAGGCAGAAAGTGAGAGAAACAGAGTAACTGTGGCACTAGTCCCCAGAGCATGAACTTGTGAAAGCATGCTCTTCTGGTCCAGGTTCTGTGAGATACTATTCTCAGTATGACGATGGAATACGGACATTGGGAATGCTAACCTGAGGCATAGCTCCAGTCCCAGAAATAACAGGAAGGAAAATCCCCATAGAACATGGGGCAATGACTCGATCTGCTGTGGCCTTAGGACTTAGTCAAGGCTTTTTGAGGAAAAGAGTTAAAAAATGGTGAGAGGGAAGGAAAAGTCAAAGGAAGAGTTGTGGGGCTGAAGCTCTGCAGCACAGAAAGGTTTATGCTAAGGAAAGCTGTGCAAAGTCAACACTAGGAATGTTGTCTGAAGAGGCTGGAGACGAGGATTTGAATTCTGACTTCAGGACTTAGTAGGTCAGTAACCTGAGCACATGTCTCATTCCAGCCCCTTTTGAAGATGCAATGAAACCTGATAGAGGGAAGCATGTGACCAGCATCCAACATACAGGTAGGAGCTCAACAGAACCAAGACTATCGGACAGAAGAAAGGCCAAGTGAGGGATCTCTGGCGCTTGTACAGTGTGTCATGGTGTGGAGAGGTCACTGGGCTTGCTGTGGGAATGCATCTCCGAGAGTGGACTGAAGAGTGGCAGTAGAACAGTCCGACACAGGATGATGATGGGCGTAAAGATGGTGGCCTGAGTTCTTGAGAGTCACCACTGGCTCAAAGGGCTTCCCCAGTTGGCATACCTCCTACAGTGACATTAAGAGTCAGGTGTCCAACAACAAGCAACTGAAGAAGGAATACAAGGAGACCTTCCCAATCACAATAGCCTCAAAAACAATAAAATACCTAGGAACGAACGTAACCAAAACCCCCAAAGATCTCTACAACAAAAATTATAAACTCCTGAAGAAGGAGATTGAAGAAGACATCAGAAGATGGAAAGACCTCCCATGCTCATGGATTGGAAAAATTAATATAGTAAACATGTCCATTCTACCCAAACTAATACACTGATTCAACACGATTCCAATTAAAATCCCAAGGACATTCTTCATAGGCTTGGAAAAAAATTCTTAAATTCATATGGAACAACAAAAGATCCCCAATAGCCAAAGCAACCCTGAGTGAAATGAGCAATACAGGGGGAATTTCTATACCAGATATCAAACTATACTACAGGGACATAGTCACAAAAACAGCCTGGTACTGGCACAAAAACAGACATGTAGACCAATGGAATAAAACTGAAGATCCAAACTTGAGCACATACAATTTCAGCCACCTCATATTTGACAAGGGGGTCAAAAAGACTCAATGGAGGAAAGACAGCATCTTCAGCAAATAGTGTTGGCAAAACTGGATCACCACTTGTAGAAGAATAAAATTAAACTCCTACCTCTCACCCTGTACAAAAACCAACTCCAAATGGATCAAAGACCTCAATGTGAAACCCAAGACTCTGAAGGTGCTAGAAGAAAAATTTGGCAGCAACTTACAAGACATAGGTGTAGGAAAAGACTTTCTAAATCAGACAGCAGCTGTACAGGAAACAAGGTTGACAATTGACAAGTAGGACCTTATTAAACTCAAAAGTTTCTGTGCAGCAAAAGAAACAATCAGGAAAGTGAAGAGAAAACCCACAGAGTGGGAGGAAACCTTCATTGCTGATACATCTGACAGAGCATTAACTTCCAGAATATATAAACTACTCAAAAAACAAAGAAGAAAACAAATGACTCACTCAAAAGATGGAGTAAAGGGCTGAGCAGAGACTTCACAAGCGAGGAAAATAGAGATGGCTGAGAAACATCTTAAAAAGTGTTCAACATCCTTAATAATTAAGGAAATGCAAATTAAAACCACTTTAAGATATCATCTTACCCCGATAAGGCTGTCAAGGATCAAGAAAATAAATGATACTAAATGCTGGAGAGGGTGTGGGGAAAGGGGAACACTCATCCACTGCTGGTGGGAATGCAAACTTGTACAACCACTATGGAAAGCAGTATGGAGAACCCTTAAAAGACTCAAAATGAGCCTACCACCTGACCCAGCCATACCACTTCTGGGAATATATCCATCAGACTCTTCCTACCACAGAGATACATGTACAGCCATGTTTATTGCAGCTCTCTTCACAATAGCGAAGAGCTGGAACCAATCCAAGCTGCCCTCAACTGATGAGTGGATAAGAGAAGACAAAATGTTGGTGCATCTACAAAAATGGAGTTCTATTTAGTGGGAAGAAAGATGACTATCATGAAAATTTTCAGAGGTAAATGGAAGAACTAAGAAGACTTTTATGACAGCTGAAGTTAGCTAATCACAGGCCCAGAGAAAACGACAAGATGAATGTATCCCTCATCTGTGGATGCTAGTACACAGATACCTTCAGTTTGTAAAGCACAACTGCACAACATTAATTGTTATATGTCTCATGACTCTAAGATCAACTGTGCTCTTGCACTGTGAATATCTAAAACAGGTTCTAGAGCATGACCCTCAACATTTATTTTCCAGACCCTTAAGCGTTTTTGGTATACGATGGAGCGGTATGTGTACATCTCATTTGAGTACATATGGGCATAAAATCGGAAGCAGATGGTTGAATTCAAGAGAATATATGGAAATAACATACGTTTTGTTCCAAAAGGATACACTTAATATATTATTAATAGTGGTGCAATAGTTATCATGGGTGGCTGTAACTAACCCTTGAGGCTTAAAAGCCCATACTTAAAGCATTTTGCAGAGGAACTCTAAGGGATTATTTGTTCCTTGCCCTCTCGAGGTAAACTTAAGTTCTCGGGGATATGTGGGGACCTTCTGAAATGTCCTATCGCATGTGGTCACCAGTCTCTTCCATGTACGGGAGGTCTTGGAGATTGCATGGTGGGACTTAACAAGTCCAGTCATAAGGGAGCTCAAAGAGAGGAAATTTGCTCCTGCTCTCAGAAAGGCATATCCTGGTCTAGCAAGACCTAAGTTTGTCCTTGAAGTGGATGGAACCCCGGTAAATGAAAAGCTGAAAGGAAACAGGAGCTCCCCCCAATTGCCTCCCCCGTCCCAAAAAAAAAAAAAAAAAAAAAAAACCGAGAGGCCCCTGAGGACCAGATCATCAACTGACCTTGAGAAAACAAAAACCTTGGTTAATCTGGGCTAACTGCATGGCCTTAAGCATCCAAAAGGAAAGTACGACCAGATATAATCAGTAAGACTAGAGAAACTGTACTGTAGACATAGAACTTGAGATCTTAGTAAAAAGACAAAAAGAAAAAAAGAGAGAGTACTGTTGTTTGGCCTGTCTTCAATTCTTACTGGAAAGTGCATTAACTCTATGGCTGGCACTGCTTTTGGCACTCCTCAAAGACATGAGACACAGCTTTGTAACCTTCCAACATGGACTGAGGACTCATGTCTCTTCAAGAATCCTCCAAACCTTCAATGCCAGATGGGGACTACTGAGATACCCAGCTTGTGGACTAAACAGCTAAGGGGATGTCAGCCTCATCAGGGCATAGACTGCCATTGTTGGACTACCTGGGCTGTATGCTAGAGGCCAGTGCAGGGGGATCAAGACAGGATGTGTGCTTAATGGACTTCATTTGGAGGACCATGGGAGGGAAAGACCCCAATGTGGAGCAAAAGGGCAGGATTGATAGTTGTTTGGGATTGCCAAGGAGGAACCTTCGAGCACTTCCTTAAGGAAAACATGACATTTGTGCTGGATAGATTTAATGTCAACTTGACACACCTTGGTTGAGCGAGCCTCAACTGGGGAATTGGCTCTATTGGATTGGCCTGTGGACACATCTGTGGAGTATTGTCTTGATTGTCAAGCAATGTGGGAGGGCCCAGCCCACAATGAGTGGTGCCACACTGGGCAGGTTGTTGTGTACCGTATAAGAAGGCAGGCTATGGAAAAACCTCCCATGCTCATGGATTGGGAAAATTAACATTGTAAAATGTCCATTTTACCAAAACTCTTGTATAGATTTAATGCAATTCCAATCAAAATCCCCAAGAGTTTCTTCACAGGCTTGGGAAAAAAAAGTCCTTAAATTCATTTGGAAAAATAAAAGACCCCGAATAGCCAAAACAACCCTGAGTGAAAAGAGCTACACAGGGGGGATCTCTATACCAGACTTCAAACTATACTACAGGGCTATAGTCATAAAAACAGCCTGGTACTGGCACAAAAACAGACCTGTTGACCAATGGAACAAAAC
>VZQC01015186.1:1147574-1249443 GCA_009823505.1 Rhizomys pruinosus
TTAACCGAAGATCCAACCCGAGCACATTTTACAATTTCTGCAATCTCATATTTGACAAGGGGGCAAGCAGCCACATGGCGAAAAGACAGCATCTTCAGCCAAGTGGTGTTGTCAAAACTGGATCCACACTTGTAGAAGAATAAAAAAAAAAAAAAAAAAAAAAAAAAAAAAAAAAAGTCAACTCCAGGTGGAATCAAAGACCTCAACGTGAAAAACCCCAAACTCTGAAGCGCGCTTTGATACACGAAAGTTGGCAGCAGTCTACAGGACATAGGCGTAGGCAAAGACTTCCTACATCAGACGGCAGCTCCTGTGTAAGATTAAGGTCGACCAATTGACCAAATGGGAACTCATCACAACTCAAACAGCTTCTGTACATCAAAAGAAATCAATCAAGAACGTGAAGAGAAAGAACTCCCACCGCGTGGCGGAAACCTTCATGCAGAACCTCTGACAAGCCTTTGATTTCCAGCCTATATATAACTACTCAATCAAACAAAGGAAAGAAGAAAAAACATGCTCCCACCTCCACAGTCGCCGGCCAGCCAAAGCCCCATCCCACGAGCCTCCATCTCAAGCCAGAAGCAGGACTTGGTAGTGTGTAAGAGTCTCCTATATGGTTCTGGTGTTGAAATTTGAGGGGGTCACAGACAGCAGCCAAGGCTTGGTACTGTGAGAGGTCAGAAAAGACCATTGGTGGAAGTGCACCTCGGTTGCAGTGAAGACCCCAGGATTGCAGGGGTCATCGAGAGAAGCTGAGGCTTTGCACCAGGAGAGGTCAGAAGAGACCATTGGTGAAGGTGCCGCCTCAGTTTCAGTGGCAACCCCAGATTTTTGGAGATGCCAGGACCATGGGACGACCACCAAGAGCAGCGGCAGGTGTGGAATGGAGTCAGCCTGGACCTTCGAGATGAGCTGTGTGTGCCACGGACAGCAGAGTTGGAGATGGGGAGCTGCCGAAACCCTTTGGAGCCCAGAAGATTGTGAGTGAATCCCAGGTGTCCAGCCTTGAGCTACTTTGCTGGACTTAAGTTTTGTCTGAGTGCCTGATTAAGATAGTACTTGTTTTGGATTTTACAGCAGCCCACAGTTAAGAGACTTTTAGTAGACTGAACTTTTAAGTGGACATTTTAAGGACTGTGGGGCTTTTAAGATTGTACTGTCTTAGGTTGTGATTAATGTTAACATCATACTTTGGGGATAAGAACTGGAAAGGTGGTGGTTTAATAGTGATGTGTTTTGTGTGTCCAATTGACAAGGGGTCAATTGTGCTGGATAGCTTTAGTGTCAACTTGACACACCTGGGTTGAGGGAGCCTCACTTGGGGAATTGGCTCCATTGGATTGGCCTGTGGCCACATCTGTGGAGTATTGTCTTGATTGTCAAGCAATATGGGAGGGCCCAGCCCACAAGGAGTGGTGCCACACTGGGCAGGTTGTTGTGTACCGTATAAGAAGGCAGGCTGGGCATGAGCCAGGGGAGCAATCCATTGAACAGCATTCCTCCATGGCCTGTGCTTCAGCTCCTGCCTCCAGGTTCCTGCCCTGAGTTCCTGCCTTTGGCTCCCTAAGTGATGAACTGTGACCCAGGAGATGTAAGCTGAATAAACCCTTTCCTCCCCAAGTTGGTGTGGGTCAGAGTGTTTTGTCACAGCAATGGAAGACAAACTAGAACAACATCATTTAGGGGAAAAATAATCCTCCAATTTAAGTGATATGTGTATGTATTATTTATGTATATATAACTATCTATATGTATGTATACTGTAGCAATAAAAGTTGGAGAGAACAATAACAAAAGAACTGAAAAAAAACTCTGGAAAGACTCAGAAAAAGATACAGGATGTGTATGGCAGAGTGCAAGGACTCGGGTGGGGTGGGGGCATGGAAAAGGAAGCGATTCTGGATTCGATTGAGAAATTATGTATGACCTATGGAAAAAGTTTAATAACAATAAAAAAATTTATATAAAAAGTAAAAAAGAGTCAGGTGTCATTACCTACTGCCCTCCTAGAACTTGGAGGAGCTCAGTGCTGGTTTATTCTGGCCAACTTGACACAAACAAGAGTGATCTTAGAAGAGGGAGCCTCAACTGAGAAATTTCCCCCATCAGAGTGGCCTGTGGGCATGACTATGGGCATTTTCTTCAGGGTTGATTGTGTAGGAGGGCCCAGCTCACCACGGGTGGTGCCACGCATGGGCAGGAAGGCCTGGGCTTTATGAGAATGGAGCTGAGCAGGCCAGGGGAATCAAGCCAGCTAGCAGCATTCCTCCATGGTCTCTGCTTCAGCTCCCACCTTGAGTTCCTGCTGTCTTCCCTCAGTGCTGGACTCTGACCTGCGGGCTATAAGCTGAAATACACCCTTTTCTTCCCAAGCTGGTTTTGATCAGTGTTTTGTCATAGCAATAGAGAAGCAAACTACTACCGTTTGGCAGAACCCAACAGTAGATGCCACTTTACTTCAGTCAGTATAATCTGCTCTGATCTCACTACTGCAATTGGTCTTGATTGCTTTTCCTTTATTAAGATTTGTGTCAATATACCACTGTTCATGCTGACAGACAAGGGAGATGAAGCCAGCATATGCGACTGATGAGCGATTATAGCCATGACCACCATGGTTGTCAGGCTGCCACTGTTGGCAGGGCACTGTGCTGAGGGCTTTGTCACAGCAGCAGGGAAGTTTAGTGCTACAGTCTCAGACACAGGAAATCAAGGCTTGCTTTGAGGCTTTAAACACTATCTTGCACAGGAATGCCAAGCTGAGCACTGAAGGATGGTAAAGTGGAAATCAGGTTAGCCTGAGCTGGTAGACTCTATGCTCTGAACCTTCAGGTTGACACGGGGATTTGAACCAACAAAACATGTGTTCTCCTGGAAGCTGGGTTGCTGTGAAGTATTTCAAAACAGGTAGGACCCAAGAGATCAGATTGGTGGAAGGAACTGGGTGAGATAATCAGAAGTCTTCATTACAGGGAAGGAGGGAGAAAATGGATGTGCAAGAGTGATTCCAAGATTAAGATTGTATCTGGGAAAGATGGAGTGCTATGGTGTAGCAGCCTCCCAGCTGGTTCTCTATGTGCCCAAGCAAGAGCTGCCAATACTGTCACCGGTGTCTCACCTCCTGTCTTTCCCAGCGAAGAGCCACTTGAGAGCAGGGACCATCACTGAGGGCACTGCATTGTAGACGAGCAGATGCCTGACAAGTGCAAGGTGGACTAAGGAGGAGTCCAGTAACTAGACGAGATTTGGAGGGGTTCTGAGGGCTTCTGAGAAACAGAGGACCAAACCATGAGTCAATTTCCACAGGGTCAAAGTCTGTGCTGGAAGTGGGGTCGATGAACTCGTAGTCAACGTAAATGATGTTTTGGCTTACGGGGCCAGAATCCAGAATATGCGTCTCCTCTCATTCCTATTCCCAATTCTGAAATGGTCTCGACAACAGCCTTGGTTGGAAAAGGAGGACAGATCAGGTGGAAGGAGGCCCGCAGTGACTGGAAGTCTTTCGGAACAGCACCTATCACACTGGCCCCAGACTGGGCAGTCTCTGGTTCCTGCCATGGGCCCACTGTGGATTCATCAGTGCAGCTGAGTCTGTCCCTTCCTCTCTGCTCTTACCCTCCTCTCATTGAAAGCTTGCAGGTAGCCCCCAGGTGTCAAACTTTGCCCTGTCCTTAGAAGGCAGCAGGTCAATGCTTTCTATATCAGATGACTGTGGCCTGGGTGAGCAAACAGGAGACCACCAGAATGAAACAAACAGAATGAAGCCAGTGTGAGCTGGTGTGGACTAGCCAGGGCAGTCCCAGCTCAGGACTGATCGATTTCATCCATTCTTCTGAGACTCCTAACTCTTAATAATTTATAGCACTGCCAGGAGGGTCTAAGAGAAAGGGAGTGGTAGGGGCACTCACAAGCAGGTTTAAAGGAAGAACCAGGCCCCGCCCCCAGGCACGGTTGGCTTTCTACTGGCTGCAGCTCCACATTGATGCTATGCAGTCCCCATACTTTATCCGTGGATGGAGCAGGAAGCATAGGCTCATGGGGATGGTGGAGGTAAAGAGGAAGAACCTGGGAAATCCAGTCACTTGTTCAGACCCCCAAGTCAGAGGCAGCAGAGAAAAAAAATGACTAAAATATTAAGTCTTATATACAAACAAACACTTCTATTTCATGCCTGCATCTGAAAACCTCTTCTGTGGGAATGTGCCCAACTGCAGTGGTGTGCAGAGGTGGCTATTGGCCCTAGTTGTCATGAAAGTGAAAATTAGCAATGTGAGAATTAATTCCTTGAAGAGAATGATAAAATGCAGGAAAGAAACAGGTATGGTAAAGCACTCAGGTACACGCCCAGCTGAGCTGCAGCAGGCCTTCTCAGAACCCTCAGGGCACTCAGGCCACTGTAGGAGTCCATGACCCAGCTTATGTAAACCCAACTGCTGGGAGTTCAGTTCTGGCTTGCCATCCATTAGTGGGGGCCCAAGAAGAGTCTCCTCTCCAGCATTCATTTTCAATTAGGAAGCCAAGTCCTCTGGGTGGGGAGTTCAGATACTACAAAGTCTGTGCCTCTTTTCCCCTCCAAAAGGAATAGGATTTTTGAGGTGGTGAGTGCAAAGCCATGTTTAGTGATACCATGGAGGTGGCGATGACTCAAACCACTGTCTGGGAAAGAAGAACTGATATGACCAAGTCTAGACAATTTTATTTAAAGGTTATTATCAATGCTTTGATAATTCATAATGTAACTAGGACTTACTGAGTCACTTTGGATACCAGGCACTCTGCTGCACAAAGGAAATATTCCCACCTGTTTTCTACCCTAACCTTTTCTAAATCACATAATCTAAACTCCATGCCCCCTGCCAGTCTAGAACAGGCCTGTCTGTGTGCTCTGCCCACTCCTGTCTCCCAAGGCAAGATCCTTTTCCTTTCTTCTCTTTTCCTCTCATCTTTTCAGGTAGATTTTAAAAGCTATACCCTAGGGTCCTCTTAAATCTTGTTCCCTGGACCCTCGGAGCCTTTGTCAATGGCTGCCAAATGAGCATGAATAATTAGAGTTCTATAGTCATATAGTTATTAGAAATGTGGAGTAAAACAAAATCAGCCAGCCTTCCTTGGAACTGGCCTTCTCAGAGCCTTTAATGTGCAGATAAAAAGTCTGACTCTTGATGGAAAGATGGCTCAGCATAGAAAGTGCTTTCTGTGCCAGCATAAGGTCCTGGGTTTAATCCCCAGCACCCATGTAAAAGAAGCCTTGTACGGTGGTGCATGCTCATGATCACAGCATTGGGAAGCTAGAGATAGATGCTTGGGGCTTGCTGGCCAGCCAGTCTAACCAAATCTACAAGTTCCAGGCCAGTGAGAGCCCCATCTTCAAAAAGCAGGTGGATGGCTCCTGAGGAATGACATACGAGGTTGACCTCTGGCCTCTCCATGTGCATGTGCGCCTGCTTCCCTACATGAACCCCCTCCTATACATAAGCATGACTAGGTAAGGTCACAGTGCATGCTGGTTTCTACTTGCTTAGTCATCCAACCATTTCCCCGACCTTCTGTGGTTGATCTGATATTCCGTGAGCATCTCGGGAGACTTGAATTTCAATGAACCCCCTCTGGGAAATGCTACCTTCAAGTTAATTCTTTTACTTATTCACTAGGCAGACATTCTGGAACACCAACTGTGCCTGACATCATGCTGGGTGCTTTCTCATGTTTGTCTCAGTGGCTTGGTTATAACAGTCTGAGGAGGGCAACACAGCCAGGGAGATGACTCCTCTCCCTCCATGTTGGTCCCGTGCAGGCCCACCATGATGAGAACACAATGAAGCCACTGACTATCCTGGTCTCTATGGAGCCATAACCAAACTCCTATGACATAGCAGGATATGAGCCACTGCCTGGCACAGGACTGCCAGTGTTTGGGAAGGAGTCAGTTTCTTTTGCCACAGAATTAAGCAGGTATATATTCAGAATGTATAAATTCACAGGCTTCTACCAGAGGAGAGTGCCCTGTGCTGAAGACAAATCACATAATAAGAACTATCCAGTGTGCAGCATGAGCATGCTCAAATCACCAGGTACCTCACAGGTAAACTCCACAGAAAAGCACAGGCTTCACATTAAGAAACAGGGAGCAGAAACTGACTGCTGAGCTGGAAAGGGTTGGAAGAAGCCAGAGGCAAGCTCCTATGGTAAGGTATTCCTGTACTCCCTGCCCAAGGGATAGCCTATGGGCAGAACCACGGAAGGAAAAAAATTTGTTGCTGTCCTTAAGGGCACTGACATCATGAAGCCCAGCATCACCAGAGCAAGGCAGCCTCAGCAACTGGTCTAGCAGACCCTTTCTGACCTGGGTGGGTCACCTGTGGGCTTGTGGTGATACACAGACATGTGAGGCTCTTAGCATATTTTCACAGATGGGCCACATGTAGGTCAAGGCCTGGGTGGGTGGGGGAGGAGATGGGTGGGAGGCTTTAGGTAAGCAGAAAACTGCACAAGGTTGGTGAGGCACTCTCCATGATCCAGTCATTCTTTCTCTTACCAGATTGCAGAAGGCAGCACCTGATACATACTAGAGTATCACCAAAAGTGGAGGAAGACCCCCATCTCCACAGAGAGGTGGTCATCCATCAAAAAGTAAAAAGAGGATGTGCGAGAGAAGAGGTTCCATCAGGAAACATGCTTCAGGAATGAAGGAAGCTGTTGTCTGAAGATGGGATGTGAATTCTAGGAGAGGGAACAGGAAGCTGGGAAGAAAGGAGGCAGAGGAAGGTGGAGGCCAGAGGGAACTGGGAACTGGGCACAGCAGGAACAAAGCAGGTGCAAGGACACCATGGTAGGGCTTTGCCACTGTTCCTTCCTCTAAGGGCCGGTGGCAACATGTTCAGGTGCTGCAATAGTTACCTTAGTCACTGTTGTGGCAAAAAGAATTTAGAGAGGGTTTGGGGCTCAGTTTGAACACCATTCAGAATGGTGGGGAGGGCACGGCGGCAGCAGTGTGAGGCAGCTGCTCACACTGTCCCCATGTTGGGAAGCAGAGAGCCGAGGATGCTCATGCTCTGCTCTTCTCCTTTTTTCTTTAGTCTGAGGCCTCAGCTCATGGGCTAATGCTACTCAGAGTGGGACTTCCCTGCTCTGTTAAACCTTTCTGGAAACACGCTTACAAATACACCCAGAGGTGCGTTTCCATGGTGATTCTAAATGCTGTCAAGTTGCTAATGAAGATTAAACATCATGGATGTGTTCTGAGATCTCTGTGAGAACTGGAAGGAATCCTGGGTAGACTGCAATTGAGAGGGACCAGGAGTAGGATGGAGCTGCAGGAATTTGCCAGGAAGATCCACTGACCACAGTGATAGGCTGTGCCAGGCTGAGGGCAAAGTGTCCAGGACAGGCAGGTCTAAACTCCTCAAATAGAACCCCACCAGAGTGGCGAGCTCTGTACCTCAGGCCACTTGGCTGTCAGGGTGAAGAGAGACAAGAGCGCTCAGTCTCTGACTGCCCTCTTTCTCGGGGATCAAAGTGAGGCTTGCCCTGTGGATTCTGAGCCCTTGTCGCAGTTCCACTGATCCCAGCTTGAAAGGCCAGTGGAAGGTCAGGACCGCCAGGCCTGCAGGGAACGGGAGCTCCTCCCTTTCCAGCTGCAGTCCTGTTTGAAGCCTGCTTGTTTTAGCGGACATCTGTGCTGCTGTAGGTGGCAGCCAGAGTTTTAGTATGCTCTGCTGAGTACTCAGCGAGTACCTGGTGATGCCACTTGTTTTTTAAGAGAGTCTATTTATTGTCAAAGAGGCCATAGGTACCATGTTAGACTTAAGGAGACAGGTTTTCACCAAGGTTCAAATGTCTTTCCTTTCCATCTTTAAGCTGTGAATTCAGTGTCTGTAAAATGGTACCAATGCCTTATAAGGCTGGGTGGAGGCAATAGGATAATGGATGAAAACAAACATCACTTGCTAAAATGTGTGTGATGTGACGCATGTGTGTAGAAGCCAGAGGTCAATATTGAGTATCTTCAGCTATTCTTCTAGACTTTATTTTCTTTTTTTAAAATTTATTTTGTATGTTTATGAATGTACTGTCTGCATGTAGGTTTGTGCACCCGTGTTGTGCAAAGCCACGGAGGTCAGAAAAGGGTGTCAGATTCTCCTTGAACTGGAGTTAAAGATGGTTCTCAGCTGCCATGTGGGTACTGGGAATCAAACCTGGGTCCTCTGCAAGAGTAGTCGGCACTCTTAACTGCTAGGCCATCTCTCTAGTTCCTAGACTTTATTTTCCAAGACAGAGTCTCTTACTGAACCTGATGCTCACCAATTCAGCTAGACTGGCTGCTCAAGAGCTCCAGGGTTGGCCCATCTCTACTTCCCAGTACTGGGATTACAGGTGTGTGCCATTGTGCCTGGCTTTTTACACGTGTGCTAGAGACAGGTCCTTAGGCTTGTGCAACAAGTACTTCACGGACTAAGCTATCCTGCCAGCTTCTACCTGATTTTGTGTGTGTTATGTATATATACATGGATGTGTGTGTGTGTGTGTGTGTGTGTGTGTGTGTGTGTGTGCTAGAATGAAGTGGTCCATTTGTTACTCCATTCATTTAAATAGTACTGCCTGCATGCCAGGCACTGTGCTTGTCACTTGGAATGAACAGAAGAATGAAAGCTTTGCTTTTGGGAAGATGCAGACTGCCATTTTTTTAAAAATTCTTTTCTTTTTAAATTTTATTTATTTCAGTATGTGTATGAATGTACTGTCTGCATGCAGGTGTGTGCACCCGTGTCATGCAATGCCGCGGAGGTCAGAAGAGGGTGTCGGATTCCCCTGGAAATGGAGTTCTCCTGGAATTGGAGTTTCAGACAGTTCTCGGCTGCCATGCGGGTGCTGGGGATCAAACCTGGGTCCTCTGCAAGAGCGGTCAGCGTTCTTAACCGCTAGGCCATCTCTCCAGCCCCTGAAGACTGCCATCTTTAGTGGACCAGATAACCATGGTAATGAAGAGCAGGGCTATGTGAAGGCCAAGTGGATGACAGGACAATGCAACTGACCTTGTCCTGAGTATAAGGGGACCTGTACACAGAAAGACAGATTGGGGGATGGGGGGATGGGGGAGGGGGGTGGGAGGAGGGGGGAGGGAGGGAGGGAGGGAAGGGGGAGGGAGTGTTTTTCTGGGGAGGAGAAGATAGAGACAGCTCAAAAATGCACCAAGGGAGGAAGAACATTCCAGGCACCAAGAACAGAAGACAGGAATGCTTCCGATGCATTCCACAGACCACACAGAGGAAATAGAGGTGGCGGTGGACAGACAGGTGTCTGCACTGGGAACCCAGTTCCTGTCCATCAAGGCTTCCCATAGCAGGTGACACTGCAGCCAACTCAGTGGAAGTGACATTGAGTGTACCAGGTTAGAATACTATTATTGTCTATTATAAAACATATCCACATCTATCACAAAGCTGTAGAAGGATAGTTAATGCTCCAGGTGATAATGACACCAAATATTTACTATTTAAAGGATTAAACTTTGAATTTTATTTAAAACAATTTACAATGATTTATTTGTACATGTGCGGGTATGAGGCATATGCTACCATGACATGTGAATGGAGGTATGTGCTACCACGACATGTGTCTGGAGGTATGTGCTGCCACGACATGTGTCTGGAGGTATGTGCTGCCACGACATGTGTCTGGAGGTATGTGCTGCCACGACATGTGTCTGGAGGTATGTGCTACCATGACATGTGTCTGGAGGTCTGAGGACACTTTTTAGCCTAGGTTCTCTCCTCCCACCATATGAGTTCCTGTGATTGAACTCATAGCATCAGGCTTGGTGGTTCCTTCCAGGTAGCACAGCAAATCCTGAAAACATTGCATATCTTGTGGGTCAGGAGGTCACACCAGGTGCCAATACACAGCCTAAAGGCATGAAAGGGGAAGACAGGAGAGTACTACACAGGACTGAAGGTGGGGGGGTGAGTGGTCACCCTACTGGGGTCATCAGAAAGGAACAGACTCAGGGATAGGGCTTGAAGCAAGGTGGTTTGGCGGCACAGCTGAGCTGCAAAACTGCCTGAGATTGGCAGCCTCCCACCTGGGGGAGACACTGCAGTTTAATAAATCCAAGCATTTGTTTGTCTGTCACCTGCTTTGTCAAAACACTTAGGTGACAGCTGCTACAAGTTAGGGACTCCCAAGCTGTTTTGGAAGAAGATTTTGTGTTTTCCATTTCTCACCTTCTGCCAAAGGTTGCAAACTCAACTAATGTTCTTTGGGGGAGGGAGGGTGGTTCTTGAAAACTGCACGGCAGACTGAAGCTCTCCTATCTTCAGAGTTTAAGTCCCTCTCTACGTGATAATCAGTAGTGGTACCAACTGGAGGCAGCTGCTGTACAAATGAAGCCAGACCCTGCATTAAAGCCAAAGGGGTCAAGTGGTGTGGCCAAGGGACTCAATAGGGAAGTAGCAGACTTGACCTGGAACCCGAAGAGTCTACCTGCAAATAGGCTGTTCCACATCTCTCCAAGAAACCTAGAAGACTGCATAGGGGTGGAGGTGTTTGAAGGGGTGCTCTTGATAGCTCTTCTGAGGGGTCTACAGAGCTTTACAGGGGACACAAATGGATGGTAGAAGAAAAACATTTTGCAAGCTCCAAGGAGACATGTGAAAAATGGCAACAGAGGTTTTGACAGCCATGTTATTCCTCTGATGTACGCAACGCTGTTCAGCTTATCTGTGCTCAAGAATGTGCATGGAGATCACTGGGGCTTCCCAGGCTGTGAATCAGATGAAGATGTAGTGTGGCAACATCAGGCAGCACTGTAGGATGCATCAGGTGAACATGGCTCCATGGCAGAGACACTCAACTCATGGGGGAAGATAAAGGATATATGCAGTGTGGGTCCCACCCCAGGGCTGGCATGGGAGTGACTGTTTGTTAGTCTAATAGCTCATGTCGCTGGACCCCAGCTCTGGGGAAGTCTTCTGGAGCAGCCTTCCTACCCTGCTGGGGCATCCTCTAGTCCAGCCCATTACTGGACCAGCTGTCTGGAAGCTGCTCATTCTAATGGAAAATCATGGCCATGTCCTAGCCCCTAACAGGGATTCACGGAGTGGAACAGATGAGGCAGCACGTGGCTGAACCCTCTCCAAGCACACCAGAGCTGTGACAGCCCCTAGGTCAAGATGTAGCTCCATTCTGCCCTTCACCCTCTGTGCCCCTCTGCAGCTCCATGGCCTCCTGCACCAGTTCCTGTGGTTTCCAGCACACTGGCTATCTTCACTGGCTTGCTGTTCTGTTTTTCCACTGGATGGTGAGGTCTTTGATGGACCAATTGTCTCCTTTTAATTTTGCACACTTAGTGATTAAAGATAAGGGATTATTAATGCAGTCTGTATGAGACAGAGCCATCACCTGTGGTGAAGAAGGGTCTGTAAGCGAATACTTACTGAGGGGATGGTCCCAGCCGATGCAATGTCCAAGGATATAAACTAGTGGAACTTCTTGCCTACCAATGTATTCAGGGCTTAGAAAGAGTAATTTTAAGAACGTAATGGGCAATTAGAGCTCACAGTACTTGTAGATACTGACATGGAACATGGGGCCAGACAGGACATCAGGTTATTAAATTAGTGTCTTTTTGGAAATAGCACAGGTTCTTTCAGTGCCTCGTGCACTCACAGGTTCCGTTAACTGTCTCCGCAGGCAGTGCTTTCATTGTCGGGATGATGTGTCACAGATGAACTGTCTGATGGTCTTACACTTGCCATAATGCGGTGGGGAGAAGTGGGCAAACTCCCAGCTGGTGTGGAGTAAGACAGTGACGGAGCTGAGGCCAATCAAGGCGCTCTGTGATACTCAAGTACCCACGGCAGGTCCACTTCATTGCACAGATGTTCAATAAGGAGACTCAGCCCTGGGCAACACTGAACAGCAATCTGGAACGCAGCAAGTGCAGTTGCTGAAGGCTGGTTCAGCTGAACACTCTGCTCCTAACGAGAGGTGACCAGCCATCTACCTTCCTTGCATCTCAGCTTCTCTGAGAGGAGATACACAGTACACAGCCCTGCTCCTGACCCGGCATTTACAGCCACCCACTCTTTTCTGAACTCCTGTAGGTACTGTGGTGGACCCAAGCAAGAAGCTGTATGAATTAGGGGACGCCACAAGTAGCTCCCTGAGGGATGGCTGTGACAGGCAACGAGCAGCCTGAGGCTGCTGGGTCCCGTTCAGACACACTGTCATTTTCTTCATCATTAAGGGGCTATGCTGAAGGTGGAAACAACCTAGAGGAAGATTTTCTCAGTTGGCATCATTATCCACACCTCATGGTGTTGTCAGGAAAGCTGCATTCATTTTGACTTTTCTTTAAGAAATGCTAAAGCTTTACATCCAAAGTGAACTGCTTATTAAGAAGGAGTTAATATTTCTTTAGTGTGGGAAGGACAGACTGACTCTAAGGAAATGCACTTTGCAAGTGTCTTTTAAAGAATGCTTGTGCCAGGCAAAGGGACCAATGTCGGAAGTCCTTGACTGCTTAGAGACACTCCTATGTGGTCCGAAGGAGACCAAAGGTGTTCTGTAGAAGCTGAGTTATCTCCAGCCCCACTTTGTGTTCTTTCTAGACATTTAAAATTCTATTATTTTTATGTTATCTGTATGAATGTGCTGCCTGCTTGTGTGTAAGTGCACCCATGGCGTGCAATGTCCAAGGAGGTCAGAAGACGATGTCGGATCCCCTGGAACTGAAGTTACAGACAGTTGTTAGCCGCCATGTGGATTCCACCTGGAAATTAAACCTGGGTCCTCCCAAAAAGCAGGTCAGTATTTTTAACTGCTAAGCCGTCTCTCCAGTCCTTCTATAGACATCTACACTGATTATATGTCAAGTTCTATATTAACTACTTGGGCCTCATCAATCAATAGTGGCTACCTTATTTTTGTTTTCATTAAGCAAGTCTGGTCATAGGAATGGTGGGGACCAATTGTTAAGACCTTCATGTTCCCTAGCACCCAGCCAGGCCACCTTTCCCACATCCCCTCCCATCACAATGCCCTGATTATTTTGACCATCCATTCTAGACTTTTACCTCTCAGCTGCTGGAAGCAGGATGCACTGCTGTCTGGCTCCAGGGGGTGTCTCAGGACCCCATTGCTGGGCTTTGGCCTCTCATATTCTCTTTCAGGGAGCATGGCCTGCTCACTCTCCATGGCAGGATCTGAGTGCAGGGGCAGGGACTGTGGAAACCCAAACATCAAGAGGGACGAGAAGAAAAGCAAGGCACCGCAGAGCAGGAAGCCGCCCCACCAGGCTCCAATCCAGCGTGGGTCATCAGGAGTGATGTCCAAGTTACCTGTCAACAGAGAGGGCACAGCTTAATGGAGAGGGGCATGTGGGCTGAGGGGACTCTGCAGAGGACTGAAGACTACTTAACAGTAGCATTCGAGTACTCTAGAAATGGGCAGGGAGGGGAGAATGGGCCACTGCACTGGGATCCTCTGCTCCACACCAGTGTTCCTGTCTCTTCCATTACTGGGGACCGAGCATCCTCTTTAATTTCCCTGTCTGCTCAGAGCTTACAATCTGTCTAAACAGAAACTGAGAAGCCAGACAGCCTCGGCTGGAATTGCCTCCTTCCTGCACTGCAGAGGGAGCGGAGTTCACAAAGCCCCAGGAAGCATCACTGTCAAGGCACCGTTTCTAGGTGTGCTCCATCTTCCCCTCACACATGGTTCAGTTGACATATCATTCATTGCCTCATTTCCTGTGTTAGATTCACGACTTGAAAGGACAGGTACAGAATGGTGTTCAAGAGCACTGATGCCCTGGCTGCCTAGATTGAAATCTTAACCTTTTCTTTTCTGGACCCTTTGAATGCTAAGCCTCAGTTTACTGATGTGGATAACACTGATGATGATATTACCTACCTTGTAGAGTCATTAGAAAAGGCAAGCAAACCACATCAGACACCCAGCGCCCAGCACCTGTGCCTGAACACTTGGTAGGTATAAGTCTGTCATTTATGGTAGGGTCCTCAGTCCCCAAGCTTCTACTCTACGAGCTGACTCAGGTCTTATTGGCGGCCCCTGGCTTTGTCCCAGACATCGATTAGAAGGCTCTACAGTAGCTCTGACGTTCAAAGACACTACATGTGGTTTGGCTGCACAGGGCTCAGCGGCCTGGTGCTTCTTTGGCCTGCCGGCTGAAGCCATGGGAACATGAATGGCGGCTTCTCACTTTTCCCTTCCTCTTTACAGCTGCACTGCAGAGTGGCACTCCCGGATGAGCTGCCTAGAGATGTCTCTTTGATGATAAACCACACTCCTAGAGCTCAGAAAGATTCTTTGAGATCCAGGCAATAGGGTGTAAGGCAAAACCAACAGGGTTGGAGGCATGGACCAGATGGATGGACAGCTCTGGAAAGAGTGATGACTATGAACAGGAGATGAGCACTCCACCATTTATGAAGTGCTCCCCAGTGAAGACCCTTCAGCCAGCATTAATGATGTCAGCCATCATTTATCCCCAGTTTCCTCTGCACCAGGCACCACACACGGCACACTCCTGACCATTCCGGTCAACTTTTCCCTACAAGCCTACAAAATAGAGCTTTCATTCTTCCCATTTTGAAATGACGTGGAAGATGAGGCTTCCAAATCTTTGGTTCTTTGCTCAAGGTCAAAGAACTATAGGTAGGAACTCAGGTATTTGCATAGCTAGGCCCCCTGATATCCTTCATCATCTTCTAGATGGTTGCCCTGGATCATTTGGACTTAGTGCTCCCTGGCACACCTGGGTGGACGATAGGTTTCTATGCTCTGTGCAGTGGGCCTATGGCTGCTTTTTCTGGTAGGGGTTGACTGGTCTTGGGATACTGCTGCTGCCCTGTAGACCCTGATTCATGCTCAGTGGCTCTCACCATGCTACTGCAATGGACCAGATGCTTTTGTGTAGTTGCGTGCTAGAAAAGAGAAAGCATGGGCTGCAGAAAGCCTGGGACTGAAGCCCAGCTCCACTGCTCGCTAGCCTTAGCCCTCTCCCAGTTGTCTTTCCATCTTTTTTGAAATAAGGATGACACCCCACTAGAGTGGTGTAAGGATGAATGGCAACAAGCGAAGCTCCTGGCACACAGTGGGCTCTTCGGATGCGGCGGCTCCTTCTGTTTCCCCCTTTTCCATTTCATATATGGATTTAAAAAAGGAAACTCAAGGTGATGCTGAAAACATCTTTATGTAAACAAGAGGAGAGAAAAAGAAGTACAATTGCCTGGCGTGGCTGAGTAGGGCTGTTTTCTCTATTCACTTACTGTGTTTCTTCACCTGCTGCCAAGCAATGAAAGAAAACAAAGAAGGAGAGAGCTGCCACTGTCTAAGGTTCCAGACAGTGGAACTAAGAGCTGGCGGGTGTGAGCAAAGACAGAGAAATCCTAGCAGTTATTGGAGGGGAACAACATTAGTACTGCCTAGAAAGCCATAGGAAACCAGGGACTGTGTTAGATGTGTGAGAAAACATCCCAGGGAGATGGCTGGTGGAGGGAGCTGCTGCTTGTGTCACCTTCCTCCCTGTGGGCTGTGTATGCAAAGCTGACGACTGTCTGCACAAAGACTGGAAGACAGGGAGGAGCATGTCACCTGGGTTGGAACCAAAGCACAGCTGCCATGTGGGCTGGGCCAAAGAGGCATATGGGAAGGCGTGAAGGCAAGGTTTCACAGCCAGGAAACCACTGTTGGCTATTTTGAGCAGTACTGACTTCCCCTGTTCTGCTTTCATGGATTCAGGGAACCATGGCAAGGAGAGAAATAACAAAGCCAGGGGAAAACACTCTGCTCGGGAGTGTGTTACCTTTGGGACAGGGAGGCTTAGTGAGTGAGTTTCAGTCTGACTTCCGGAAGATGATGCATGCTTGAACCTGTCTCACAGAAGTTCCTTCCCTACCCAGGCCCACACCAAATAACTGTGTGTGTGTGTGTGTGTGTGTGTGTGTGTATGTGCACGAGCACATGTATATGAAGACTGCAGATCAGCTATCTTGCTTCAAGAGACAAGGTCTGTCAAGGTCTGGAGCTGAGCAATTCAGCTATGCTGACTGGTGGGAGAGCCCCAGGGATTCTGTCTGTACTTCCCTAGTGCTGGGGTCACAAGCATGCATCACCACACCTGCTCCCATAGTAAGTACTTTACCAACTGTGCTATCTCTCTAACTCCTCAAACACAATTCTATGAGGTACAGTGACACATCTCTCTCTACTTGCATGGCAATTGTTAATACTCAGAAGAGATTGCTCTAGAATGGCTGATATTAACAGAGAACTCTATGCATGCTGGCTAGTAAGAGAGTGCAGATGTCACCAATGTCTGCCTTCTTACTGTCTCTTCTTCTGGAGACAGAGGGTCATGCATCTCTTGTTTAGTGCAGGAGAGCTGTGTGCCAGAGTTTTCCCATGTAAAGTGATTAGAAGGAATATGTGTGAACAATCCTCTGTGTGGACTGTGCATGTGCTAGTGGGTGTACTTCCTGTTTCTTCTTCCTAAGACAGTATGTAACAGGTGACAGTCAACAATGCCCCCATTAACTGCTTTCGAGATGCAGTAAGTACAAAAAATAAACTTCTGGTATTCCAAGTCATAGATACTTGGAGATGTTTGTTACTGCAGCATGATCTAGCCTACCCTGACTACTACAGATGGCTTGGGAAAGGGACATCCTGCTTTATGCAGATAGCAATCCCTGGAAGGCTTAAAATAGTAAAAGTACTGTTTCAGGTATGAGTGGAATGCGAAGCTTAAGAATCTCCTCCTTTTTCCATCTGGTTTTGACATTAAAAGCTTGCTGCAGTTTCAGCCTGTGGTTGAAGGTGGCTGTCTGTAAGATGTTCAGAGCAAAACTGAAAAGCACTAATTTGTATCATTTACTCAGATACATCAAACTGTCAATGAAACCAGACACAGGGTTTATGAAAGATGTAGAATAGAATGGGATGGGAACAGTGGCCCAGGCTTAGGAGAGAGTCTGAGCCAAGTCGCGACATGTGGGGGCATTTGGGTGAATGAAGTAACCTCTCTCCAGCCACATATCTACCCTTGGTCACTCAAAGAATGAGGGAAATACACAATTTCATCTTTAAGGTTGTTCAGTGAGTGGGAAGGGACAAGACGGTGGGGGGTACTGAAGTAGGGGCACTATCTGCTGGGTGTGCCACGACAGAATGGGTGTGCCACGACAGAATGCCTGTCTGCTATGAGATGGGACACAGTTGGGCCTGTCTTTGCAAAGTGTCTTGGATACACATAAGAGTCTCCTTGGCAAGATCAAATCCCCTATTTTGTGTATGTGTTATACAGTGTGTGGCGTGTATGTGTGTGTATAGTGTGTGTGTCCCGTGGACATCACAGCATGATGTCTAAGGTGTCTTCTGCAATTGCTTTGAGGCAATCTCCCGTATTACCTTGAGACAGAGTCTTTCACTAAACCAAATGCTCACCATTTTGGCTAAGGCTGGCTTGACAGCAAGCTCTAGGGATCTGTCTATCCCCACCTCCCAAGGCCTGGCTTGGATTCTGGGTATTCAATCTCAGATGCTCAGGCCTGCAGAGTAAGTGCTCTTATCCATTGCGACATCTCTCCAGCCCCACGATCCATTTCTCTAAGTGCTCCACTGTGGCACCTGGCTTCTGGGTTGCTTTTATTGTTTTCTAGTTGCGTTGGGCGAGGTGAGCAAGCTGCAGCTGTTTATTTGCAGCTTTTGCAAAGAGCAAGCAAACACACGGGTTCATGGAGAGTCAGCCCCCATTTTCAAGGTTAAAAGGAACAAAATCACCAGGAATAAGAATGAATCAGCATGAACTCAGCAACAGGCCTACTTACAAGACAGTGGGTTAGAGCATTCTGGGAACAGTCATTTCTTTCTCAAGGCCATGCTGGTGCCTGAGGGGCACTGTGGCTCTGAGCATTTTAAAGTTCACTTACCTATTTGTTTAACCTACTTTGTCAACTTTTGCTATGGGACTCGGGAATTCCAAAAGTATCATTAAGTTACGAACCTAATTAGAAACTGAAGCCAAGAGGGGTGGTGTGGAACATTCCAGATCCCAGCCATCTAGCTCATCAGTCCAACCGAAGGAATCTGGCAGCTGTGCCAGTGGTCAGAAAGGCAGAGTGGGGGCTCGGCTGGTGATGTTTTTCTGTAAGCAAGCAGACTGTCGTGTCTTGTTCCAGCTACCAAAGCCATGCAGCTGTCTGCAAGCTGGCTGGTGTGTTTGTGCTTTAACCCAAGTGTTCACAGCCATGTTGGTTAGAGCATCTCAGGGAAGTTTCCTGCCCTTGGGAGGGGCAGCCTTCTGGTTAAGTTCAGGTATCAGGGAGACAAATAGCTAAGGTGTAGAGAGGTTTTGGTAGTTAGGTGAGCTGGCATTGAAACCTTGGTCTATCCTTTAGTAACTGCAGAAGCTGGTGATGCCTCATTAGACTCGGCATTTAGTGCACACTTCCTATAGGCCAGGTACTGTCCCAGTACTCTGCATGGTTACCTTGTGTCGTACACACAGACTCCTGAGAAGGAATGTCTCTAGGATCACAGAGCTCACAGCTGTGTAATCAGGGGTTATAGGGATGTGATTCTAGAGTGTATGAGTTCTCGGGCTCTGCAGATAGCCCCTCAGTGAATAAAAGCTACACTTCCTTACAGGTTCCTAGGTTTCCAATGAGATAACTACTTGGACCTTTAACAAATGATGGCTACTGATCCCAATCTCCTCTGATAAACCCACACTACTAAGGTTGGTCCATTCAGCGATGAGGAGCGATTTTAAAACTGAGTCCCTTTGTCAAGGTCCTGCTCTTGTCTGTATTTTAGCTGTACAGTGATGGTCTCAAACAGACATTCTGGAGGTGCGTCACTTCTTCCCCAAGCCCTCACAGAGTGGGTGAAAAGGTAGTGGCTGCTAAGTCCTGTGTCTAAGGACAGCAGGAAGTGTGGGGCCTCCAGGAAAGCTGCCACTGGTCTCCAGGAGCACTGTGTTCCGACAGCTGGCTCGTCCCGACAGCTGGCTCGTCCCTGAGGGCAACCCGCTCTGCTGCCCACCAGCTGCGCTGACTCACCAGGTCCTTTCTACCAGACACTCCCTGCGACACCGCTCCTTGGCCACTGCCATATGAGGTGGAAGGCCATTCTTTCCTCTGTCTGTCTCACAGCATGACCCTTCCACGGGTGGCTGCTGCTTCTGCACAAACTCCAGGCCAACCATTGCCTTTCCTGCCCACCCCAACCCCTGCCCGCAACCAGGCAGTGCACACAGACATCCATGTAACATTCCTGTATGTTGAGTGGCCCTAAAGAACAGCTCTGGTTTAGGAATTGAGGAAAAAATAGGGGAGATCTTAAAGAATAAAGAATCCCTTCCTCAAAATACAGCCAAATCCACTCACCGATGACAACTGTCTGTCACAACATCAGAAACAATAAAAATTGCTTGGAAAGAATTGTGTGGCAGACTCTCTAAGAGAATTAGTGATGTTCTTCCGCCCTCTAGTGGTAAGCAGTGCCACCTTCAGGTATCTTCAGGAAGGAAGCAGGCAGTGACACACAGACATCCTTCTTTAGCAACAGTCCCCCTATCACCTTGTGCATGGGGACTGCCATTAGCAAGGTGCCCAGACAGGAAGGAAAAGCGTCCATCTGTCTTATGCACAGGTGACATCAAAGTGCCAAGAAGCTTGGAACTGTGGAGGAGGCTGCTTCACTTCCCATGGTGCTTAGAAGGGCGAGTACAGACGTGAACAGAACAGTATAAGAACATCAGTGTGTGCTGAAGGGACAGCCTTGGAAAGCCTAGAGCATGTGGGTGGACAGGCTAAGTGCCCACAACTACCCATGGTCACTCCTGACACTGTGAGAAGAGGCTCTTTGATTCTGAAGGTGGAGTCTGGGGAGGGGAATTATGACTGGAAATGTCTGCAGAGCCACCTACCTGGAGGACTCTGGTTTTAAACAGATACTCCCATATGGGGTTCCTTAGTGGTATAATCAAAGATTTCAAAAAGAATTATGCCCATTATGTATATATTTTCTGGCTCAGGGATTCTGGCTGTTCCCAAGGCTTTGGTTTGAGGGGGTCACCACCAATTTTCCCTGGGGCTTCAAGGCAGCACCCCTCAGGGGCACATCTTCCTCTCCAAACCCCTTGCTGTTCCTGTCTTGTGCTGCCTTTGGTACAGCAGTGAACACTAGCTCTTCTGTCCACATGAGATGATGTCTGCCTTGGTCATGTGACATGTCCTGTATCAGCCCATCCTTTCTTGCTAGGAGTGGGTGTACTGGACAGCTTCAGTTGTCAACTTGACAAACCTGGGTAAAGGGAACCTCAGATGAGGAATTTCCTCCATTGGATTAGCCTGTGGCCACGTCTTTCAGACATTTTCTTGAATGCTGAGTGACTGTTGAGGGAGTACAGGCCACTGTGTGTAGTGCCACCTCTGGGCAGGTGGTCCTGTGTTGTATAAGAAAGCAGATAGAGAACAGGCCAGAGGGGCAAGCCAGTAAGCAGGATACCTTCATGGTCTGTGCTTCAGGTTCCTGCTCTGACTTCCCTCAGTGATGAACTATGACCTGGGAGATAGAAGGTAAAATAAACCCTTTCCTCCTCAAGTTGGTTTTGTTAGTGTTTATATGACACCAACAGAGAAGCAAATTAGGATAGAAATCAGTACCAGAAGTGGGGTACTGATGTGACAGACCTGGCCTGACTGGTTTGGGGAGGACTGTGAAAGTTTTTTGAGCTTTGGACTGAAAAAGCCATTGAGTGTTAGAGCTTAGTGAGCTGTTCTGTGGGGACTTGGAAGATAATGCTGAAAGGGGAACAGACAACAGAGGCCTGGGTCTTAAGTTTCAAAGGGAAACAAAGACTCTAACAGGGCTGCTTGTATCAAATTAGGAATTTTTCGAAAGTGAAAGCTTTTGTGCTTTATTGTAGTGATGCTGGTTAGCTGGGGCTGAAAATCAATAATGGGCATCAAGAGACTGGCATCACTGAGGCGAAAGCTTCTGGGAAGTATTTCCTCATGGTCAGCACACAGAAGCTGTGGTCCAGAAGGGGCCTGAGGTAATGTGTAAGAGTCTCCTACATGGTGCTAGTTTTGAAAGAATGAAGGGGTCTCGAGAGCAGCTGAGGCTTTGTACTGCAAGAATCCAGGAAAGATTATTATGAAGGTGCAGCCTCAGTTGTAGTAAACACCTCTGGGATTGAAGGGGTAATGGAGAGAATTGGAGGCTCTGTACCCTGAGAAGTCAGGAGAGTCCATTGGTGAAGGTGCAGACACAGGTTCAGTGGAGACCCCAGCATATTGTTGATGCCAGAACCATGGGACGAACACCAAGAGCAGTAGCAGGTGTGGAGTGGAGCTGGCCTGAGCCCACAAGACAAGCTACATGTGCCCTGGATGCCAGAGCATGCAAACTGGGGTCAAACAAGTCATGCTTCCCAAGCTCATCTGGAGTCCAGAAGATTGTGAGCGAATTCCAGATGTCCAATCTTGAGGGACTTTGCTAAGGACTTTGGTTTTGCTTAACTGTGCCTGAATCTTCCCTATTGAAATAAGACAGTATCTAACTTGTTTTGGATTTTATAGGTGCCCACAGTTAAGAGACTTTGAACTTTTATAGTATTTGAACTTTTAAGGACTCTAGCACTGTTTTAGTTGTAATATTAATATTAATGTGGGACCATGAGGATAAGAGAAGGAAAGGTTGTGGTTTAACAGAGATGTGTTTGTGTGCCAAACTGACAAGGGGTCAAATGCTCTGGCTGGCGTCAATTGTCACCTTGACACCCCTGGTAAAGAGACCCTCAGGTGAGGGATGGCTCCCAGTGGATTGACCTGTGGCCATGTCTGTGGGACATTTTCTTGATTGTTGAGTGATGTGGGAGAACTCAGCACACTGTGTGTGTGGTGCCACCTCTAGGCAGGCGATCCTGTGCTGTACAAGAAAGCAGATAGAGAACAGGCCAGAGGAGCAAGCCAGTAAATGGTGTTACTCCATAGTCTGTGCTCCAGATTCTTGCCCTGACTTTCCCCAGTGATGAACCTTAGAGAGATGTAAGATAAAATAAATCCTTTCCTCCTTCAAGTTGGTTTTGGTTAGTGTTTTTATCACAGCCATAGAGAAACAAGCTAGGACAGTGGGCTACAAGGAGCCAGCCAGCTGCTGCAATGCAGCAGCATCCCCCCTCTTCTTCAACAGGCCTGCCACTTGACAAGAATAAATACATAAGGCTGCATCTGAGTTTATTTTCTATTTGGAAATTTGTAACATCATTAGCTACAAGTAAATATATCAGTGGGATTAATGGAGTGAATCACACAGCAACTTGATTGGATTTAAGACCACATTATTTCTTTGGGGGTGAATTAGTAAATTTAGCACTGTCAAGAGATGATGGATTTGGAACCCGGGGACTGAGAGTTCTTATCGATCCCGAGAATAGATCAGCAAGAGAATGGCCTCCCACCCTCTGCTTGTAAAGAGAAAGGAGATGTGACTCCATTACTCATGGCACTACTTTAGAAATAAGAGCTTTGTATTTCAGAGCCCCAGTAGTTGCGTCCACATGTGGTAGGTAGCATCACGGGTGATTCTTAAAGGTCCCTACCCCACCTGGATTTTATATTCTTGTGTAATAACCTTTCTGCTTGACAGTGGACCTGAGCAAGTGTTTGGTTTCTAGCAGAGTGAGTCACACAATGTCACTTCTAAGATGAGGTTATAATACTGGCTCAGTGTCTCAGGTTCTCTCTCTCTCTCATCTGCTCTATGGGAAGCTTGGTGACAGAGTCATGGAGAGAGGCCCAGAGAGTTAGCCTGACTATCACCGGCATGAGCTTGGAGTTAGACCCGCCTGCTATTGTCCTGCAAAGGACCGCAGACCAGGCTGGTAATTTGAGAAGCTGTGAGCCATAACCACTGATTGAAGGTGCTGCTAGATTTCAGACCTACGGAAGAACTGTGAGATGAGAAATATCTGTTGTGAGTTGCTCTACATCTGGTGTCATTTGTTATGGGCTTGTTTTGGTAATGAAATGTGAATAGAAGCAAGGTGTATCATTTTTGAGTGCAGGTTTTGACGACAAATGTTGTATAATTTGTCAAACTGACTTCCTGCCCTGAAACTATGCAAACTGGGGTCATGTGACCATGTGACCATGGTGAGCTAAGTCCCACCTGCTTCTCAATACCAGTCTTTGCTGAATGGGCTGTAACTCCTAGGTAAACTTTGAGTGTACACACTCATTTAGACTTCACCACAGCACACGTGTAATTAATGGTTAATCTCCACTGTTATCTTGACTGGATCTAGAATCCCTTAGGAGAGAAGCTTCTGGACGTGCCTGTGAGGGGGTATCTAGATTAGATTCACAGAGGTGGGAAGACCCACCCACTGTGGGTGGCACCATTCCATGGGCTGCGGTCCTGGACTGAACACAGTGGAGAAAGTGAGCGGAGCATCAGGACTCGCCACTCTGCTTCTGGACGATGGGCGCATCGTGACCAAGGCCTGAAGCTCCTGGTGCTCTGCCTTCCCGCCGTGATGGGTTTCTGCTTGACCGTAAGCCAAAGTAAACCCTTCCTCTTTTAAACTGCCTCTTGCCAGGTATTTGGTCCCAGCAATGACACAAATAACTAAGACAACTGCTTAGTTCACCCTGACCAGCACCCAGTTCAGTCACAGAATTACAGGTAGGGAGGCCCAGAGACTCTGAGAAACATATATGCATTTCCTCCTAAGAACACAGCAAGTTTTGCTTAGATGGTTTTATTTTAAAAATTATTTTTCATATGTCTATGTGATGTGTGCATGTGTGTGTCCATGCATGTCCACCTGCATCCATATGCCTGTGGAGGCCTGAGGCTGATGCTTAGAATCTTCCTTAATCACTTTTCACTATATCAATTGAGGCAAGGTCTCTCAGTTGAATCCAGTTTGCATGGATTCTGCTAGTTCAGCTAGCCAGCTTGCTCCAAGGATCCTAGTCTCCACTATCCAAATGATGGGGTTACAGGCAGGCTGCAATGCCCACCCAGCTGGGGGTTTGATGTTCCGTTCTCATGCTTGCATGGCAAACAATGTATCTTCCAAGTCATCTTCCCAGCCCTGTAAAATGCTTATAAGTGGACATTCTTCTCACAAAGGCCATCCCACAGTGATTTACAGGAAGACTTTCAAAGGACCCAATCCTTCGAGCCCTGTAGCACACTTAAACGTTATATCTCCAGAGTGTGTGTTCCAACTTTCAGTGTAGGAACTATGGCTTTCAATAAGTTCATGGGCCAACTTGCAGAGTATGGTCAGATATCACGGTATCTATCTTTTCATTTAATTCTTTAAAATAGTTCTAGGCTGACATAATGATTGTTACACTCAATTTAGAGATGGAAAAAATACACATTTAATGATTAGATGCAACTTTGCAGAGTTATTTGGCTTTAGGCAGGTGTTAGCAGAATCTGGACTTGAGTCTAGACTCTGAACCAATGCTTATGTTGTTTCCATTTAACCCCAAGTAGGCTGAGATACCAAGAGGTAGATGCCCCAAGTTTGGATCTTTACTATCTCCTCAAAAGCCCATGCATCTGGGGATTGGCTGTCATAGTAAGGGGGGCCTTCAGCAGATGGGCAGAATGGCAGAAGTTAGGTGGTTGGGGATATGCCATTGAGGGGTTTATGGGGACCCTGGCTTCTTCCTGTCTCTCTTCACTTCCCAACCACCATGAATAAGTAACTCTGTCTTATCTTGTGCTTGCCCTCAGGATGTGGAACCTTGCCAACATGCCCCCAAACAACTTGCCAACTATGTATGGACCAAAACCTCTGAAATCGTGAGGCAAAATAACCCCTTTTCTTTTAAAATTTATTATCTTGGGTATATGTATCACAGTAATGGAAAGGTGAGCAACATAAGGATACTTTTTAATGGAGGGTATTAGAACCCCACAGGCTAAAGACCTGTGAGAATGGAAATCCTTATGGGGTGGTTAGTAGTTGAGATCTGTTTCTTACTTGTGTCAATGAAGACTGCATCCACATAGATTTTGGTACAGAAAGAACCCAGAATAAATCCACAGGCTGGTCCAAATACCAACATTGTGAACAGGATTCCTGAAAGAAGGTGAAACATTAGATTAAAACACAGAAGCCATTCAATAAGCAAGATCACCAAATGTGAAAGAGATATTTTGATTAGGTGAGATGTTTAATCATGACAAATGACAGTACAATGAGTTAGTTCAAATACCAAGGGGTAGGGGCACCAGTGTTTCCCATCTTTGAAAACTCCATGAAAATACTGCATATCATGCCAGAATTTTACAGGATTTTAATTAGGTGTATGTATTTAAAGAATTTTTTAAAATTTTATTTATTTCTGTATGTGTATGAATGTACTGTCTGCATGTAGGTTTGTGCACCTGTTATTATGCAATGCTGCAGAGGTCAGAAGAGGGCGTCAGATTCCCCTGGAACTGGAGTTCTCCTGGAATTGGAGTTGCAGACGGTTCTTAGCCACCATGTGGGTGCTGGGGATCGAACCCAGGTCTTCTGCAAGAGCAGTTGGTGCTCTTAACCGCTAGGCTATCGCTCCAGCCCCAGGTGTATGTATTTAATTAGAGCTAGAATTAGAGCTGGTTGTGAGCTGCCTGATGTGTATGCTGGTTCTGGAACCAAACTTGAAATCTCTGTACAAGTAACAAGCGCTCTTAATTGCAGAGCCATCTCTGCAGTCCCCACCCTGCTGCCCCACAAGACTTTGGGACATTGCTTTGAACTGCATATTTGTAGGCTTTGCTACTCTTACTTTAATGGGACCTCCCCCCCACATCAGTCAGACATATTAAAATAATCCACACTTATCTTTAGATAGTTTTCTTGCCATCAAGAATTTTGAAGAGGTGGGTGGCCTGGAGAGATGGTTCAGTTGGCAAAGTACCTGCTGCACAAACCTGAGGACCTAGTCACGGCAGCTGGTCTATGAGCCCAGTGCTGGGAGGGCAGAGACAGGAGGCTCCCCAGAGCTCATAAACCACCCTGCCTAGCTCAGTTGATGAGCTCCAGGTTCTGTGAGAATCCTTGTCTTAGGGCTGGAGGGATAGCTCAATGGTTAAAGAGCACTGGCTGCTATGCAGAGGACCCAAGTTCGATTCCAGGCACCCACATGGTATCTAATGACCATCCGTAACTCCAGTTCCAGGGGATTCAACACCCTCTTCTGAGCTCCTCAGGCACTGAGTGACATGTAGGCAATACACTTATACATGTAAAATAAAAAAAATATTTTTTTTAAAAAAAGAATTCTTGTCTCAAAAAATAAAATGGAGAGTAATCAAGGTCACATACCTGATGGCAACTTCTGACCTCCAGAGACATACACATACATGTGCCTGAACACCCACAGGCGTAAAGGCATATGCTCCACCTCTCATGTACATAGATGCCTCCCGCCACACATGATACCCCCCCACACACAAAGAATTTTGAAAAAGGCTTTTGGAATTTTTGTTTTACGTTAATTATGGCTTCACACAATTAACTGAATTTACAGCTGGCTAAGATTCTAGGCACTTATTGTGAAACTCACAAATCCTTGGGAAGTGAGAAAATTTTAAGCTACAAATTATTTTCAAATGTTATGAAATGTTTATAAGCTCTCAATTTAATAACAGTAAAACCCACACAATGGTATATTTGAGAACAGCTGATTAGAGATTGTATAATTCAATTTTGCAATTTCCCTCCCATAGTTTGGAATTACTGTTTATTGTTGTCATTGCAATTATGGCTGTTAAGGACTCCAGCCTGTCTGTGGCATTTGAGGTGACAGCAGGCCTTGCCTGTGTATTACAGCAAATGAGTACAGTACCTGTGCTTTACACAAAACTTCTGTATCATCCTGGGAAAAGCAGTGAGCTCCAACTAAAACTCAAGGGCTATACAGCTATTGAATGAATTTCAGTCTTGCACACATTCTCTGATACCGACCCATTCATTCTCCAGTGCCATGGCTAAAGAAGCAACCCGTCCCTACAAAGACAGCCATCTGATGTAGCCAATTGACTCCATGTATAATTTATGCCTAAAGATGGCCTCGAGGGTGGGTGCTAGTAGGTCCCCTGGGTACCAGAAACCCAGAGCGGGGGTCAACATCAGCTAGAGAACCTAAGCTCCCTGCAGAAGTCCCCAGATGCCTACTGACTGGGGGCTTTGGAGGTGGGGCCTAGTTAGAGCAAGGGGGTGGCTGGAAGCGTGCCTTTTATTCCTGACCCTTCTTATTGGTCACTCTACCCCCTGTTCACTATTAAGTGAGCAGCTCTGGCACTCATGTGCTTTGCCTCTCCACAGGCCTAGAAACAATGAAGCCAAGTGATGAGGGGCGAATCCTCTAAAACCAGGAGCCAAAATAAACCCTTTGTCCTTCAGTTGTTTTTCTAGGGATTTTATCACAGCAATAAAAAACTGGCTGACACACTCATCAAGCTCCTTCTATGATCCAAGCACTAATCTCTCAGGGTTGGGAATTCAGCACTGAACTTCAGTCAAGAATCCTGGTCTTCATCAAGGCCGCTGACTTGCAGGAGGAACAAAAAAGTAAAAGTTCTAAACTATCGACTCAAGTTTAAATGTTTCTAAGTGTTTGGCAAAGGAATTCAATTTAGGAACAGGAGCCCAGAGCCCCAAAGCAATAATTTGAGGTCTGCTTGTAAGAAATGTTAGATTGGGAGAAGGAAAAAAGGATGCTTTTATCTCAAGATTGGCTCTGTGTTTGCCCTCAACCAAATCCTACTCCATGGTTTGAAGAAATCTAGAAAGAAATGAATCAGTTTCTGAATACTCTAAGGACATCCAGAAACCCAAAATCTCACAGTTAGTCTCATTTAAAGAGGGGAGTTTCAAAAGTGAAAATGTGTAACTTTGGAAAGGAATGATATGTACGTGATCAGCATGTCAGGCTTATTTGTCATAGTAATGATAATCATAGCTGTATAAGAGAATGATATGTGTATCTGTGGATGTGTGCCTGGGTGTGTGCATGTATGTGCACGTGTGCATGCATGAATGTGCATGCGTGTGTGTGTGTGTGTGTGTGTGAGAGAGAGCCTGTGCCTATGTGTGTGTGCCTGTATGCACACAGCATATGCATGTGCCTCTGTGTGTGTGTGAGAGAGAGAGAGCCTGTGCCTATGTGTGTGTGCCTGTATGTACACAGCATATGCATGTGCCTGTGTGTGTGTGTGTGTGTGAGAGAGAGAGAGAGAGAGAGAGAGAGAGAGACTGTGCCTGTTATATGTGTATGTCTATGCCTGTCCCTATGTGTGTGTGCCTGTGCCTGTATGTGTATAGCATATGCATGTGCCTTTGTGTGTGTGCATGAGAGAGAGACTGTGCCTGTCATATGTGTGTGTGTGTATGCCTGTCCCTGTGTGTGTGTGCCTGTGCCTATATGTGTATAGCATATGCATGTGCCTTTGTGTGTGTGTGTGTGTGTGCATGTGTGTGCACGTACTTGTGTGTGTACTGTGTCTGTATATGTGTTTGAATCTATGTGTGCTTGTGATTATTTGTATGTGTTTACCTATGTGTGTGCCTATCTATGGATCTGTATTACATGGAGGAGGTGGGTCCAGAACATAGAATCTGTTTGCTTGGGGCAGAATTAAAGGAGTTTCTGTGCTGGGATGGAGTGAGGGAACAGAACTGTCTCTGCCCTTTTTCTATGGGTTGAAAAGAAGGAAAGAAGCAGAAACACTCTGTAAAGTAGCAGGGGGCATGGAAAGCAACTGTCCCAGGCAAGAGTAGGGCCCAGGGCAGACTGAGGGGATTTTCCCTTCAGGAAACAAGGGTGAAGCCAGCCAGCCACATCCTCCTGTTCAGGAAGTGGAAGATGGAGGATGGATTGGAATCCCAGAGTACAGTGACACTTGAGGCTCTCCAGAAGGACCATGGTCTAAGAGAACAAGTCACAAGAGTGCCTAGAAATACACTCCTGAGTCACTACATATTCCCACAGCTACCCCCGTAACATGCCTTCATCATGTGAAGTAAAGGAATTCCCAGAGCAACATAATAATCATTCATCCTACCCTTATAGACTTATTAATGAAAATAATTACTGGCATTGAACAGGTCTACTGTTGGGGCTCTTACTATTGTTAGAAGCAAAGAAATACCTGAGTTTAGGAGTTGGTGCAGACATTGTGCTGTCCCCACACACCTGGGGACAATAGACAGTGAGAACCAGTCAGGGATTTGAGATGGCTCAGGTCCTTGTGTAAATGTGACACAGTAGGGAATGCTTCACACAGGAGCTCAGCAGGGTCTAGACAGGCCAGTGGTCCTGGCAGTTCAGACGGGCAGCAGATGCTGTACACCAAGGTAGCCAAAAGTATGAACTGCGAGTGCTCTACTCTGGTTCTTCTGAAAAAGGTCATTTTATTAGGTATCAGTTCTTCCCCAGTCCCCTAGTTCCAGAGAAGCCCAAAGAACCAAATCCAAGAATGGATATTCATACCCCCGCCCCGTGTGTGTGTGTGTGTGTGTGTGTGTGTGTGTGTGTGTGTGTAGAATGGATATTCATGGGGCTGGAGAGATAGCCTAGCGGTTAAGAGTACCGACGCTCTTGCAGAGGACCCAGGTTTGATCCCCAGCACTGGTGGCTGAGAACCATCTGTAACTCCAATTCCAGGAGAACTCCAGTTCCATGGGAATCCGACACCCTCTTCTGACCTCCGCGGCATTGCACAACATGGGTGCACAAACCTACATGCAGACAGTACATCCATACACATACAAAAATAATAAATTAAAAAAATAAAATAAAAGAATGGATATTCATATGCCCCCCCCTGTGTGTGTGTGTGTGTGTGTGTGTGTGTGTGTGTGTGTGTGTTGTGGTGGGGCAGGAATGGAATCCAATGCTTTCTGGGTTAATGGTCTACTGCTGAGGTACACACCAAGCCTCTTTTGGGACCACTTTCTAAGTGGCTTCTCCTCAGGGAAATGTCAAGGTAAAGCGGCAGCAAGGAGGACAGCCCAACAGAGAGTGGTGGGAAGGATCCTCTCACATCAGGAGGTACAAGGTCTCAGACAGAGCTGCCTCAAGGCGAGGCCCTGGGTCCTTTGGAAAAGCTGGTCCTCTGAAGATCTGAGGCAGATGCCAATCTCACAGAAAGCTATTCAGGAATTTATTCCCTCTGCTCTCCCTTGAATTCTCCAGGCTGTGCTTTTGTTATTTAGCAAAACTACTTCAAAATGCTCTGCCTGAGAAGGTAAGAAGCGTATCAGGTACCAAGCTGTAGCATTCCTGTGTAGAACAGACTACAGCCTCCAGGTCCAGGGAGAATGGTTCATCTCCATGGCTCAGCACTGCCCTCTGCTGTCCGAGTGGTAGCTGTACACCACAGGAAGGGCACTGTGGGGGATCATAAGGAAGAAAAAGCTGCTACATGATAATATTTTTTTTTCCTAGCTTAGGTATATTACTTTTTCAAAAAGTTTTCATGTTTGGATATACACATTTAATAAACAGTTCAAACCTAACCATTCAACAAATAAAACTATCAGTTATTTCTTCTAGACTCAAGAATTCTATAAAAAGATTATGCTAAATAAAGTAACAAAACAGTCCCCTCCCAAAGGGAAAACAAAAACCAAAAACCAAAAACCAAAAAAAAAACAAAAAAAAACAAATGATATATGGTGTCCCTCATTTGTGGATCCTAGCACCAATTCTCTCTTTAGAAGGCAAACTGAATAATTCCTTTTTATTTCTTTGTTTCTTAGTAAATATAACACCTGATGTTACTCATCAACTTGTTTTGTAATGTAGGAAATTAAAATAACATTGATTCTTTATCTGCGTACAACCCTACTATCAAAATGTGAAACCCTATACATGTTTTGGAATTAACCTAGAGTTTATTTTCAGATGTCATAATTTTGGTTTATCAGTGGCGTCCATATAGGCATATTTTGGAATGATATAAATCAGAAGGAACAACAACAACAAAAAGAATGGGTCAAAGATCTGACTGAAACAGTAAATTTAAACCCCAAATGGTAAACTTCTTCATCAAAAAATTTTAAAAAGACTGAGAAAAAGATGAAAGACATGTATAGCAGAATGCATGAGCTCTGATGGGGAGGGGGCAAGGATGGGGAATTAGGTCTAAATTTGATTAAGAAATGTTGTATGAAATATACAAAACTTCAGTAAAAAATATAAATGTAAAATAAAAGTACTGCCATGAAAACAGTGACCTGGGACTGTAGAAACAAAAATATTAGCAAGACAATAAACATAGTAAACCAGGAAAGTTTATGAGACTGGTGCAAATTATCTTGATTTCTACATAGAGCCTGAAAGTGTTCTGGCTATTCTAGGTTAGCCCAAGTATGGACACAGCAAATCCCTCAAGAAAAGCACACCTAGGGATACTAAGTCAGGATAGAAGTATAGAGAACAGGGGATCATTTCTACCTCTAACAGCTGAGAGGATGAGTGAAGGACAATAGTTATGGTGGCCATGTACAGGAATGAAGGAGTAACTCTCCTTGATAAGAGGCTGCCCGAGTCCACACGCCGGGGAAGGGCAGGGCTGCTATTTCCCTATCCAGTGAGTTTTCCTAAGCCTCTCTGCATGAGTCCTTCTCAGTGCTAGGGACCCTCCCAGTTAATGTGCATGCTTCTAGAAGCAATGTGGTAATGGGACTCAGTATTGTACAAACACCAAGGGTCTGACCACATGTACTGTGCCCAAAGAAGAATTTGGACAACCCAAGTGAAATCTTCTATTTGGAATTAATTGGCCAAGAAGAATTATTCAAGTTTATTCATGCTACATGACAGTTAATTAGTAAAAGTAGTGTGGAAAATCTTTTTGAGGATGTAACAAGAGGATTCAACTATGTCTGTTAAAAAAAATGAAAAAACAAAACAAAAAAGCAGAGAAAGATGCAGAAAACTTATGGCAGAATGCATGATCTGGGATGGGTAGGGATGGGGAGGGGGGAAGGGAAGGGGATATATGCCTGAACTGAATTGGAAAATGTTGTATGAAATACACAAAGCATCAATAAAAAAACAAAAAAGAAACTCTCTTGGTTTTGTTTTTGTGACAGCATTTTAATAAGCCAGGCTGACCTGAAACTTACTATGTAGCCAAGGATGACCATGAAGTTCTAATTCTCCCATCTTCATTTGCTTAGTGCTAAGACTAGAGAAATGTATCACCACATTCAATTACAAGGTGATGGGAATGAATGGAAGGAACGCAGGGCTTTGTGCATGCTAGGCAAGCACTTTACCAATCATCCCCAGTGCCCAGTCTGAAGGAGAAAAGTTGTTAAGACTTGTCTTACTGGGTAGCAGAGCTTAATTCTTTCATACTCCTAGGGATGGGCACTACATGATTTTGGCACAAGGAGCAACAAATATATTGAGAAGCCACCTACCACTGTGTGGATACCTGCTTTATGACAAAGTGCAGTTACAAAGTACTGGGGCTGGGTAAACTTCTCCATATCTATGCTAGGATGACTTGAAATTACAGAACGGAAGGAAGCTCCTCCACCTCACAGAGGAGGTGAAAGTCAATTTCAGGCAAGTCTTAGATCTCAGGTGGGAAAGGGAGAATGAGACAGCTGCTAGAAAATGATGGAGGAGAGGAGTTTCGGAAGTTGTAAATGCAGGAAGCACTAGTTGGAAAGAATAAGCTGGTCTGTGTTATAAGAACATTGCCAGCACTGCTGGGCTAACATAGCGGCTAAAACTATCAGTGATTCCAGTTCTAGGGTATACAACACCCTCTTCTGGCCTCTGTGGGCACTGCAGGACACAAATGTACTGACATACATTCAGGCATAACATACAAGAAAAATAAACAAGTAAGTAAATAAATAAATAATAAAAATATGGGTTATCATATGATCCAGTCATACTTTTAGGGCATATACCCAGAATATTCTACACCCTACTACTGAAATACCTTTTATTTATGTTCATTGCTATCCTTTTCAATAATAGCCAGAAACTGGAAATAACATGTATGTCTATTACCTGATAAATGGATAGTGAAGGTGTGGTACATATACACAATGGAATATTACTCAGCTCTTAAAAAAAACAGAATTATGAACCTTGCAAGTAAATGGATGTAACTGGAAACAACTGTCCTGATTGAGCTAATCTACGCTTAAAAAGACAAATATTCCAAATTTGATTGAAAAATGATGTATGATTTATGGAAAAAGTTTAATAACAATTAAAAAAATAAGACAAACATCACATGTTTTCTCATAGCTGGATGCTAGCTGTGAAATCTTAGAAATACATGTTCCAATCTGAAAATTCAGAGGCCAAGAAACTAATAATCAGTCATGGGTGGATTTGTGGGGAGGGTTCCTGAGAGGGGTGGTAGACTGTAGTGATATGGAGGGGGAAAGAGGAAGGGTTTAATGAGGTAGGGAATGGGGGGGCAAGGCAGAAAAGGGAGTGTGGAGAGGGATAAGTAACATTAAACACCTTTAGAAAAGCCATATGGAAACCTACCACTATAGAAGCATATGTATAGATTATAAAAACAGATGAAAAGGATCTATCCTATAACAGGGGGGCATTTCCCTTTATAGACATCATAGGCTAATGAAAAATAAAAAACATCAAAGCCAGGAATGTACTCCCTCTCTAGAAGCCCTTGACCAGGGTCCCATGGACCCTCAAACAATACTGGCCATTGCCTCTTCTCTTTGTTTCCCACAGAAGTAGATGGCAAGTCCCTATTGCTGAAGACACCACACACGAGCTATAGAATGAACAAGGAGAAATAAAGCTGGCGCTGCCTTCAGAGCCCCATCTCTCCTGGACAGCATTCCTGGTGCTGGGAGGTCCTGTGCGCACTACAGAAAGGGACAATAACATCAACCTTACCCACTGTGAATCTTGTGGACTACAATAACAATTAGCCTGGTGATATGCCCAGTGGCGAAATAGTGGCACAAATATTAAGGGAGTGACCACCCTCTCTTTAATTGGACTTAAGATTTTCTTTCTAGAATGAAGCCCGTACCTTACGGTTTAGGAACCTGAGGCTAAATAGATCATATGACATAGGGGAGGAGAATCAAATACTTGTTTTCTACTAGTGATCATATTAAACTGACTCTTTTTAAGTTTTTTTTTATTATATTATGTGTACGAGTGTACTGTCTGCATGTAGGTAGGTACACCTGTGTTATACAATGCTGCGGAGGTCAGAAGAGGGTGTCAGATTCTTCTGGATGGTTCTTAACCACTCTGTGGGAGGTGGGAATCGAACCCAGGTCCTCTGCAAGAGCAGTCAGTGCTCTTAACAACTGAGCCATCTTTCCAGTCCTTAAACTGACTCTTAATGACTTATTGCTATACCCATAGATTAACACATCTCTCAACTCTCACTACAGAAACTTCCTTTTGCAACAGATGGTGATTAACACAGAAACTCACAACTGGACAATGTGCAGAGAACAAGAGGGTGCAGAGTGCTTGTCCCTGAACAGATCATCTATATCAAACTTCTGTCCCCTAAGGCTCTGGGATCATTGTGGAAGATGGATCGTAAGAGCCAGAGGTGGACAATGACCACAAACAGTTTTCCAGACAGCGGGCCAGTTACCCATATGAATGCACAGCAATGGTGACAGCATGCACAAGTCCCATGCAAGCTCAGAACAGGAAAACAACCCAGCATAGACATGAGGAGGTGGGTAGGAAGCTCCAACCCCACCCAGGGAAACAGTGTCAACAGATGGCTCATGAGAGGGGCAGAGACAGACTCTTTCAAGCAAGGGGCTCTAGTAGATGAACCCACAGTGAAGGACATTTGGAGACACAATTAGATTTTATGTGTGTATGTATGTCTATATAAACAATAAACTGGGTGAGGGGCAATAAGGGGAGGAGAAGGATCTCAAATTAGATTGTAGGAAAATCACAAATATTCGACAAAAAAAAGAATACGGTGTACCTGGAACTCCTGTCCATGGATAGCAGGTGTGCAAGTTGATAACTTTGGCAAAAATTTGTCAGTGTCTGAAAAAAAGTGAAGCTAAACCAGTCTTTGACCCTTGATTTTCACTCTAAGAAAGTACCTCACAAAGTGTGTCCACCAGCACTGGCATTCACAGCCAGCAATGCTTGTGCCAACAAGTAAGTAAGATCCCTGTCTCGTAAATAAAATATTCACTCAGGCAGACAAATCTGTATTCTCTATGTTCTGGAATTACCATATGGCAAAGAAAGCAAATCGCTTCTGGGATGGTCACCAGCAACAAATTACAGGAATCATGGATAAAAACTGATACAACTCTGAGCAAGAAAACAGGTGAGTCTGAGTACATCTGTTCACGATTCAAGGCTGCAGAGTTAAACCAGTGATCTGTTACTAGGGAGATGGACTAGTAGAAGACCAGAAATGAATATCGGAAATTAGAATTGGAACTACTGGGTGGAGAGAGAATTATTATTGTTAACTTTTTTTTCAATTTTCATTTTTTATTGATGCTTTGTGTATTTCATACATCATTTTCCAATTCAGTTCAGGCATATATCCCTTTCCCTTCCCTCCACCCCACCCCAACCCATCCCATATCATGCATTCTGCCGTAACTTTCCTGCATCTTTCTCTGTTTTTTGTTTTGTTTTGTTTTCACTTTTTTTTAACAATAAGTGATAATTTGTGAGTACAAGCATCCTTCATGTAAAACCAATTTGCAAGCTCTTGTGCCCAAACCCACACAGCTCATGTTGTTAACTTTTTGTGTGTGCACAATGTGTCTTTGTGTATGATGTGTATGTGTGTATGCACTCGTGTGTGAATACAGGTGTGCAATGCTGTGGTATGCCTGTGAAGGTCAGAGGACAACTTCGGGTGTTATTCTCACCTTCCACCTTGTCTGAAACAGGATCTGTTTTTCCGACTGTGTACATCCGGGCGGCTGGCCTGCAGTTCTGGTCTCCACCTCCCATCTTGCCGTGGGGGCACTGGGATTACAGAGCCGAGGCTATGCATCTGGTATTTACCTATGTTCTAAGGATTGGAACTCGGGTTCTCATGCTTGAGTAGTAAGCGCTTTACTCACTGATCCATCTCTCTAGCTCTTAGTTATGAATATTAATCAATCACATGATTAAGACAGTGATGACAAAGGAAAGAGGTAACTTTATAATGTAGGTATATGCTTTGCTTATAGGTTGTATAAGGAGTTCTTTCACCAGTGTATTAAGCTGAATATCAGTGTTCTATGTAGGAAAACTGAGTGTGCACATGTGATTCTGGGTGGGGGGGACAGAGAGAGAGAGAGAGAGAGAGAGAGAGAGAGAGAGAGAGAGAGAGAGAGAGCGCAAACTATTTGCCAAGTGGTTCTCAGGATGCTGGACTATGTAATTCCCACCTATCATCTCAGGGTTCCCCTGACAACGCAGTCAGCTGCCCTCCTTTCAGATTTACCCAAAGAAACCTGCAGAGATGCTCACTGTGTGCCCTCTGACATGTGACTTCTAGGTATCAGCTTAACCACCATAATCCTTCATAAAACTGGGTCTCCAGGGATCTCAAGCACGGATAAGCAAGACTGAAAAAGCCACATCAAACCCCTGGACTTGACCATGAAAAGGCAGCTGCTTGAATGCAGAGGTCACTTGGCAAGAACTTCACTTGGCAAGAACTGCAGGCTAAATGGAACTTTGTGCACTCAGTGGCTAGACCCTCCAGTCCCTTCAGAGATCACTGGCATGAGGCTAAGAGGATGCTAGAGCTGTGTTCGGACTCTGGAATCACACACTTGCTGGGACGTCCATCCCTCAGCCTCTCCAGCCTTGGCCCTTTATCTGGAAGGGGCATGCTAACAAGACTGATTTTAGGAGGCTGTTGCAAGGAATGTCACTTCCATGTCACAGCCCTGTACGATCCTGGCACAGATGAGAAAGACCAGCTTCACAGATACCCACAGCTTCTCTCTGTGCTAAACGAACAGGGCAAAGAAAGACACAATTGAGACCATATGCCCCACCCCTTCATATGGCTGTGTCTGTGGCCAGGGCCCCATGAAGCCCTGTTCACCGAGCCCACCAAATGCTTAATAAATGTTATCTACCATGACTGTCAAGGCAGTATACATAAGTAACTCTATTAACCAGAGAGATTTCTAAACTATCACCCAGTGATATCCATTTACATAAGCCTTGCTAGTCTAGTTCTGGGTGCAAGGTTTATTTTCTTTTAGAGTAATTAGAAAATATCCCACAAAGCTTTCTGAATGACTAGAATCACAGAAACAAGTAAGATTTCCTAAACACTATATTTCTTTTAAAAACTCTGTGTAAGTACATTTGTGTTACTATGTGTATCTGTGTGCACTTGTTTATGTGACTGCAAGCACATGTGTGTGTTGGTGCCCATGTTGAGGTAGAGGACATCCTTGAATGTGGACCCTGCTTCCACCTGCTGTGTCGGGAGGCTAGCTTGTTACCCTCCACTCTGCATGGGAGGCTAGCTTGTTATCCTCTCCTGTGCATGGGAGGCTAGCTTGTTATCCTCTGCTCTGCATGGGAGGCTAGCTTGTTACCCCCAGCTCTGCATGGGAGGCTAGCTTGTTACCCTCTGCTCTGCATGGGAGGCTAGCTTGTTATCCTCTGCTCTGCATGGGAGGCTAGCTTGTTATCCTCTGCTGTGCATGGGAGGCTAGCTTGTTATCCTCTGCTGTGCATGGGAGGCTACCTTATTATCCTCTGCTCTGCATGGGAGGCTAGCTTGTTATCCTCTGCTGGACCTCCAGCCTCTGGCCATTCTTCTCAGCCTCCCCTTCTGTCCTATGATCACTGAGATTATAGATGTGTTTACCACATTTGGCTTTATGTGGATTTTGGAGATTTGAACTCAGGTCTTCATGCTTGTGAGGGAAGCACTTTACCCATGGGGCCTCTTCTCTCCATCCCTAAAGGTTTTAATTCTGAAGAACAGAATTTCAGAGTGCAGGAGCACCAGAGATGCTGATGAAAAGGAAAGGCAAGCAGCATCCACTCCTGGCTGTCCTTGAGAAAGTGCTGGAGGAGGGATCTAATGCCCAACCTCTCCATGTCCTTTCTTCAGTAAAGGAGGACACCAGAGGATAGTGAGGTGTCATGTGACAGCCCTGACTTAGCAGTGTCTGAGACATCACAGGGCAGAGAAGGGCAGAGCTGAGAGTTCCGTGTTTGAAAGAAGACTATATCTTTTGGAGGAAGCTGTAGTTTTCTTGGAATTGTTCTCACAAAGGGAAAGTTTCTCTTCTATGGCATCTTGGGGCTGGTGTGCATAGGTGACTGCTTCTACCTCCTTGGGAGGAGAGTGGTCTAACCATCTCTTGGTTTGTATAATTGTAAAATCGATGCATTCTGAATGTGGGAGTCACTGTCCCCTGACATCCTGGGGCAACCATTTCTTCAAGTTTCTCCCCATCCCATCTGATATAATTGTGGTCAGTTATAGTTCTCAAGACATGCTCAAGAATTATGTTGGCCTTTTTTTTTTTTTTAGTTTTTTTTTTTCCTTCTTTTTTTTGTAGCTTTGAGGCGGGGTCTCCGTTTTAGTACCAGTGGTCCTGGAGCTCGCTCCATAGCCATGCTGACCTTGAACTCACAGAGATCCACCTACCTCTGCCTCCTGAGTGCTGGGTTTAAAGGCGTGTACCACCACGCCTGGCTTATGTTGGCCTTTTTAAAGAGAAGAAAACAGAAACTCAGAGAGTTAAGTTAGCAGCCCTTAAAGATACCCAGCTTGGGGCTGGAGAGATGGCTCAGTGGTTAAGAGCACTAACTGCTCTTGCAAAGGACCTGGGTTCAATTCCCAGAACCCACATGGTAGGCAGATCTGTGAGTTCAAGGCCAGCCTGGTCTACAGAGTGAATTCCAGGCTAGCTGGGGCTATAGGGAGACTCTGCCTCAAAAAAGATACCCAGCTTGTTTCATGGTGGAGGGAGATGTGACCAAAGCTGATGGGACTGCAGAATAAGTCAGATGGGATTCCAGAGCAGTGGGGTCCTGGCTCAAATCCTTAATTTCTACATGCCCTATTTCTCAATTCTGAGCCTGAGAATAAGTCTATCTACCTTGTGGAAGAGCAAATATTAGATATAACAGCTTGTTAAATGGAATAGATAGGGTGTAGAATTTTCTCAGGATTAAAGAGTTAGGGAAGGATGTCCTACCTGCAGGGCTCTCTCTCCCAAGTGTACTTCTGTGTAGTGGAGCTACCCACCTTTAGACCCTGCCTGGTACCTCAGGTGGGATGAGGAAAAGTCTAGGCTGGTTGTGGCTCCTCCCACTAGAGGGCAGCATCAGCTTAGAAAAGAGCTTCCTAGCTCGTCAATTATCCTTAAGTTCCACTTTCCAGCTGCCTGTGAAACTCTTGGTCAGAACTGCGCTGTCCCACTTGCCTTCTATGCCCTCAGTTTATACAAATGCACTCCCTTGTCTTGGAATCCACAGGCTGAAAATTCTTCCCTCTTAAGGAGCATTCTGCATTCAATGTACATGAATAAAACATAATGCATAAACAGCAGGAAGCCAACGGAGCATGCGATACGTATTTATCCAATGTCCATTGCCCAACGGCACTAAGTAACTGACCTGCTTGTGTCTGAGGAGGAGGGGGAGGACGAAGGTGAGAAGACGGGAACCATTTATGGCGCACATACGATGCATGACAGTCATAATTTATTTCATGGAACTGCTCCTGTTGCAAAGTTTATAAACAAAACAGCCCTAACGCATCTAAGGTGGCATGGTATAGGACGGGGAGCAGGGAACTCTTTCAAGAGAACAGTTAGTGTCTAGAAGGCTTACGGGAATGAGGAAGGGCTTAGGGACTATGCGAAGTTAACCCAACAAGGCATGGCAGCAGAACCTTCATCTCCTGTGCTGACAGTTCAAAGCATTCCCGCATACTTCCAGAGAGAAGGCATATGGTGAGAGGCACACACCGAGCACAGCCTCCAGTGCTACACGACATGGCCTTGCTCAACCTAGTTCTCAACCCAGGTTTTCCAGGCAGGGCATTGAAATTCTACCTGCCATTCCTAGTCTGTCTTACCTTTCCCTTTCTTCCCTCTCTCCCTTCTTTTGTCACAGCACCTGGCCGGCGACATCTCCAGAGTTTTTCTTATAGCCTGCCTGAATACAAAACCAAAACTCCATCTTAGGGACATACCATAATAATGAGAGGCACAGGAAAGGCAGACGCCTTGGGCTTTATTGTTGTTGTTCTTTGTTTTATAATCTTCTTTCCCACAGGGCAAGGACCCTTGTGTTTGTCTGTTGAATTGCAGGTGATTACCAGCCAGGCCTGGGAGTGGTGGGAAACTCCAAGCTCTGAAAAGCCATGTAAATGAATGTCATCCTACCTGGCTAGGTTCTCTTAAGGATGTTTGGGGAGGATTTGTGATTGCTGGAAGTAGCAGCTGCCGGCCTATAACATCATTTCTCAACCCAGTAAACAAAGACTTCTTTCTTTCCTTCCAGCCTTGGGGTTCGGGAACAGGAGTACATGTCTCTTGGGCTGACTGGCCTCCAAGTACCTGGAGGTGAGACAGGTGCCAAGGAACTTGAGCTCCCACCTTGGCAAGCACAGGCCACACTCCCATCGCAGAGTCCTTGGGCAATCCCTGAACCAGAAGGGACAAGACAACATTGGGTGATGCTAGAAGATGTAGCTGGGCAGGGGAGGGTGGGGAACAAATAGCATTACTGGGAGAAAGCCCATTCAAATTAACAACAGGAATGACATCCTACCTGTCACTTCAGTTATCCTCCCCAAACTTTTTTCTGCAGAGCCACTGACATGTAGGTTCCTCTTGGTTTCCCACCGTCCCTACCCCAAACCTCCAGTAGGGGGCAGTGGAGAGGCAGTGGCAAGAGGCCAATAAGTTGGTGAAGCAGTGATCCACTTTCCTTATCCAGTTAGAGGCTGAACTGATTTTCCACACACCTGTATGCGGAAGTCCTTGCTTCTAGTACCCCACATTGTGACTACTTGGAGAAACGCCCTTAAAAGAAGCAATTAAGTTAAAAAGAGGTTCTTACAATGGGCCCTAATCCAAGAGGCCCTAGTCCAACTGACCAGTATCCATATAAGAGGAAATTTGGATACAGAGCAACACCAAGGCCACACACATAGAGGAAAGGTTATATGAGGACAAAGCCCATTTCTGAGCCAAGGAGAGGGCTTCACTTCAGACCCCACCCTCCAACTGTGTCTCCATCTCAGATGCCCAGCCTCCAGAACTCTGGAAATAAATGTCAGTACTTTAGGCCTGGACCATTGTGTCATATGGCCCTAAAAAACATACAGCTCAAGAATGGTGAAAACCGGAAACTGAGATGTGCTACCCAAACGACAGGCCAGATAGCAAGGTGAGCTGATGACAAGTAATGAAGCTTTCCCTGCACTTCCAGATGACAGGAAGAAACCAATGCACAGCTCTCCTTGATTGGCTTTACTAATATAGGACCCTCAAGTTATTATCTCTGGACTCTTCACTGAGGCCAGCAGGGGGCAAGCTCTGAAATAAAAGTCTGCTTAATGTTGCTCAAAAGACAACTAGGTAGTGAGTCTGAGTGGCAGGGTAACTGCAGAACTTTAGCCAACAGGAGAGAAATAACCCAATCACAGCCTAGGTCCCGGGTGTGGCTTTAAAGGCTTATTGGTATTGAGGATGACGATGGGGGGAGGGTGGTGTGGAAACCTCTGGAGCTGCAGGCTGAGGGCTAGCCTAGCACCTTCTATGCACTATTTCACAAAATCCCCACAACCCCATCAGCAGATACACTCTTATTTTACAGGTAAGGCGACTAGGCCACAGCCCAAATGACACATGTGCGATAAAAATATGAAATAATAAAGTGAGGGACTCTGGATAGAGTGACTAGACCTCTGGATGAACTCACACTGAGGAGCATCTGGGACACTAACCTGATACAATAGGCTTTAACACAAATGTCAGAGTGTATGAACTCCAGTGTGTGGGAGGGGAGGCTATGGGCGGGTGCCAATGGAGAAGGGGTACAGGGTGATTGTGATGGTTAATCCTGGGTGTCAACTTGACTGGACTAAGGAACAAATAAGAGAGAAAGGATCTTCGGATTGGACTACCTCAACCCGGATGGCCCACCCCAAATGTGCGCGTTACCTTCTGCTGGCAGGCAGTATTAAAGGCCATGCCAGAGGGATCTGGTCCCTTTTTCCTGCGGCTTGCCTCTCTCTCACTGGTGAGTTTGTCTTGCTGCTATGATCAACCCTATGGATCCCAGCGTGTACTGAGACTGGCAGATCTCCTGGAATCCATTGGGCCTTCAGCACCAGATTGGGACTACTGAGACATCCAGTCTTGCGGACTGAGCAGTTCCCCGGATTCTCAGCCTCTCCAGTGCAGCGCAGCTACTGTTGGACTCCTTGAACTCTGTCACGTGAGCAAATCAATAAATTGTATATAGCTATATATTCGTCCTGTTGTTTCTGTTTCTTTAGAGAACCCTGACTAATACAGTGATTAAGATTGATTGAGATGTTCCTTATGAAGTACAGAAAAATTCAATAAAAATAAAAAATAAATAATTAAATATTTTTAAAATTTACAATGTTTTATTTATTTTTTAATTAAATAATTAATTAATTTATGTGTATGAGTATACTGTCTGCATGTAGGTTGGTGCACCTGTGTCATGCAATGCTGCGGAGGCCAGAAGAGGGCGTCGGATTCCCCTGGAACTGGAGTTAAAGATGGTTCTCAGCAGCCATGTGGGTGCTGGGAATCGAACCCAGGTCATCTGCAAGAGCAGTTGGTGCTCTTAACTGGTAAGCCATCTCTCCAGCCCCAATAATTGAATATTTTTAAAAAATGAAATAAAAATAAAGAAGATTTAAGAAAAGTGAGGAAAGAGGGGAAGAGGGGAGCTCATGGATCAGATGGGCAAAGGCAGAGAGGTGGGAGGCCAGGAGGCAAGTATGTGGTGGAGGTGGCCCCCCAAAACAGTGTGTGGGCACAGCTCAGGAGGAAAGACTGAGCTAGGAAGTCAGACCATAGCAGGCCTGGCATGTGGGGCAAAGGTGGCCCCTCACACGTATGTAGAGAAACTGAGGTACAGAGAAATTAGAGTATAAGCATACAGGCACCTGATTGGCTAGAATTTCAAGTCCAGTAGACCTCGAACCAATACATACTTTTACCAATAATTAAGCAAGAGAAAATGGCAGCTGAAGCATTGGGGATACAGAAATCCTTCTAGAAATTTCTAGGAATCAGTGTGTGTCGGGCTTTAGAGATCAGCTCTGACTGCAGCTAACCTAATGCTGAGAAACAGCTTCATGAGGAAGACAGAACAGGATGGATTGGGGGGTTCAACCTCGAGCATGCACCCCTTGAAGAGTGGAGGTCCCTGGCCTAACCTCATCTATCTAGCCTCCACAAGTACATGATTCGCCTCCAGTGGAATTGGGTGGAAAGTTTAGGCATGTGATGCTGTCACTAGAGGGAGCCAGACACCTTTGCATGACAAAGATCCCTAGCTCCCAGGCTTGGAGACCATTTTCCACTTGAAAGCAGGATTACCTGCTCCTTTAAAGGTGGCTCACTACCTAGAGGTCAATGAAGGCACAAATGAGTCTTGGGAGAACTGTAGTCATTAGAGAAGGTGTTAATTAAAATGGCTGAGAAAGTATGGAAAGTCTTTACCCTTACAAGTTCTGATTTCACAGTCTGCACTTGGCTAGATTAACCTGCTGAATACTTGCCAACTCACATTCTCCTTTTAAACCATTAGGGGTTCACTACTTCCTAACAGATGCACCTTCTATACCTATGAGTTCTAGGAAGATGGGCCTCTAAGAGTGGGCCAGGGAAACCAGGTCAGGGAGGGGTGGGGACCTACTCAGAGCCTTCTGCTGAATGCACATTGCGGGGTGTGGCTGCCCCACCTTCTAACAGATGCAATGTTCTCAGAGGCAAGAATCTCACCATCAGAATTATATGCTGCATCTGACAGCATCTACAGCAACATGGTTACAGCTGCAGAAATCCCTCTGGCTGGGAGACAGGCTGGTGTCTCCAGACCCCAATGGAAGAAGCAGACAGTAGACAGCCAGGCAAGCCGGCTACAGGGACCAGCTGCTGCAGATCTGGAACATTCAGCACCCCACCTCCATGGGTGCCTTTTGTTTGAAGAACTGTGGTGAACAGTTAAGTTGCTTGTGAAATGCTAATTTCACCCTGATTTATCACCTAGGGGCACAGGGCTGCTCGCTGACATGACAGACTGGAATTTGAAGGCTGGAAAAAGTGAGGATGGATTATTAAGTTCCAGATTTATGTGTTCCGTGAGCAGGGAGCTGTTGCTGTCAGGTGTTGACAGGGTTCAGCAGGAGAAATGCAGGCTAGACAAACTTCATTTACTCCTGCTTTCTGATAGGGTCAGAAGCCGATCAGTGCAGGGAAAGTCATAAACACATTGCAAGGGGAGGCAAGTATGGACTGGACAAACTGCTTGCTCAGAGCTCAAAAGAGGGAAACTGCATAGGGCTGCACGAAGAGCTGACCTTGGCTTGTTGAGCCGGGAGAGAGGCACGGGGAGTCTTGTCAAACAGGATGGGGCCTGGGGCCCTGTGGTATGCCAGCCGGCTTTCTCTTCTCCTGTATTCTGAACATGTGATGAATGCATCCACCCAGTATGCTCAACTTGAGATGCCAGACTGGAGGCAGAACAAACACTCAGGATGAATAACTCAGGCCAAATTCATGGACCGGAAGTGCAATGTTCCCATTACCCACGTACAAGCCCTCAAGGAGGACAAACTTGAAAAAGTATAGTACAACAGACCTTCCAGGCAGGGAGAGTTTCAGTTGACTAGAATTCAGCATCCCTATCAAGGAAGCAGTTATCCCCAACTCCGATGAAACTTTGATCTACTGACAGAACCAGGGGACAAGGGGGGGGGCTCCCTCATCTTCTCTAATGGCCAGTCCTGCATATGACACTGAAAGGGCCGTACCATACTGGATCATCTCCTGAAAGGGGACTTGGGAGAAGAGAGAGGTGTGGGAGGCCTGTGTGCCCTGCCAAATGGCTAGCCACTGAAATTTAGCCTTCAAAAGAATGAGCAAGAAGCATGACTGAAACGCCACTACAGGGAACAAGAGCATCCACTAGGTTTCTCTCCACAAGCTGAAAGCAGATACATGATCTAGTTATGACAGGCAGATGACCTGACGCTTCTGATGCCTGCTGAGCAAGCTGTCCTGAGGGCAAAGAGGCCCTTACCAGCAGGGGTGCTCCATGGGAAGCCATATACCCAGGTAGCTAGCTTAAAGGGGACAGCATTTCTGCTGGCTAGCAAGAAAGCAGACAAGATGGTCCTCAAGATTTCGAGACTGAGAAACGCCAGGCACGTCTCCACTTTTCATCACCCCAGACATACTGAGGACATGGAATCTACAGATGTGTGAAGCATCTTCCCAAAGGCGAGGAGATGACCGTACAACAGCACCATCTGACAGCAGGATGTAGGAGCCCACCAGAAAGCCATGTCAACCCCTGGCTTGCTCAAGAGTTTCCACACTGTATTGAATCAGCAGCATGTACTAGATTTCACTGAGTCTTAGTCTCCCAGGATTGCTTTTCTGGCAAAGTCGACTATGAAGGAAGTTTCTCTAGGGAAATGTGAGACCTGGGATGCCATTTCAGATTGGAAAATGGAGCAGGGAATTTGCTGAGCAGTGACTACTTTTGGAAAGGCATCAGGACAGGGGAACACATGGACAGCAGGTCTCCTGGGCCCACCTTGGAACAGAACTGGAGTGAACACTTGGCGACAAGCCTCATAATCTTGGAAAAAAATCTTATGGCTCTGTTTGGAGATAGAGAGTTGGGGGATGACTGTGTAAAGCAAAAATTCTAGTTCTGCTATTACTCAGTCTACCGAAACCTCTTGTCCTGCTCCGGATACCTCCTCTGCAGTGAAGAGCTGTACTTTTGAACTGTGAGCCCAAACAAACCCTTTCTTCCTAAGTGGCTTTGGTTAGATCATTTTGTCATAGCAACATGACAAGTAAATATGAACCCCTAAAGTAAAGGGTGACCATGCTTAGAATTGCTATTTCTAATTTTTCTCAAGATTATTATATTATTATCATTTATTGTTTTGCACTATCTAAAATCCTTTGAATCCTATCAATGAACTGAAAAGCTATCAGAATCCAGAAGGAAAATGTTGAAGCACTTGCCCTGTCCTGCTGACCGGACATCTCACATGGAGCCCGTCACAGAAGAGCTGATGTGTCACTAACTGCACCCCGACAGTTGAGAAAAACAGACCCCTGGTTAAGATGGTCCCTGGGCCCTAAGCAAGTCACTCACTAGAAGGGAAAAGAGGTCCTCACACCCAGGGCCCCAAATCATGACTGAGGCATATCAAGTGTCTCTTGTTTGCCCGGAATGGCTGTAATACACAGGTACAAATGGCTTGTCATCACAAACTATTCTGGTCACCAAGCAAATAATAGGCACTAGAGAAGGCTCGGCTTCTTGCTTCACAGTGGGGATTCTGAGAACATGAGAGAAAAAGTGGCGTGTGCTCAGACTTCACAACTGAAGAATTAGGGCCAAAAGAGAGGCTACAGGCTGCTAAGGAGTGTCCCCTGTCACAGCAGCCCTCTGCCACCTATACTGCCATGCCAGAACACTGTATTAGGAAGAGTACTGAGGCCTACCAATCATCCTGTGAAACTTCATGCCAGGGGACAATTTTTCCCCAGAGGTATGACACAACTTTCAGAACATGTACCTTTAAGGCTCAAAGGGGAACAAATATCCTTCTACTTGATCTGTTCCCAAATCCTCCACCCCATCCTGTGAATTCCTTCCAATTGAGAAATCTTTGTGTTCCCTCGTTTATGTCATGATAGACTGACAGCTGCCTCAAGCTCAGAGCCCCCCCAACCTATGGGCAGCACTATCAGAGGGTGGAGGCTGGCTTGAGACAGCCAGCTTCTAGGGACTGAGCACTGGGGCTAGGCTGTTTTCTTCTCTTCCACAGCCTGTTCTCAGGACCACACTCTGGTTGCAAGGCCCTTACCCAAGCTCTCCTGTCTCTCACTTGTCCCCAACCCCTTTAGTTTCCATGCTTCTTAACGAGTTCCCAGAAAAGTGTTCCCAGAGGCTGTGCCTCACATCCAGCTTTCATTTCTTCTGCCTGATAACACTGTTTCTTTGGATTTCCTGTGCCCCATACAGCTAGCTGATTTGTTACTGGTCTTGACACCGTGTGTGCACACGTGTGTATTGACTGTGGTGAAGCAGACATAAAAATTTACCATCTTAACTATATTCAAGTGAGCAGCTCAATAATGTTCAACACATTCACACTGTTGGGCAAGGAGTCTCTAAGAACTCTTAAAAATAATTCTTAAAGATGCAAAATTTCAACTTCAGAAGAACAGATTAGAATAACAAAGGTCCAAGCTGGGCATGGTGGTGCACACCTTTAATCCCAGCCCTTGGGAGGCAGTGGCAGGCAGATCTCTGTGAGTTCAAGGCCAGCTTGGTCTACAGAGCAAGCTCCAGGCTAGCTGGAGACCCCATCTCAAAAATACAAACAAAACAAAAAAAAAACAACAACAAAAAGAAGAATAACAAAGGTTCAGACAGCACAGCTAGCCAAGGCCATCACCAATTCACGGTGACCTTTCCATCTCTCCCTAGCCTGGCCCTCCTGCCTTGTGGTACTTCAGTGTAACTCGCTGACATCATCTCAACAGTAACCACTGGCTCTCACTCCCAATCATATAACAGTAACTGTAGAAGGTTGTTTAACTTTCAAGGCCTTAAATTCCTTCATCCTAAAAATAATGCTGTGAGGTACCATTGAAATCTACATTGCAGACTAAGAAGCTGAGAAATGCCCAGTGATGTCCTAAGATGCTACTGCTGTTGAGACTCAGGCTCATGTGCTCTTTCTGTTACAGCTTCACCTCTCTGGGGAGAGGGTAACTTGCTTTGAACAGCTGGCTCTGAATGAGCCTGTGCCTGCGAAGCACCAGAGTCTCCAGTCTTCATCTAACTCTGTCCTTCCTGAATTCTAGTGGGAACCCTCCCAGTTTGACTTCTTTTAGCATTTTCTATTTTTTCTTATTTTAACAGTATAAAGTTACTGCAGTAAGTCATGCTAACGATTTTCAGCTTTATTCTTAAGTCTTCTGGGAGAGAAGCAGGAAAGGAATGACAGATTTCTGTTGCCTGGGTGGGATCTCAGGCGCAGCCGCTCCGGGGAAGGGGAAGGCATTCCCCAGTGATCCACTGTGACTCATTCATAACTTCCCCAGCAGAGCTCAGCAGAGATGGGAAGGCAAATGCGAAGGGATTCTCAGTGCTGAGGATTGTGTCCTTGTCCAGAGGGCTGGGCTCCCATGCAGGAGTCTCTCTGGCCCTGGATCCCTGGGTGGGTTTTGGCAGTGTCTGAAATGAGTTCAAAGTTTGCTGAATCACATGAGACAGATCTGTAAGAATGGAATGGCCCCATCCTTGCGTGATGAATTTTCAAGTGGAAATGATTTTTCCCTCAGATAATTGTTATCAAGAGAAACCCTGCAGAAGTTCAATCTGAGTCAAGGACTGTGGGGTAACCTTCCACTGAGTGACCTTTTACCTCAAGTCTTAATCCTCTAAGGAGACTAGGAAGCTCTCAGAACTCCTATCACACTGCAGTGAAACTATCTGCTTATAATCCGATGGTCTATTTGGACCATGGTCTCTCTGTTCCAGCTCTATAGTCTTAACAAGGTGAGTGATTCTTGGTTTGGGGAAAGGTCTGTCCTTGGCATCACAGGCACTATCTGTAGCCTCCTCTTAGACTTATGACAACCAAAAATGTCTTCAGCTATTGCCAAATAATATCTCCAGGAGGGTAGACATGTCCTTTATTGAAAACCACTAATTCAGAGTACCATGTGTCTCTATCATCCAGCATGGCTGACCCTGGGATGAAAACTGAAAATATGTATGGATTCCTAAGAATCTCCCCAGGAAGCAAGTCTGGGACACAGTAGGACATGGATGGGACAGAGAGAACTCAGAAGGGCCCAGGTCTCTTCAGTCACATAGTTGGAATGACAGGGCAGTGGACTTTATGGATAGGCCAATTCCATGGTTAAGGGGGAGCCTTGAGCAGGGAGCTCAAAGAGGAACTGGCTAGGGAATCCTTTAGCTTTCTAGCTCTGTCAGCCAAGGAGCAAGGCAGCTGACGCCATGCGGACAGAACATTCCAAGTGCCTGCAGCTGTTAATTAATGAGGAGCATGTTCAGAGGCTTGCTTCAGTTCGGGACTTGTGTTGCTGCAAATTGCCTGGAGGCTTGTAGTCCTACCAAGCCTGGGGAGAGGAGAGTACATGGTTAAAGCTTTCTCTAGTACCTTAAACTAGTGAATCAATGATCAATGGAGAAGACTTGAGGTGGCCAGAGGAGCCTCAGGGCCCCAGTGCAGTGGGGCTATGAATGCATTTAGTTGCAGGGTTGAAGTGCTGTCTTAATTAGGTTTGAATCCTGCTTGCTTTATCTGAACAGAAAAGTAGAGAATAGAGTAAATCGTCTGATTCACATTTGAAAGTGGGAGTGAGGAGGGGGTGGGGGATGGGACTCATGCGGTTAGTGACGGGGTATCTGATTTGCTGAGCAGAAAAGTCTAATTTCTTACTCCATCACTGCCATTTTCTCTCAGAATCACACTGATGATTAAGAAGGCAGACAGCTTCATACATCTCTACCCTGAAGCCCAGCCACACTCACCTCACCTGATTTTGCATGGCAATGTTGTTAGGAGATAGCGTGGGCAGAGTACTGCTACTCCCTGAATATTTCTGCTATTCTGAAATTCTCGCCTGAAAACCTTAACCCTCAAAGTGATAGGTTGCTGGGATATAACTTCAGGAATGAGATTAGTGCCCTTATAAAGGATCCCAGAAAGCTTCCTCTCCTCTTATGCCGCATGAGGACACAGCAAGGTGTGGGACCACAGCCCTGGGTTCGAGCTGCATTGCGCATGTGACTGCCTCTATGAACTGATTCGACCCGCCTCACGGGTCAGATGATGTGTGAGGTAAAGGGTCGGGATTGGCTGCTAGGAGGTGATGTTACACTGCCTATATAAATGACATGTTGCACTTGAATAAAGGGGAACTGCACTTGGAATTCTCTCTGCCATGTGTCCTCAGGCTGTTAGTGCAGTGACCACGTGCATGCCCTCTCCACAGCCTGTTTCCACACAGGATTAAGAGCTGCCACACCAAGGTGTTCATCATGAGCCAGAAAGTAGGTGCTTTCCTGAACACTGATGCTACAGGGATTTGATCTTGGACCTTCCAGCCTCCAGAATTGCTAGAAATAATTTGTTGTCAGTAAGTGTCCCAGTCTCTGGCATTTTATTATGGATCAGATAGGCAGCATTCCTTCCTAGGGTAGGGCTAGTAGCTACAAGGGAAAGTATTAATGTATTCTGACTTACACTCATGATTCTTGAAATTCTATCTTATAGTCTGATCTACTTGTACTTAAGCGATGCTTAATGAGTTTGATTTAATGATTCAGTTGATGATACCTGATACTGTTAAAAGTGTTTACTATACCATGCTTTTATAAATATATGCGACATTTTTTTTTCCAGAGAAGGAGACAGGAAAGAAGCAATGGTGAGGTGCCCCAATTTCATGCCCCTGGTTGGCTTACTTGTGTTTTGTGAACACTCCAATGCTTTCCAAGGAGATAGAAGAAAGAGTCTGGGACCCACAGGGCAGGTATAGGGGCTGTTGAGCTCAGGTAAGGGCCAAAGAGCCCAGGATTCAGGATGCATCAGAGAGGCAGAGGAAGGAGAGGACTGGATTTGGCCAAACTGGATATTGCTGGAACTACAGTCTAGCACCCTGTTTGAGCTAAGCTACAGCTTTCTTACTTTAATTCACCAGTCATGAGCTCACCATGGCCCAATAGGACCAGAATACAGCATTTTATAGAAGAAATAGCAGGAGAGTTGTAAATGTTTTAATTTGTGGAAGGAGATAGTGGCATACCTCTGTAAATGAAGCACATAAAACAAGAAAATTTTATGGCATATAGATAATATCTCAATAACACTGTTATAAAAAAGAAAAGGAATGGGGCTGGAGAGATGGCCTAGCGGTTAAGAGCACCGATTGCTCTTGCAGAGGACCTGGATTCGATCCCCAGCACCCACATGGAGGCTGAGAACCAACCGTCTTTAACTCCATCCAGTTCCAGGGGAATCCGACACCCTCTTCTGACCTCTGTGGCATTGCATGACGCGGGTGCACAAACCTACATGCAGACAGTACATTCATACACATAAATGAATAATTAAAAATAAATAAATAAATATATTTTTTAAAAAGAAAAGGAATAACAAATTTCTTTAGAAAGGCTCTAAAGGATTTTGAGTGCATGGATCCCCCTTAATTACTCTGGAACCAGGGACTACATGGGAAAGGCTGGCAACTCAAGTTTTATGACAACTTAACTGTATTATTTATCCTGAGCCCATTTTCCTTTTATGGTGGCAGAAAATCTGGAATTGGGACTATATTTTGTCTCAATTCATCCCAACAATTAAAAAAAAAGGGTTTATTATTCCCCCCCGTGCGTGTGTGTGTGTGTGTGTGTGTGTGTGTGTGTTTGTGAACACACATGCATGCTTGTGCTACAGCGTGCATGTGGAGGTCAGAGAACGATTTGCAGGAGTCAGTTGCTTTTCTGACGTGTGGGTTCCAGGGATTGAACTCAGGTCATCAGGTGTGGCTGTAAGCATCTCTACTCACTGAGCCTTCTTACTAGCACCCAACTTCTTAAACTTCGGTAAGATTGAGTAGGTACGGGGATGGGAGAGGATGCAAGTGAACATAAAGTAGAATTTAGCAGGAGTCTCCATGGTGGGGTTCATGCATAGGAGGTCCTGTTAGGAGATTACCTATCTCTAACCTGGCCTCAAGATCAGCCTGTTGCAGACATTAGCTTGTTCCCATCACAAGTTAACACAGAGTAAATGTCCCAAACCTCATTCTTGCCATCTACATAATGAGGATAACTTAAGCATCTACTTCAAAGGGTTATTCCATAGGAAGAACAATGCTGGGCTCTGTGGTCTTTTAAAATTGCATTGTTCGGGCTGCAGAGATGGCCTAGTGGTTAAGAGCACCAACTGCTCTTGCAGAGGACCCGGGTTCGATCCCCAGCACCCACATGGAGGCTGAGAACCAACTGTCTTTAACTCCATCCAGTTCCAGGGGAATCCGACACCCTCTTCTGACCTCTGTGGCATTGCACGACACAGGTGCACAAACCTACATGCAGACAGTACATTCATACACATAAAAAATAAATATTATAAAAAATACTCAACTTAAAAGGATCAATGAAGCCTCCTCCCTTGTACTTTGTACCTAGAAAGTGAGTTGAACTGATTCTCCTTGATCTGCACGAGTCTCGGATGGTCCTTATTGTCCTTGTTTACTAGACAGAGCAAGAGAGGCTCCTAGAAGTTAGGACACTTGTCCGGGTCACCTGGCAAATGAGTGACAGAGCTGGCACTTGTAGCCAGGCCTGGCTGATGCTGAGGCAGGCACCTGACGCTCCAGCATTCTCTGCCACATGCACAACACTCTACCTCTGTCTCCAGGGCTTGGACTGAAATGACTTTTTTTTTTTTTAAGTCTTTTCGAGACAGGGTCTCCCTGTGGCCCCAGCTGTCCTGGAACTCACTCTGTAGACCAGGCTGGCCTTGAACTCACAAAGATCCGCCTGCCTCTGCCTCCCGAGTGCTAGGATTAAAGGCGTGCGCCACTGCCCGGCTATGAGTTACTGGATATGTACACATGAAGGATCCAACCATCAGCATAACGATACCATCTCTCCCCAAATTTTTGTTGAGGTTCACTCTCGGTTGCTATGACCGCATTCCCCAAATGAATCACCACCTTGGCACATCCAGTTCCCAAATGGTTAAATTCCTTCTAGTCAGAGCTTGATACTACATGCAGAATCCTAGCTAGCTGTCTGGAGCTATTTTTAGCAACTCATTTTGGCTGTCCTTTTTGGGTGACCTCATGGCACAGGCTGAGCAGGTATTTGGTCCAGGGTTTTCTCCTCTCTGACTCTAACACTGAGAAATGCCCAGGTTCCACAGACTGCTCCAGTATAAATCTGCAATTTCTGACTATGAGGAGGGAGCACAGGAAAAATGAGGCAGGAGGGCCCTGGGCCAGAAGCCAATTTCAGGATGCGCAGAGGTGGGAGATGTTGGATGAGCCAGTGGTTTTCTGGCACACTGATTTCAAGACTGTACATACCTTAGTGAGTATCCAGGAGAGGGCCCACACTGATGGTCCCAGGGGCCAAACTCCAAGCCTTAGGAGGCCATGTAGCAGGATCCCAAGAGTGGCTAGACATGCCAGAGACTGCCTCAGGCTTTGATGCTAAATCTTAGCACCCCTGTTACCACCTTAACAGTGTGGTATCTGTGGGTCGGGTCCACCACTAGAAAGGCTTTCCTGGAGGAAGGTGCTCCTGTTCTGATAGCCCTCTCCCTTCCAAGCTTTCGACAATATCAAGCCTCCCCCCCCCCCCCCCCCCCCAGCTCAGCAGAGAGTCTTCAGGGCTTTCCAGATGACACATATACTTCCTCAAGTGTTACTCCTCCATAAAGTTGCTCCTGGCGGTCCCACTGAGCTTGCAGAATTGTATTCCTTTGAGCCAAATAAATGTGCAACCCAAGTTTGATGTACTGAAGGCATCTGCATTCATTAAAAATATGCAAATTCCCCCAGAAAGGAAAGCATCCCTGAGTCACAGGCACTTCCCTGATGGCATGCACCCTCTGTGTTTCCCAGAATGGGCACTGTGACAGGTGAGGAGGCTTGGGAAGGCCTGGCTTCCATGCCTGGGACTCAAGAGAGATTTGTGGTGGGTGCTTTCTCTCAACACACCCTAGCTGAAAGTCCTTCCAAATCATATATTTTTTTTATAAAGAGCACGATGAAAAGTCAGGAGCCAAGCTACATAAGACCCAACCAGGAAGGTCTCTACTACATGACAGCGGCTTGTCCCCTGGGGTTTAGTTTTTCCTATGCTTCTGTTGTAACCTGCATCACTTGCTCACAATCTGATAGAAAGGAATGACATGGGAAGCCACCCTTCTGGAGCACTCTGTGCCCTGGGACTATGGGAGGGACAATTTTTGACTCACTGCTGCCATGTGAGACAGGAAAAATACCGTCCTCTAGCTCATTTACAAGTAAAGAACACTTTTTTTTTTCATGTGTATATTTCTTTTTTTTTTTTTTTTTTATTTTTTTTTTTTTTTATTGATGCTTTGTGCATTTTGCACATCATTTTCCAATTCAGATCAGGCATTTTTCCCTTTCCTCCCCCCCCCCCCACCCCATCCCAGATCATGTATTCTGCCATAACTGTCTTGCATCTTTCTCTGTTTTTTTTTTTTTTCCTTTTTTTAGCTATAAGTGATAATCCATGAGTACAAGCATTTAACAAAGGATATTTACCTAATTTAATTTACTTAGTTTACCTAAGTCCCCCAAACCTGCAATAGGAAAATTGGATCCAACACTTGGGTCATGTACCCCACATGGGAATTGTGACTCTGACCACATGACCTCAAAGCCTGTGAGGCAGACCACCTGTGAGGCTGGGTTTCCATGATGTACGCTCATGTGCTGAGTGGCAGCGGGGGCAGGGGGACTGGGTTCTAACCCTATTCCTGAAAGGACTGGGTGGTTGACAAGTTCACACAGCCCCAGGGCTGTGCCACCATTACCATATGGACAGGAGGGTTCAGTGAACTGGGACTGTGGACAGGAGGGTTCAGTGAGCTGGGGACGTGGGGACCTGGAGTAGGAGGGTTCAGTGAACTGGGACTGTGGACAGGAGGGTTCAGTGAACTGGGGATGTGGACGGGAGGGTTCAGTGAAGTGGGACTGTGGACGGGAGGGTTCAGTGAACTGGGACTGTGGACAGGAGGGTTCAGTGAACTGGGACTGTGGACAGGAGGGTTCAGTGAAGTGGGACTGTGGACGGGAGGGTTCAGTGAGCTGGGGATGTGGACGGGAGGGTTCAGTGAGCTGGGGATGTGGACGGGAGGGTTCAGTGAACTGGGGATGTGGACGGGAGGGTTCAGTGAGCTGGGGATGTGGACGGGAGGGTTCAGTGAAGTGGGGATGTGGACGGGAGGGTTCGGTGACCTGGGGATGTGGACGGGAGGGTTCGGTGACCTGGGGATGTGGACGGGAGGGTTCGGTGACCTGGGGATGTGGACGGGAGGGTTCAGTGAAGTGGGGATGTGGACGGGAGGGTTCAGTGAAGTGCGGATGTGGACGGGAGGGTTCAGTGAGCTGGGGATGTGGACAGGAGGGTTCAGTGAACTGGGGATGTGGACGGGAGGGTTCAGTGAGCTGGGGATGTGGACAAGAGGGTTCAGTGAACTGGGGATGTGGATGGGAGGGTTCAGTGAACTGGGAATGTGGACAATGAAGTGGGAATGTGGACAGGAGGGTTCAGTGAACTGGGACTGTGGACAGGGGGGTTCAGTGAGCTGGGAAGTGCTGTGAGTGAAGGCCACACCATCCTGCTATGTCCGAAAAGGCTGCTACTTCTGGGCTGTGTGTGTGTGTGTGTGCCCGTCCCTCTAGCCATGCCATGCAGAAACAGTGAACACATTATCCCCTAGAGAAACCAGAAGGCTTCATACTCCCCAGTTCCCTACCTTCTTAGAAACAGAAATAAAGAGCTAACCTTTACCTAACAATAACTTACTGTTTGCACCCTCTTAAAATAATAAGCAAAATGTTATGTGCCATAGCTTATCTGCATCCACATGTTATAGGCGAAGAAGCTGAAGAGCAGAGGAAAAGGTTTTGAATGGGCAGAGGCTGGCTCCTGAATCGTCTCATTTAAGTACACACAAAAAGCAAGAGATAGGATTTCCTTCTTCTTTAAGGGCTGACAGAATACTGTGCTTACAGAGTATTTATGAATGAGTGAGCAAAGAGGCCCTGCATATGAACCCATGACCCACGTTACCTTTGGGGATTACCAGAGTTATCACCATCTCTTACCCAGGACTCCCTAGGATGAATTTAGTTACCTTTCCCTCCCCTCTGGAGGAGATGTTCTTCTCATGCCCAGGTTGAACCAGGGGGCCCCTTGACACCCTGGGAGACCTGCCTATGAATGGCTCCCTTGGGTGCTCTCTGTTCTGTGCCCCCTGCTCTTTTTAAATCAGAAACATTGCCCTTTTCTTGAAAGACTGACGTGGAAAAGGACAGCTTGTGGCCTCACATGAGCAAATCACAGGAAAAAAAAGATCAGGCAAGGGCGGGAACTTGCTGCTTTCTGAAGTGTGCAGTGGAATATAAATGAAAAGCCCTGGACCACTTCGAAAAGCTCCAGCGGGAGAAGGATCGTCTGAGAAGGCTTTTAGGGGAATGGAGTAGAAGGGTGACCATTTTCACTCTCAGGTCCCACTCCTGGTTACTAAGTGACACCATGACAGGTCTCACCAGTCTAGGTTCCAGAGAATCACATACAACTCACAAGGTATGCCTAGACTTTGACAAAACACTGCTCTGAAGTGCCAGGGAAAGCCAACCACGTGATTTGCATGGGCCGGCTGCGTGTATCCAGGGGCTGCTGGTGTGGATGGGAGTCTTGAGGGATTCACTGATCTTGGCCCTGTGGTCTCATCTGATAGAAGGGAGTCACATTCCCCAACTAATCCAGTATACTGAACTTTCTTCCTGTGGAACCAGCTACTCCAGGAAATGGCAAGTTGCCACTCTATCCACATTCTAGGAGTCATCAGTTCCTTTAAGCAGAACCTAGAATTGGTCCCAGTACTGGCATCTATCCTATTTGTACCTCAGGTTAACTAAATAGTTTTTAAACATGGAAATACCCTCTTCTTCCTCCACTGTGCAGTAGCTGGAGGTAAACTGTATTACCAAGAACATGCAAACCCCTCTAAGGCTGTCAAGACTTTGCAGAGAACCAGAATCAGAGACTGCTAGGATAATCAGAGATGGAGTCTCAGAAAATCTAACCTTAATTTTTGCAATGGCCTTTTCACTTAAGATACCTCAGGTCAGGGGCTGCTCTTGTAGAGCGCATCTGAGTACAGTTCTGAGCACCCATGTTGGGTGGCTCACACCCTCCTATAACACCAGTTCCAAGGGAATTTTGATGCTTCTAGCTTCCGTGGGCATATACACTTGTGCACACACAGACACATACAGACACACACAGACACAAACACAGACACAGACACACACACACAGACACACACACACACACACACACACACACACACACATGTAATAAAAAGAAGTCTTTAAAGACACCGCTGTCCACAATTCCACACTTCCCAATGGGAAGCTGACCTTTACAGGAACTCCCACCTAGTTCAAAGCATGATGATCTGAGAGCAAGAGCTCTGGACCTAAGGGAGCTCCTCCTCTCAAGGTACTGAATGAACTCTCTCCTCCTCTCTGGGTACTAAATGAACTCTCTCATTGCCTGGAACCTAGTTTCCAGAAACTAGGGGGTCTACTCATTCACTTTGCAAGAATTTCTATTACTTTCAAAGCCTTCTAGAGCAGACAGGGATGCGAACTTGTGTGTGTGTGTGTGTGTGTGTGTGTGTGTGTGTGTGTGTGTGTTACCCAGTTCATTGAAGAATATGGAGTTGGGTGACTGGATGATTGTTCAGGAACTGCTCTCAGTTGAACTTCTCCATTGTTCTGGGCCCGCTCTTCATCCTGTTTTGACCAGGCCTCCAAGAGGGGCTGAGGTAGCCTGCAGGAGCAGCAGGATTCCATGGAGGGGCAGTACCTTGAGATGAGGCCAACCTAGCCATGCCGCTCTGGATGGTGGTCTGTAAGGACAGCCACCATGTACTCTTGCCCTGATTCTCCAAGAGCCTTGAAATCACCATGGGGTTTGAAGTCATGTGTCCTCCGAAGATGAATTCTTGTACAAGCAATGGCATGTGTGTGCTTGAAGGAACAAGCCTGTGGGTTGTCTAGTGGTATGGTAGGCATACTTGAGAGGGACCCTAGAAGGAAGGCCCCACATCCTCATACCCTGGCCAGCCTGGCACTCAGATTTCCAGAAAGCATGGGGTCTTCTGTAGCTCCACCTCACAAAGACAGCCAGAAGATTTGGTGGGCACACAGCACACCCTTCACCTCTCTACCAGCCTTTTAGGTTTTGGAGATTCATAGCTAATCACTGCAAGACTCAGAACCATGGGTGCCTTGGCAAACGAACCCCAGGGAGTCTTAGGCTCAGTCTCAGCTGAGGTAGCTAGTTACAGATCAACAAGATCAGAGGACATGGAATCTGCACCTCTTTATTATAATCAATAGGTTATAAAATCAGGATTTGTAGGACTCTAAGGGTCAGAGAAATAGGATCTGAGTCTTATCCGTGGCAGTAGGAAATATGATATTCTCATCAGCCCAGTACATTAATTGATAACTACCTAAACCTGCTTCCAGAAACCCTACACTTTCAAGATAACTAGCTAACAAGAGGCTTTCTGATAAGGCTAAAGAACAAAGGCATATCAATGTCCCCTCTAGTAAGAGTTAAACCAAGTGGCCTGGCAATCATTTGAACAACACAAAAGGCTTCCAGGAAACACTGCTTGTTCCAGAGATGTTAGAAATAATATAAAACCTGCTTAAAATGTAGGTGGGCAGGATGGTCTCTGGCCACTGTCTACTCACACCCCTAGAGAGGGTGCTATCTTGCACTCTGCAATAAACTCTGCCTGTCTTCTCCATTATACCTTATGTGTCTGGTTTGATTTCTTTTGACAGAGAGCACAAAGACTTTGGGGGGGGGGTAGAGTCCAGAGTGACATCCAGGTAACATGAGGACTCTTACAGGGGATCTACTGAGCACAGAGTTGAAGTCTACTTGCATAGAAGGACCATCTCTTCTCCTAGCCTCCTTTCCTGTTTGATTCCAGGGCCTAAGCTCAACAAGCCCACTCTTCCTCCACATCTGCATTCATGGATGCCCAAGCTTAGACTGATATTTGCAGTCCTGTAATTCTATCATTGCTGAATAGTGGTCATCAATCACATAACCTTCATATACTCCCAGACCCAAGGACAAAGAAAGGAGCCCAGTAGGAAACTCATTTGTTACACACTTACCACATACCAGACTCAGTGCAAAGGTAGAAAGGTTACTAATCCACAAACACTGATAGCATCCAACAAGTGTAAGGTGTGTCCTGAGGTAGCCCAGATATCAAAATGTAAGATACCTGTGTGGTCTAAAAAGCCTAGATCCCAATACCCTGATATGCACATATCAGGGGCTTTTCTTGGCACCAGCTCTAGGCTGGGTTAAAACTACAGTTCAGACTGATGTACTGAAGCAGACACCAGGGCAGCTGTTCTTAAAGGGACCAATGCATCTAAAACGTCCCGCTTCTCTATCAGTTATAGGTTGGGTTTCTAGATTCTGGGAACTGGGCCACTCGGCTTACAGTGGAATGAGGAGCCCTGGACTCCCCATGCACCATCTGGTCAGGGACATAGAATTCATAGTGGGCATGGTGCCAGTTGCAGCTCACAGGCTAGATAATGAGTGAAGTGACAAGCTTCCCCAAGGCCAGACACATGTCCTATGAAACCCAGGCAGAGGTGCTCCATGCTGGTGACTGAGGAGGGGTGGGGAGGAAACCTCCTAGGATATGCACAAGGAGCCAGGGAAAGGGTGCCACGCCTAGGTTGGAAGACTTCGGAGAAGAGCTGAACCCAGCCCCCCCACCTTGTTACAGGGGGAAGAGCTAAGGCAGCCACAGGGTTCCCATCTGCTTCCTGGGAACGGACAACAGCAGAGCCCATTCAGAAGCCTTTCTCTTCTGATGAGCTTCCCTCCTAGGAAGGGAATTGGTCCCTGTGGTCAGCCATGCGGGAGTGAGAAGGGGTTAATCTGCTTCAAACCTAAGCCTCCACACTGCCTCCTAATCTGCAAGTATTGAGAGAACACTGGCAGAATCAACTGAACAGTCCAAAGGACCTAGTGCTCAGGTACTACCCTCAGTATCTGTGACCCTGACCTTATGTGTGAATGGAGTCAATGAAGATGGGTTAGGATCTCAGATGAGTTCAACTTGGGTTGAAGAACGGTCTAAATCCAATGACTTATGCCCTTACAGAAGAAAAGAAATGGAGGCACAATGCAGAGGGGAAGTCCCGTGAAGACTGAGGCTGGGTCTGGTGGGTTTATAATCCCAAACTCACCATGGATACCAGAAACCACCAGAAGTCAGCAGGGGTGCAGGCAGCAGATTCTACTTCAGCTTCTAGAAAGAAGTAACACTACCAACATCTGTTCTCTGACTTCTGGTCTCTCAAACTATGAGAGAATACATTTCAGCCGCCTTAAGCAGTGCAGTTTATTGTACAAACCCAAGAAACAAATATAACCTGAGGTCTCAGCAGCTAAGTGTCTCCTCATGGGTGCTGCTCACAGAGACTTAAACTAATACCTCCAAGAGAGCATATGGATAGAACAGCAGGCCCCATCACCTGCCATCCTCTTCCATGGGCTGTCAGGTGGGGTTGAACAATGGGTGTCATCACCCTGAGAGACACTCAGCCTCCAAGGTCCCTGAAATGCACTGTTCTCATCCATGGGAGCAGGCTCAAGCCAGGGCAGGTGGGCAGGGGTTGGCATTAGCCTTCTGCTTGATTTTAACTTTATAAATACAATTATTCCTTAAGTGTATGTATGTGTTCATGTATGTAAACATATGTATGCCACAACACATATGTGGTCAGAGGACAACTTTGTAGAGTTAGTTATCTCCTTCCACCTTTAAGCAGGACCTGGGGATTAAACTCAGGTCATTAGACTTGTGTGGCAAGTGCCTTTACCCACCAAGCCAGTCTAAGCCTGTTTATTATTTATATCACTTTGTGGAATCAGAATTTACAGACTCCTTAGTTCTAAATAGAAGAAAGGGCATGCCATTTATACTTTCATTATGACGTTGTTTCCTAGTCTAGGGAATCCACTCCATCTCCTAGAGATGCAAGGGTACTACATAGGTTGTACGAAATATTACAGTACAAATTAAATACCTAAAATCCACATTGACATAAGTCAGTAATTGAATAAACACACAGAAGCAGAACAGACCGGTCTCCAATGTGGAGGAATTCCAGGTAATTAGTGTAGACCATGGTCAAGGAGATGAAGCATAACACCTACTCTTCAAGCCTGGGCCAATAGAATGACCACCTTCCAGAAAGCACAGACAGACCAGACGCGAAGAGCATAATTCACAGAGCACAAACACACTACCCCAAAGAGGTGGCCAAGACAACCTCAAAAAGTGACAAGTCACACTGGCTGGATATGTATGGACACGAGGTGAGGAGGATGGCATTCTGGGGTGGCTTCCCCAGCCACACAACTCCATTCTGATCATTAGAAAAAGGAAATCAGGAAATCACAACTAAGGAGTTGTTTACAAATGACCCGAACAGTTCTCGAAACGATCAAGGCCATCAAAAACAAGGAGTCTATGGAATTGTCACAGGCATGAGGACCCTAGGGAGACAAGATGTTTAACTAGAGCATGATGTCCTGGATGGGATATGTTAGGTTATAAAAAAGGCCGTGCACCCCCAGCCCCAACCCCCAGATAAAAAGGCACATGAGGCTTAAGTCACACCAGGAACAAGATTTACTTCCATGTGGAATTACCAGTGAGGGCCGCCTGCAAGGGGACCTGCAGACACGTGGTGGAACTAGACAGCATGACAGGCAGAGAGAGAGAGAGAGAGAGAGAGAGAGAGAGAGAGAGAGAGAGGGGAAGATGGCACTTGGGGCCCACCCACTTATAGCTAGGGGGCAGGGCCTCAGGTACAGAGGAAGTGGTCAGAATATTGACAGCCTCTGGAGGAAGTGGGCGTCTGTGTCCCTTGGGATTCCGGGAAGCCCAGACCTAACAGGATACTAATACACAACAATGGGATCAGCTACAAACTCAGGGCATCTGAGCAAATCCGGGGGCTTTGTTAGCAAGAGTGCATCAATGTTGGTTCATTACTGCCATAAATGCACCATGATGTCAGATGCCAATCACAGGAGAAACTGTCTCAAGAGTACATATTCTCTGTATTAACCTTCACAAATTTTCTGTAATGCTAAATCTGCTGTGGCTATTTTTTTTTAATTTTTAAAATTTTATTTATTTCTGTATGTGTATGAATGTACTGTCTGCATGCAATTTTGTGCACCCGTGTTGTGCAATGCCGTGGAGGTCAGAAGAGGGTGTCAGATTCCCCTGGAACTAGAGTTCTCCTGGAATTGGAGTTTCAGACAGTTCTCGGCCACCATGTGGGTGCTAGGGATCGAACCCAGGTCCTCTGTAAGAGCAGTCGGCACTCTTAACTGCTAGGCCATCTCTCCAGCCCTGCTGTGGCTATTTTTAAGAGGAGAAGCATGCTCTGGGGCTACACTAGGAACACTGCTCCTTCTGCCTTCCTTGGGGGTCGCAGTTCTGCTTCTGAGGCTTTCTGACTGACATCTACTTTCCCCCATCAATCTTAGGAGCGAAACAAGTTCTAGTCTTGTTCACAACCACATCCCACATGCTGTTGTGTGGGTTGGTTTGTCCCCCCCCCCCCCCCCCAAGGCTTCTTGAGCTTTGGAAGCTTGGTCTCCAGTATGGGAATGTTAAAAGGCAGTTGGTCCTTTTAAAAAGATGAGCACATCAGGAGTTAGCATACTGGGGGTACTGTCCTCTGTGGGAATTAAAGTAAGTAGCTCTCTTCCCAGGTGACTCTAGGTAAAAAAAGAAAAATAAAGTAAGTAGCTCTCAAGAGACCCTCAGTTACCTCCCCAAAGAGAAGTTGTTATAGAGACGAGCCTGCCCCTTCCCAGACCCCCTGTGACTCTCAGTCTTGCCTTGTGATCTCTCCTGCATCAGTTCTGACCACGATGTTATTTACTGTAGTGTGACAAAACCATAGAGGCCCTCACTAGAATCAGTGCAATGCTGCCTCCAGTTTCAAGCCCACCCCTCAAACTGAGAACTAAATAAACCTCTTTTCTTTCACTCAGATATTCTGTTGCTAATATAAAACTAAATAACATCATCTGAATACAGAACCCAGTGCAAGGCTTATAGCAGGTGCCTAATTTATGCTTGCAAGTAGATGACAAGGAAAGAAAGAACTGGAGGTGTAAGATAGCTCTTAAATGTGGGTAGGAATCTTGGATGGAAGGGGTGACTCAGTTTATTGTGCATACTTCTATAGCAGTTCCATTCACAAACAGGGGAATGGGACTCACATGTATACTCCAAATGCTACCAGTAGCTATTTTACGAAAGTAAAACAAAACAGGTGAAATAGATTTTCATCGTATATTTCATTTAACTCAATATTAACAAAGTATTATTTGATAGGCCGGGGAAACAGTTCAGTCAGTAAAGCACTTGCTGTAGAAGCATAAGGAGCCCCTAGATTCTATAAAAACTGGGCGTGGCGGCATGCACTTGCGTGTAATCCCAGTGCTGGAGAAGTACACTCAAGTCCATCCCTGGGGCTTGCTGGCCAGCCTAACCTAACCTGAGAGACCCAGCTCCAGTGAGAAGCACTGCTCAGAAAACAAAGTAGATTGGCTTCTACGGATAACACTTGGACCTCTGGCGCGCGCACACACATACTTCCCAAATATTATTTGCACATGAAAAATTAATAGAAATAGTTTAATAGAAAAATAAATGCACTGATAGGTATATGAACTTGTAAGACAGCTTATATTCTTTTTTTTACATAAAGTTTTCAAAGTTCTAGCATGAATTTTATATTCATAGTGCATGCCAATTTAGACGAGCTACATTCTCAGTGTTTGGCAGCTGTGACCAGAACGGCTCTACTATGAGATAGCACAGGCCTAGAGAACAAAACCAGAACCTGAAAATTATAAGGTGTACATGATAAAACACACTGCAGTTCTAAGCACTGTGTGCCTGTTGGAATAAAGAATCTTAAGAAGCAATCTCCTGCGATTGGAGGTATTTAACTGGAAGCCTCAGGGCTATCTGGGAGAAGCCTTTGAGCCTCAGTGGCATGGGGATTGGATTAGACGAACCCACGAGGCTCCAGCCTGTTCTCACACAGCTCCCAAGGGAGGACACCTATTATATTCACAGGCTCCCTTGCAGAAGGCTGAAAGCTATAGCTTACACCATCACGTTGACTTTCTTCCTGCTCCATAGCCAGGCCATGCTATGCTGCTTTACAGGATGAAGAAACACACACACACAGAGGGGAGAGAGCCCCATACAACCCTGACTTCATCCTAAGTCACAGTGAGTCCCTGGCAGCATGTAGAGGTTCTGCTCAAGGGAAGTTCCCTTAAGAGCTCAGACTGGCCACTTGAGTTCTGTGCTCACTCAGCAGCTGGCAGAGACAGGGGCTGCGGCTACTGTGTTGCTCCAGACCAGAGGCAGTGGAGGGCAAGTGACAATGGACACTGCTCTTGTTGTGAATATGAGGTCCCTGGGACACAGGGCTGGCTGGGAGAGTGAAGCTTGCTTGGTTCCTAGCAGCTGTGTCATTTGGTCATTACCAACTGCTCCACGGAACACTGGCTCAAAATAGCACTGACATCTGGATGATTGGTTTTTTTTTTTTTTTTAAATCATGGCTGTTGAATTACAAAGAACATCTGACCCTCATCATGCAGGACTTCAGCCTCTGTCCAGCTTGAGCTGGCAGAGGCCAGCAGGAAACTATCATTGGAAACCTTATGTGTTTCATGGAACAGTTCATCTGTTGGGTCCCCTGGCTGTTCCCCTGTGTTGTTGGCTTCTCACGGTAAGTGAAGTCTATACCCGGAACACATGGAGCACTGCATGGCTGTTCAAGACGGGACTGCAAAACGATTTTATGGTACCAAAGTACTTCCGTGATTCTCAACCAAAGCTGAAGCTCCTGATCTTGGCACACTCTCCCTACTACACTAGGTCTGATACTTGAGACAATTGAAAAAAACCCAGCTCCTCTTTCAAACCATCTATGTTTCCACTGAGCAAGCCCAGAAAGTCTACATAGCCCTTCATGTGTGGGACTTCTACTGCCCACATGAGAAAGTCCAAGTGTTATCCCCCAAATCCAAGTCTACTCTTCACCAGTGTCCAGACTACAGGGACCCTGCTCAAATGCAGATCACAAAAGAGGACATCCCAATAGCCCCCGTGCCTTCATTAAATAAAGCTAATCTCCTTCAGCCAACCCGGAAAAGCACTTTTCTGTTTCCGGTTCCAGTTCACCTGTTCTCTCCCCTACTGATGCTTCACTTCATGTCTCTGAGCACAGTATCTCTACATGGTAATTTACACCTCTATTTCAGCTAAAGAAGCATAAGAAGTATAAAGCTATAATAAATATGATCAAGAAGACATGGAAAGGGTAAGTGACCCAGAGACACGGGGTGTGAGGCAATTTTAGAGGGGTGATTGGGAATCTGCTCTGGGAGTTAGAGGCTCAGGGAAAGATGGATGGAAGTGTGTTTTTTTGGAATACTGGGAAGGGTTTGAAGCCTGCATCTCAATAACAAGGGTGGGTGAAATGGAGGTTAAGAAAATAGTTTTGGGTCAGTCTGCACATAAACACAGTAAGAGGGGTGTGATGTAAAGGGATAGCTGTGGTTGCTAAGTACTGGATTACAAACTGAGCTCAGGAGATGGGGCTGGGAAGAGTGAGGACCTGGTGTAATGGACCAGTGATGAAGAGATGGGACAGACAGAGGTGGACTCTGGAGCCAGACGTGAAGAGATGCGATGGACTGGGATGGACCCTGGAGCCAGAGCTGACTATATTAATGGCAGATTGCTGAGTGTAGGTAGAAGGTGTGAGAAAGGCTCTGACCTTGTTTCAGCATTAGCTCCTGGAGGGTGGGAGTTTCCTTTCACAAACCCCTGGATGGTGGCCATGGGCCTCCCGGGTGCAGGAACGGTGCCACGGTGGAATACCTGCCCAGAGGAAGCGGTGCTTACTTCTGGTCTCTTCAGAGATCCAATGGTTTACTCTCAAATTGGTCATTACTCTGTAGCTCAGACCTCCCTAAGGGCAGGCCAGAGAACATGCTCCATCTGTAGTGGGGAGGGACATTATCCAGCCTGCAGAATGCCTGGTGAAGGCCATAAGGGCTAGGAGTCACAGCAGCATCACTGGTCATAGACAGCCTAGAGAATTGTCCCACGCCAAACACAGAAGGCCACACGCCTTTACATGCGGTGTCACAAAAGTGTGCTAGTTCAACCCACTGACTCCCTTACCCAGTTATGAAGCAAGGGGCTCAGTAAATATTCTGGCCAACACCAGGGGCCATGTGGGTCTGTGTAGTTGGTTCTGAGCTACAGGAAGTTCAAACATTGCCTGCTTCCTCTTTTCTGAACTCTTCTACGACTAAACTGTTCCTCCTGCAACCTGTGCTCTGGTGTCACTATACATGGCTACAGTGTCATTTCTCTGCTCTCTTCTTTTCGTGCTGTGCCCCAAACAACTCTGCGAACATCTCCTCCTGGATATCTTCCTGAAGAGCCCAGAATGTCAGTAATCTCTTAGAAATTGGCCACTGCTGCTGTTAATGTCTGGGTTGTCAGACTCCTAACTGCCTTTGGATTTGTCACGGGCTATTAACTAGCTAACTCTTCATTAAGTGTTGGTAAAGATCAGTTTCTGAGGCACTGATATGGCCTCTCTTGTTTGCTATATGGAAGGAACAGATGTTCCCACTCACGCCTCCTGTAGTTGCACTACGCAGAAAGCTGCACAGTAGGTACAACTGGTTGGTAAAACCTTTGTCCACAAGGACCCGGACAAAATTGTTGTGTGTTACCATGGAGCCTGCTTAGCAAGAACAGCTAATAGGCATTAGCAAGCTTACAGGGGTGGGGAGGCCAATCACTCCCCTCCCTTACCTACCCCAGCTCCAAACTCACATTGCATATTGGCCCAGAAGTCACGACTCATGGTTGTGAACCAATCACAGTCTCTCCTGGGAAACTGCTTCAAGCATAGAGACTTTAACAAAGTTGGGGGCTGAGGATGGTGCTGTTCTTGAGGTGTAGAGACCAGGAAGGGAAGGAAGTGTGTGTGTAGAACAATATAGATATGGCAAGGCCATGGGTATGCTGAGAGACAAGAGGGTGACCTCAACCCTCTTCCCAAGTCAAACCTCTTCTGCTCTCATGGGTCTGTCACTATCCCCCAGAAACTAGGAGTTCTTTTCTATGTAGCTATACCTCCCTAAGACCACAGGCTCTGACATCACACCAACCTAGATTCAGATTCTGGCTCCAGCCCTTATTTCAGGTGGCAGCTCACTCACACATGATCTTAGAAGTCACTTTCTTCATCTATAATATGGGGCCTTGATGTGAGCATGAAATGAGTTGATGTTCATCAAAGAACCTGCCTCTCACAATGATGAATAACCTGCTCAGTGGACACTGTGCTCCAAAGCAGGGGCCTTACCTCCCTAGAGGTCAGCTTGGGTTATTAGAACTGGAGGGCACGTATTCCTGGTATCCTGGGTAGTGGCCCAGGAAGCTGCTAAAGATCCACCATGCAGAGGGCAGTCCATAACCAAGGCTGATCCATTCTAACACACTGGCACTGCTGAGGCTGAGAAACTCTATGAAGACTAGATTATCCCTGTCAAGACTGAGGACTCCTACCCATTGAGAACACAGGCATACACACAACAGCAGGATGAGGGGCTTCTAGAGCTTCCTCAGGAGGGGTCAGAGAGGGTAGCAGCCCAATTTCAGAGTCAGAAGTAGGTGCTAAGCCAACTTGACTCCATTAGAACTGGCTGCTGAGGTCTTAGATAAAATAGGTAGACAGAGAAAAACCCAAAGGGCAATAGTGAAATTTGGGTGCTAATAGGTACATACTGGCTTCTCAGTAGATTTGAGATACATAAACTGATCCCTGATAGAGCCTAGAGACCAATCAATGAAACTGTTTCTGAGAAGTGACTGTCACAGGCTGGCAAGGTGGGAATTCAGGGACTGGCCAACTTTCTGAGCTCACAACTCAGGATGGGGAGACCAGTACTGCTCTTTCCACAGCTCTGACAGGTGCCTGGTACCAAGCAAGTCTGAGAAATGCAGTGTTGGGAACGGAACGATGTGTGGCCAAACTACAGTTGTTGTCTGAGCCTGAGGGGAGGAAGGGAAGAGGCTCAGCCTACAACCTAGGCTAAGACAAAAATGCAAGGAGCATTCTGGATTTCAAAAGACATAAAGGAACAATGAGAATCACACCAGTATTGTCATTTTATTATTTTTTCTGTATGTGTTGGGGGGGTATGCATGCTTGGGCATGAATGTAGGTGTGTGCACATTTGTGCAGGTGCATGTGGAGCCCAGAGGTTGACTTCAGGTGTGTCCTGGCTAACTGTCGACTTGGTTAGAGTCATGTGCTAGGAAGGGCTGCACTGAGGAACTGCCTTGTTCAGATTGCCTGTGGGCGTATTTGTGGGGAATTGTCTTGATTATCAATTGATGCAGGAGGGCTCAAGCCCACTGTGGGTGGCACTACTCCTAGCCAGGTGGATCCTGAGCTGGATAAGAAAGCTAGCTAAATAAAGGCCTGGGAGTGAACCAGCAAATAGTGCTCCTCCCTGGTTTCTGTTCCAAGTGCCTGGAGGGTTCCTGCCCTGACATCTCTCAGTAATGGATTGGGACCTGAAAGTCCAAGTCGAACAAATTCTTTCCTCCCTTAAGTTATTTTTGGTCATAGTGTCTGTCACAGCAACAGAACACAACCATAATTTTCCTCACTAGCTCTGCACCATATTTACTGAAATAGGGTCTCTGACTGAACCTGGAGTTCATTGAACCTGTTCCAACACTGGAATTACCAGTGTGTGCTGCCATGTATGGCTTTTTTTTTGTAAGGTTAGTACTGGAGATACAACCTTAGGTTGTTGTGCTTGTGTGGCAAGCTCTTTCCTGACTGAACACATTGCTCCAGCCTCCACCACTTTAAAAAGAAGGGTCAAGTACACCAGAGTTAGCTGCATGGCATCTCATTCATTTTTATTTTTATTTTTGTGGAATTAAGCATCAAACCCAGAGTTTTGTATATGCTAAAAAGTATTATTCTACAAATGACCTATCCCAAGCTTCTAGTCTTTCGGTGGCCTACAGCCATGGTTTTCAATATGTGGTCTTCAAACACCAGCAGCAACATCACTTTGGCACTCATCAGGCAGTCCCACTGAGTCAAAGTGACCTGTGTTGAACAAGCCCCCATTGGCTCTACAATCAGAGAAAGACTTGTCTAAGAAAAGAGAGCCAAGTAACTTGTACTGAAAATTCAACATTTTCAGACTTTGGGGAATGTGGACTGGGGTCCATTAAGACTGGGGTCACACCCTTCTCATGGATCTCTTCTACCTGGAGTAAACTATGACATTCACAGTGAACAACGCAGGACTCTGCTCCAGTCCCAACAAGGTACACTGGCTGAATCCTGCCACAGTGTACAAGACTACTTGAGCTGCATTTCAGCATGGCTACAAATTCTAACACTCTAGCAAAAAGAAGACAATGTAATTCTATGTTGCCTACCCAGGCATGGGTCCAACAGCCTGTATAACAGTCATCTTTTAAAGGTTCATTTACCATAGGCCATCCAACAGAGATTCCAGCCCAACAATGAAGATGCCCCTCAAACCTCTCAGCTCATTTATAAGATGAGAATGTGCTTTCCAGCTCTGATTAGATGCAAGGTTAACCTTGAATCATCCATCAGACACCCAAGGGGATCCTGTAATTCAGCTAGAGATAGCAGAAATGGTAACAGTATAAATGGCACCTTCCACTCCCTTCATCAGCTCTTAGTGCTTGCCACAAAGCACAAGGCTAGGCATTGCTATTGCCTCTGCAGAGACCTAGGGTTGCAATCAAAGGCCAACTCCAAATCTGGACTTTACAACCTATCAACTGGGTGATGGAGGTCAAGTGGCTTGAGATAAAGATAAAATCTTTGCAAAATGGCTTGGCGGCCTGCTGGAGATAGAAAACCCCTGGGTTTGGAGGTTGGCATTCAGCAGTGGCTCAATAAATGTGCTCTGCGTCTGCATTATAATGAATGCAACCTCCCATGACATAGGAAACTAATGGCCGGAGTAAGGGAATGTGGACGATTGTGATTTATAGGGTTCTGAAGCTAGAAACCACAAAATCACCTCCAGGAGAAGATAGATGAAATCAATCGGTTGTACTTCTGCATGATTGGGTCATATACTAATATTAAAAATGCTGTTTCTAGATAAATTAGTGGGAAGGGGAATTTCTCATAATATAGTAAAGAACAGGATATAAATGGCATAAAAGTTATATAAAATAACATATGCCTTATATATGCATGCACATTTAATCTTTGAAAAATATATCTACCTTGCAATATTAATTTCTGGGTGATAGAAATAAAACAGATTTTAACAGTGTGTCCTTTGATGTTAATTGGGATACAGCTCAGTGGAAGAGTACCTGTCTAGTTTGTGCATGAGCCCCTAGGTTCAGTTCCCAAGGCAGTAATCAGTCAGACACAGTCAACCAACCAACCAATCAAACAAACAATACACAATTTATGGTTACCATGTGTTATTTTAAAAGATACCATTACTGGGCTGGAGAGATGGCCTAGTGGTTAAGAGCGCCGACCGCTCTTACAGAGGACCCGGGTTCGATCCCCAGCACCCACATGGTGGCCGAGAGCCGTCTGAAACTCCAATTCCAGGAGAACTCCAGTTCCAGGGGAATCCGACGCCCTCTTCTGACCTCCGCGGCATTGCACGACACGGGTGCACAAACCTGCATGCAGACAATACATTGATACACATACCGAAATAAAAAAAAAAATTAAAAAAAAAAGATACCATTATTAATTTAGAAATAAGGAGAGGCAGGACTTCACTCAAGGCTGGATGATGGTTAGAGATGACAGGTTTAAAGAAGGTAGAGTGGTTGGAGACATAGTTCAGCAGTTAAGAGTACTCACTGCTCTTGCAGAAGACCAATCTTGCAGGATTGGATTCCCAGCACCCACATGATAGCTAACAACAGTCCGTAACTCCAGTTCCAGGGGAATCTGATGCCCTCTTCTGACTTCTGTGGGCATTGCATGACACAGAGGCACTTACACACATGGAGGTAATACAAGTATACACATAAAAATAACCAAAATAAAATTAAAAAAGAAAGAAGGTAGAGGGTTCCGACAAGCTGATGGAACCAAAGGGCAGGTATGTGGAAAGTGGGGCTAAGAAGCACCCAGAAGAGCTGCTAGTGTGAAGCCAGAGTCCCCGGAGGGAGGTGAGGGAAGAGTCAGTCAAGAGGTGGGAGGGGGCACTGGATGGAAGGTGCTGAAACACTGGGCAGGGAATCTGTCCTCAAGTGCAGTATGGCCAGAAGACTCAGGGACCTAGGAGAAGAAACAAGAGCTACTGACAGTGATGGACCATCCAGTGAAAGGAGCTCTGTGGTAGGATGGATTACCATGCTAGCGAAGACCTTGAGGGACTTACCTGCCTACCAAGGGAAAGGCTGAGAAAGAGCCAAAGGCATCTCATATTTTCTGGCCTTTGGGGCTGAGCATGTGGCAGGGCTGTCACTGAAGCCTCTCTATGTAGTAGTTTTATAGATAGAAAAAGCCTAGAGTTGGTACTTATCTGAACAGGATAAGAGATGAGTACAGAGCGGCTGGGTATTGTGGTTGCCTGGTAGACCAAGCCCTGATTTCAATCCTCAGCACTGCACAAAACTGGGTGTGCTATTACAAGCCTCAGAAGGCTGCTTCTTCAGAGGTAGACGCAGACCATCAGAAGTTCAAGGTCATCCTTGCTACAAAGCAAGTGGATTCTCAGGGAGGAAGAGAGGGAGGAAGGGAGGAAGGGAGGAAAGGAAGGAGGGAGGGAGGGGAGGGAGGGAGGGGTTAGCTGAAGCAGAGAACAGAGGTCTATAAAACTGGTCTTGAGAGTCCTTATCCTTAGTGAACTGGAGGAGACACAACAGCTTCAGAAAAGAAGTGTGGGGGGGATAGCTCCCCCCACTCCCAGGAAGCCAGGGACAAGAAAATGTTTTACGGAGGGTGACAGTCTAGAGGACTGAATCTTAGTGTAAGAGGCTAAGAAATAGTCTCCTGGCTCAGGAAGTCACCAGATACACCAGAGGAACAGGAGAGGATCTGAATAAGGCTGGAGGTCATGGATGAGTCAGGAAAGTTCCTTTCCACAGAAGGTCCACAGGCAGGATCCCCAGGGGAAGGAAGGGGAAGATGCTGGTAAACAGCACTGGAAGTGGAAAGAGATGCATGTGCTCCTCTGAGCTGCCCTGCACTGATCTCTAACAGGGGGGCTGTCATTCCAAACTGCCAGGTTATGAGAAGGGACTAACTGAGGTAGGGTATGGAACATGGCTGCCATACTGGGCACCAGGTATGTGGAAGCATTTATCACTATGTGGGAATAAAGAAAATAGCTAAGATACAGTAGGCAGAATAATGTGAAGCAGAAGGTCCTCTGGAACTTCGCCTAAGCAGAAATGCGAATGAAACCAAATTTCTATGCTTATGGGAGCACATTTGCCAGCTGGCATTCAAATGTGAGCAATATAGAGCAGAAAGGTGCCAAGGGCACAGGCATGCAACAATAAGATCTATGACTGGGGCTGCAGGGGATGGTCCCATGAGTGTAACATCCAGATCTATGACGGGCTGCAGGGATGGTCCCATGAGTGTAACATCCAGCTCTATGACTGGGGCCGCAGGGATGGTCCCATGAGTGTAACATCCAGCTCTATGACTGGGGCCGCAGGGATGGTCCCATGAGTGTAACATCCAGCTCTATGACTGGGGTTGCAGGGATGGTCCCATGAGTGTAACATCCAGATCTATGACTGGGGCTGCAGGGATGGTCCCATGAGTGTAACATCCAGCTCTATGACTGGGGCTGCAGGGATGGTCCCATGAGTGTAACATCCAGCTCTATGATTGGGGCTGCAGGGGATGGTCCTATGAGTGTAACATCCAGCTCTATGACTGGGGCTGCAGGAGATGGTCCCAAAAGTCTCCCACTTGGAACTGACTGTCACAGTCCACCTTGGTCAGAAAGGCTGTAGCCCTTAGGGACCTGCTTTCTTTAGCACATAAGCAATAAGAGTCTCTGCAGCAATTTTGTATTTAATCCCCGTTGGGTGCTGCTGAAATGTGTATGTAAGGGAAAGGCCAGGGTCCTTTTCAATTTTCTAGAAATTGCTTTCTACTTACCCTCAACTTTACTAAAAGCTTCTTTTGAAATTCAGATTTGAAACTAAGCCACACTGATGTGTAAGTTGTGTAAGTAGGACAATATAAGTCAATGGGGAGCTATTTGGTCCATCTCTTCTTACAGCCTTTGACAGACAGGCCAAGTGCCTACAATCCCATGTAGGCTCTGTTCTTGTTCCTATACTCTGCTGGTCATGGTTTCATGATTGAAACAGGTGTAAGCACTTCCTCCCACCCACCTGCCCTGGGACCGAGGCCAAAGCTCAGAGGCTGCTTGGTCCAAGGAACAAGGTCAACACATGTCCTTGCCCAATCACTGATAGCACAACTCAAACACTGGGGCCAGAAGACTCTAAGCTGAGGCAACAGCCACAGCTGTGACAATGGCACCAAGGTCGGTCACGATCAATTAAACAAGTTGCCAGAACATAAGGGCACATTCTAGTCACCTAGCTTCTAGAATCTCTCCCTTATCTTCTAATCATGCCATGGCCATCTGAGTCATCTTCCTAAAATATCCTTCTTAAAACCCGATAATGATTGCCTGCACCCTGAAAGATTCCCTGGCACCCTCAGCCTGGATATGGCTGCCCACAGTCTGATAGTACCTTTCACTTCTCCTTGGATTGTCCCAGGCTTGCTGGTTGCAAACTCCTGCCTTGCTTCTCCACACTTCTGCCTCTGTCTTGGTGCATACTATCTCCTCCACATCAGCTTGGCTTGCAGATGAGCTCCTACTTATCCAGCTCTGCTGAAGTCCCACTTTCTCTGCCCCACACATCCATGTGCTAGCCAATGGCTTGCTCTTTAAGTCCTTTGAAGAGTTTGAAGTACTAGGTTCCTCTATGAGCTTCTCCAAGAAAGAGAGTCATTCTGAACACCTCCCAAGGCTCAGTTGAGCCTGCCACACAGCTTGGGTGTTTGGTGGGTGGGGCAAGAAGCTAAGCAGCCTTAGAGCCCGTGGTGCGCCAACTGTCTTTATGCTCCAGGAACTGTTTTCTAGGTGTCATAACAAACGAGTCTTAGTGAATCCCTCAGGTCAGCCTCCACTTTTGGCTGCAACAGTCAACACTAATTTCAAGTCCAGTAAGCAAGATGCTCTGCTGAGGCTCTGCACGGCCTCTGCCTGACACACTTTTGATGCCATGTGAATGTTAAATGGTAACAGTAAAAAGAAGAGTGGAAGTGTTTACCAGTGGCTGGGATGAGACAGGAAGTGGCATGTTCCATTGGACTTTCTGGCTGAAAGAGGGCAGGGCAAGCTTCTAGACCAAGCCATCAAGGAAAGTCAGGACCACATGGGGCTGGTCTGGGAGCCAGAAATCTTACCTCCCTCCACCCACTCTCTCTAGAAGGTACATACACTCCACTCATCACTTAATTTGAAGCTGACCTGCATGGCTGGTTAATTCAATACATGTCCCTATTTCTTCCTGCCAACCTTCTAATTAAATGATTAGGATGTGTTCAGCATCCCTTAGCTAGGAATCTGCGATATATTGATTGACTAGAAGATTAAAATTAAGTATTTAAATGTCATTTCACTTACTCTCTGTGTTTCAATTCGTCACAGTCTGAATCCCTTTCTGTACATATGCCCCTTCAGCTCCTTGGGTTTCAGAAGTTCCCACGTCTAACAAATATGCACAGGAAGGACAGAAGGTTGATAGTGGAGCTCGAACACATGAAAGATCCCTCAGGTTCTAATTATACACACATATACACATGCTCAATGGAACCTGACTTTCCATCTGCATTTAATGCACATACCAAGAAGACTTTATGGTACATTCTGGAAGCAGCAAGTAAGCAGTCTAGCCTTTCTCTGCTCTGAATTCATAGAACACCAAAAAGACAATATAGCCCCCTGCCACGCTGCAGTTGATTTCATAGTAGTTTGATTTGGCTAACGTCATTTGATTCATGTGCTGAAGTCTCACCTCTCAAATAAAGGCTTCTCATCCATAGTGCTCGTTAAGGCTTCTCACACTTCATCTGTGTCTCCCTCCCTACCCTGTAGAACTCATGGGACAAGGCATGTGCCCTGAGTAAATATCTATCAATTGCTAGAAGCATAACTGTTAAACATAAAGAGAGAGGGGTAATGTGAACTGATCAGTGACGTATGTTAGGATACCTGAAACAAACTGAGTTCTACTTAAAAAAAATTGAAGTGCATGTTCACGTAGCACAGGCTGGCCTCAGGTAATCAAGGCTGGTGTTGAACTCCTGACCCTCCTGTCTCTAATTCTCTAGTGGTGGGATTAAAGTCATGTGCCACGATGCAGGACTTGGTTCTACTTCTTAGCTGTGGTACTTCTGAGGGAAGGGCTAGGCACTAACATCTATTGAAATACTCTACAGACTAGACATATTCTACAAAAATATCAAGTTCAACTTCATGCTCACATCTACCCTATGGATGAACACTGCCAAGGAGGAGGCACGTGACCTGTGCCCACATACAACCAGGCCCCATGGCATGCTGGAAAGCATGAAGATAGGTATCCAAAGGTCTCTGCTTGCTGAAACCACTGGCACTCAAGAAAATCTTGGTGTATATCTAAAACGTGACTTCCAGTCCACATCCTAGACAAGTCTGTTGGAATTAGCAAAGTGGAGTGTAGAAATAATCCTTTTAAACAATTCCCCAGTTGACCCTGATGTACAGTGATGGGCTGCCTTCATGTTGATGCTTGTCCCACCTGGCATTATTAGCCTTAAATCCCCTCACATACTGAGCCGCCCCGCCATGACACAGTGGGCCAGGCCAGCATCAACCCACTACTCTCTTTGGACCTCATGGAGCATGGGGGGCATGAAGCAGGTTCTTGTGAGAAGAGGAGCAGCTCACAGGGGAACCTAGTGCTCCAAACTCCTGAAAGGAATTAAGCAGCAGGCTGCTTTCATCACGTGGGTGTGTGGGGCAGAGAAGTTGGGGGGCTTCAGCAGAGCTGGGAGAGAAGGGGTTCCTCTACAAGCCAAGAGAGCTGATGCAGAGGAGATGGCGTGTGGCAAGACAGTCATCAGCGGGTACTACCCCAAACACTGATGGGCTTCTGGTCTTATTCCAGCTTGACAGCCCACTCTACCCAGACCTCAGGAAGGGAGGCTCTGCATCTCCATCATCTACCTTCAGCCACTCCTCCTTGTGGTTCTTGGGATGTGAGGAAGATACATGCCTGATGCCATCTCACTCTGGGAAATCTTCACTTACTATGGATTCAGAAGTCTAACAGAAACCAGGATCTCTCCAACTCAACAACCAAGCATGGCAAGTAACAGTAGATGGAACATGAAACATTCAAATGACTGGTTCATTGGGCTGCTTGGGAAAACATCTACTTTTCAGACTATATTTGGCTCTCTTGAAAAGATTAGGGTACATGGACAGGCAATACTTGTATTGGTATTTCTGAGGTTGTGTAACAAGATATACACACCATTTAAAAAGGCCAGAAGTGTACGCATTTTCCTGCAATTTCCTCTGCCATGAAAAATTTTCTCTGTCTATAAAAGATAATGATTTCTTACATTGGTATTGACTTGGTGTTTTAACCAGTACCTTTTTAAGACAAAGTCTACCTATAAATTCCAAGCTGGCCTCAAACTTGCCATTCTTTACTTTTCACCTTCTGAATTATGGGATTATAGGCATGTGCCACCACCCTGACTCACCTAGTGCTTTTATACATAGGAGCTCATGCATTTTCTACAGGCAAACCAGCAAGACTTTAGTAATTATTTTCATTTTATCAATAATGGAAAAGCATAGAAGAAAAAGAACAGACATACAGTCCTGCTGATTCTTTAAGGAGATGAGCAGTTGAACCTAAGTCTCTGGTTCTTATGAGCTTGACTGTTCCGTGGCCCTTAGGGAGAGTTTCTTGCTTATCTTCAGATAATAACAGTGGAGAGCAGAGGTTACCTTTAGAGACTATCACAGCACATATGGGTCTGATCCCATCTTCTGCTGGAAAGTTCCCAGGTATTACAAATTTAGATTTTCACTATAAAGGAGGATCTCACTACTTACTATCTGGAACACAAGTGGATCAATAACCATGGTTAAGAGTAGATGCTAGTCTGCTGTTAAAACAGAGACTAGGACATGATGCTTATGACAAGCTTGCTGAAATGTTCACCTAAGCCATTATGTAAATGCTTCAGGAAGGCAACCTCAGGTATGACTAGGCATGTTAGCCCTTCTAACATCCTAGCATCCAGATGACTACTGGATGGAGGCAGTGTGAACTCAGAATACTTAAGCCTGTATGCTTCCACAGGGGCATAAGGATGGCTATTGAGAATAAGAGTGAATGAGAGTGACAGCCTCGCTTTTGGCAGGTCAAAACTGGTGTTATAGCAATGGAAACATCACTGTTATAAAAGGGACGACTCCTAGGGGCTAAGGTGGGGTCAAGGCAGGTAAAAAGAACCATGAAACAAGTTCTGCATTTAGCTTTCTAAAGGCTGGCTCTCTCTGTATGAATACATGACTTCACTTTGTACCAGGATTATTACTGAAAGAAGCCTAGCTTTAGAATGAAAGGTCTGGGATGGCTAGCTAGCTCAGCTATTTCTCTGAAATGTCATCACCTACTACCATCTGAGTCTCATGTCCCTCTCTGCTCACCAGAAGGTCTGAAGAACAGCACATGAATCCTTGGAAGAGATGTCAGTCCTGTCTACTAGTAATATAGATCATTTGGCCAAGACAGTATTACCACACTCCCATGTAGGTGAAAATCACAGTGGATCTTCAAGATGGTTGTGTGCAATAGAAATAGATCTTGGAGGATTGAGGATCTGGGGTTCATAGACCACAGTGACCATCCCACGGCTGGTTGCCTCAATGTATTTTCTGTGAATGAGAATTTCTGTTGTTTTGCTATTTTTTTGAATATTTTTTATTATTAATTTTTTATTTATTTCTGTATGTGTATGAATGTACTGTCTGCATGCAAGTTTGTGCACCTGTGTTGGGCAATGCCGCGGAGGTCAGAAGAGGGTCTCGGATTCCCCTGGAGCTGGAGTTCTCCTGGAATTGGAGTTTCAGATGGTTCTCAGCCACCATGTGGGTGCTGGGGATCGAACCCGGGTCCTCTGCAAGAGCAGAGGACTCGGTGCTCTTACCCGCTAGGCCATCTCTCCAGCCCCTGTTTTGCTATTTTATCCTTGGCATTCTGAGGGGTACATTCAGATGCTGTTTGTTAAAATAAGGAACCTCTGTTGCTGGTCTCAGATAACAGAAGAACTGGAACTAGACTTAAAAAATTAATTTGTTTACTTTTATTTTGTGTATGAATGATTTGCCTTCAAGTATATGAATGTACCACATATGTGCAATGCCCACAGAGCCCAGAAGAGAGGGCACTGGTGTTATGGGTGGTTGTTAGCTACCGTGTGTGTATGTGTGTGTGTGTGTGTGTGTGTGTGTGTGTGTGCTGGGACCTGAACCCAGGACCTCTGCAAGAACAGCCAGTGCCTTTAACTGTTGAGCCATCTCTCCAGCTGCTGGAACTAGACTTCTGAGTGACAATTAAAGTAATCTAAGAAGACCTCTGTGTTCTGCCTTCCTTCCCCATAGTCATCTCTTCTTCATGTATCCCAGACTGGGCTGGAACTTATTCCTATGTTGATGAGAATTTTGAACTTCTGAACCTCCTGCTTCTACCTCTGACTTGTAGCATTAAAGACATGTACCACCAGACCTGGTTTACACAATATTGGGGTTGCAACCCAGAGTCCTGTGCATGTTATCAACTAAGCTACAGCCCCAGCCACTCCCACCCATTCAAAGTCTTCTTAGATCCTATTCTTATCATGTATTAAAGGGAAAAATTGCATTCACAGGCTTCTCAGCAGAACAGAAGGTAAAAAGCAAGAGACCAATACATAGAGTGAGAAGACAGTCTTGGAGGCTAACTCAGTTCTGATGAAAGGGCGTAGAGGGGCACAGGAAGGTGAGGTCCTGCCATACCTCTAGCGTGCAGTGCATCATAGCTCCCACTTAGGGCCAGACAGAGGTGACTAAAGCAGTGTACATTTTAAATTAAAACAAATTTTGGCCTTGAAGGAGGCAAACAACTCCTTATCAGGGTGAGTATAAGATGGTACAGGGGCTGCTGGGCTGCCAGTTTCTAAACCTAAGAGCAGCCTTCGGGAGCTATAAAGTAATTAATTAATTAATTAATTAATTATTGTAAAAGTAGAATTTCGGTGAGAGAAGAAAAAGCCAACTTGAACAGAAGTTTTTTATTTTTTTTAAGTCTAAAAAGGTTTCTCAGCTTCTGGTACATGAAGCACTTAGTTCCTAAAGCAATTCTCAGACTTGATCAAGTTGGAGAATGTGCTTCAGGCAAGACTTTTCTGAAACCAAGCCGGTAGGGAGGATTGTGATAGAGAAGAAAAACCCAGAAAACAGATGGGATGTCTTGTCTGTCTGCAGCATGGGCGTAGCTGAGCTTGGCAGCCTGGGGCAGTGGCTGAGCTCCAGTTATGCCAGAGGAAGTGGCATTTCACAGGCAGACAGGCTACGGGTGTACCTGGGTAGCTCAACAAATGTATATAGACCCATCTTGTCAAGGCGCTTGGGCTGGAGACCAGCGTTCTGAGCCCCTAACTGAGCTGCATCCTTGTTTCTAGCCTCAGCCCCTACAGTCTGTCAACAGCACTGGGCTTTACTCTGCCCCAGGAGAGAAGGTGGCTGGCTGGTAATTTTTCTGGGTAGAGTAGGACACTCCATTCTAACATTCTCAGGACCTCTTGTAGACAGGCCTTGTTGGGGACTCTGGGGTCTGGGGACCTAAGGGTGTTTGGAACATAGCTTGGCAGTCACTACAGAAGGCTACCAATTTGTTAGCTTTTTTCTTCTGCTCTGTGTTGCCCCTAGAAGGGCTGGCAGGATGTTACCATGTATCTACAGCAAGAAGGAGGTGGAAACAATAACCAACCAGTCCTTTGTTTCCTTGCCCTCTTTCAGACTTGCTCTGCCTGGTCAGTCTTAGAATTCAGAGCTCCATTTGCACACACTGACTAGGGTTTGCATAACTAATGATCAAACACATCTGAGTTCCTATATCCCCTAGAGCCATACAACAATTGTTTTTTCTTTTTTTTTTTTTAAACCAAACAATTTGGACAAAGGAGAAAGCAAAGGCAAGGAGTGACATTTCCTAGTTCTCACTTGCAAAGTTTACCTTTGCACCACTGTGGACATGACATATTCAGCGCACTGTAATTTTTATTGCAGTCATTTTCCATCCTGGCCTCATGCCTTTACACAAATGCAGATAAACATCCCAGGGAAACTTGGGTAGATATCTGGAGAAATGGAAGACAAGCTCCAGTGTAGCCAGCTGGGGAGTGGAAGCCCAGTGAATGAACCAGCCCTAGCCTCTGGAGAGAACTACACAGTGCTGTAAACGTCAGGTGACCGGAAGCCTCAGGGTCACAGATTTCCTAATCTGCTTTGACCTTGGATAAACCATTGCATCATTCCAAACCTCAATTCCCCTTGTTCCAAGTTGTGGTGACCTTACAATGCTTGGGTAAGAGTCACATCATCAGGACGTCTATATGCAGTTATTAACAGTGTGAAAGCAGGAACAAGGCTGATAGTGATGGTACCAATGCTGGCCTTTTTCTCATGTGACATCTCTGGTGGTCACAGGTCACCAGTGGAGGGGCCATGGGAAAGAAGCCTCCTCAGGGATGGGTTCAATGGCCACTGTTGGTGACCTAATCATAGTGTACTTTGGGCCAGCTGGCTTCTCCTTCCAGAAATACTTTCTCTCCTGGATAGGAGGATTTCTGTGTCCTGGCTAGTCTCTGGGGCTGGGTCTTTCTCTTCCGAAGGCTTGGGAAGGCCGAAGGCTTCCTTTGTGCTTTACCTATACTCGTTCTCTGAACCATCTCATCCACCCTGAACTTTAAGTATTAGCTCTATTCTGACAATTCCCAACAGTTCCTCTGATGCCCGCACCCACTCACTATCTCTACTTGAGTGTCCTGGGACATCTTAAACTTAACAGGAAGTAGTAGTTCATGACTTTATAGTCATGAGGAGTACAGGCAGAAAGCTGAGAGTTGAGGACAGGCTGGGATACATTAGGAGGCCCAAGTCAGCCTGGCCAACAAAATAAAATCCTATCTTTATTAAAAAAAAAAAGAGGATAGAGGATCAGCCCTGAGGAACCGCTCAGTCAGTAAAGTGCATATAGTAAGCAGGAGACTTGACCTGAATCCCCAAAACCCATGTGAAAAGGTGAACATCACAACATGTGTGCACATGTACACACACACACACACACACACATACACAAACACACGCGCGCTTGCACACATGCGTTTGGGGACATGGAAACAGGGAGATTCCTGGGGCTTGCTGGCCAGCCAGTCTAGCCCAATTGGAGTCCTCTAGGCAAGTGAGTTAGCCTGTGTCTTTTGGTGGATGGGTCCTGAGGAACAACACATGAGGCTGATCTCTGGTTTCCACACATGTGCAGACATACACACTGCGTAACATGGACAGTCCTCCCAAAGAAAGAGTGACCTTGGACATCAAGTGCCTTCCCACACTTAGGGGCACCTGTCTGCCCAGGATTATAAACTTAACTGTTGTCTTTCCGAGTGAAGAAGTCAGGCCAGGGAAGTCAGCTACCCCCTCCCTCAACAAGTCAGTTGGCCTTGGCTGTGTAAGGGAGAGGGGCTAAGGGTATATAATCAGAGAACACTGAGATCACTCTCATACCCATCGCCATCTTGGGCAGAGGTGGAAGGGTCCATGCCAGGAGGGGAACGTTCCTATATGGCCAAGAGGGAGGGGAACACTAACATTACTGTAAGAAATTCCTTCACCCATTTGCTCTTAAGCAAGCCCAATTAAGCTCGCTAGAATCTTCCAAACTGTGGTCTGAGAAGTCTTCCTCATGTTGCCTTTGGGACCATGGGAGGAGGCGGAGGTGGAGGCACACCTAGTGCCCACATACCTCCCAGAATTCTGCAAACACATAGACAGACAAACAGATAAAGATAAAACTTAGCTTGTCTAAACACGGGTTTGTGCTCCCTCCCTAACCCTGCCAGTCCCACAGGTCCAGTTCCTTGGGCTGACCTGGATGTCTGCTCTCTCCTCTCTTCCACACAGAACAGACCAGTACACGGCACACAGGTAATTCCAAGGCGTTAGAGAATGGGCTCAAGTCCAGGCAGAGAAAAGGTTAGAATTCAGCGGGGACAAAGGAGCTATTCTGAATTATAGAGACCCTCCAGCTTCCATGCTGGGAACGGGGACAGCCTGAGGAACACCATAGACAGTGGAGGCAACCTAGGGCCAGCTTCTCCCTCCCAGCCTAATCTGCATGTCTCTGACTTTTGTCTCATGGTTTATAATAAACTCTAAGACTGCCATGAGCACAGTAGGGAACCACTTTGTCCAATCTATAAATAAATCCATTTTCCTTTACTAATTTCTGTTTCCTAACTTGTTTTGAATACAAGGAAACTGACAAAGCAGTTACAGACCCCCACGTGACTGGCTGCTGGAGCACCAACCACTTATCCCTCGGATTCATGCACGCTATCCTCTGCTCCGAGCTGCCAGAACCCTACTTCTAGGCCTGTGAGTAAAACCCCTCTCCATCTCGTCTCTCATCAGTACAAGGAGCACTTCTGGATTCAGCCCTCTGCATGGCTACCACCTCCAAATGAATAAAAGCCAAGATCACCTTGGTAGGAATTAAGAATTTTAAGGTGAGAGGTGGCTCCTGGGATTGAACTCTCCCAGGTAAATGTTAGGATTAGGAGTTGAAAGAGTTGCAGGCAGGAAATAAAAGCAATCCACCTCATACAACCCAAACTAACGTTTATTAGTCAAGGAGAGGTGACTACTGAGCAGTGGGAATCTGCAGTAGCACAGGGGCCAAAGAGCAGTGGAGTTAAGTACCTTTGTGTATGTAAATAAGAGTCACGGGAGTAGGGTAGGGGGTTTGGGGCCTGCGTTCTTCTCCTGCCCAGTAAGGATCTCCAAAGGGCTTGCTTAAAGAACTTGCTGGTTAGGGTTAATAGAGGTCCCAGACTGGACTGTTTGTTTTATGGTTTGGGGCTAATTGGAAATCTCCTTTGATAACCTATAGTCAACAAGGCGCTGTGTGAACCGCTTTCCCTGCCCCTCCCTCCCACCCCCATCATCTGTCTGTTCTTCACTGTTGGTCTCTCATCTTGCACTAGCTATCCTGGCATCCCGCTCCCCACCAAAACAGGAAGTTACTCCAGTAAGCCTTGGAGCATGCTGGCCTGCTGTTTCACCAGGTAACTGCGTAACTAGCTCCCTGCTCACTTGCAGTCCTCTAAGTCTTAGTGACATCAGGTGGAAGCTGGGGCTGAAAGGAGCACACCCCAATCCCTGTAGGTGCAGCCTCTGTTCTATTCTTTGACCAGCATCTCAGTGTTTAATCTCTTTCATAGGTTTTCATTCTGCCTGTCTGACCAGGCTTGAACAGTGTTCCTTGTCCACTCACGGGGCAAGAGGTGGTGGGAGAATGAGGACGGGCTCTCAATGTGAAACACAGCTCTTACTCTGCAGAGAGTAAGAGTTTATTCTGAGCCAAAAATATGAGTGAGTATCACCTGGGGACACTGATTCAAGCTGCCCTGAATGATGTGAGCCAACAGTTAGTGGTTACATAAACTTTTTAGTCACTGAACAAAGGGAAGTTGAGAATCAGTTAAGACATGTACCTAACACATTGGTGGAAACACCAGGCAGGTGGGTTAGAGAAAACCGAGGGAAAACTGCTACAGTTCTCAGATGCTATCTGATGCTATTCTTACCTTTGGAGTTGGTCAGATTTGTTGGTCTACTAAGTTACTATACTCTAAAGATTTCTCTTGATCATTAACAGGATGCTGGTTGGATACTGAGGTGGGTGGTAAGTGGACAGAAAGGAGATTAAAAACAGCACAAGATAGTTCCGACCTTCAAACGGAAACGTTTCAACTCTCCAGAACCACAAAGCTCTAATAAATCAATCATCTAGTGCTTTCCACACCTCAGTTAGGCTGGTGCTTCTCAGGAAGCTTCAGTTCACAGGAGTTACCTGGGAAATGGGGTGGGATGAGATGGGGCCCGGGAAAGGGTGGAATAGGTTGGGCCAGGAAGACTCCAAAGGGTAGAAGAAATGAATGTGAATTTCAACACTATCAGGACTTTGGATAGCATGCTCAAATCTTCAGCTGGACTCCTTGTAATTATCACTAGTGGCCTGGGCTCAAAGCTCTGATATACAAAAAAGAAAAATCATAATATATGATGCCCCACCCATACACAGGTTTTGTTTGTATTTTTTTTTCTTGCCTTTTCGAGACACGGTCTCCCTGTAGCCCCAGCTGTCCTGGAACTCACTCTGTAGACCAGGCTGGCCTTGAATTCACAAAGATCCGCCTGCCTCTGCCTCCCCAGTGCTAGGATTAAAGGTGTGTGCCACCACGCCCAGCTGTTTGTATTTTCTTTTTACATATGAGAGTCTTTGGCAAATTCTGAAATTCTAGGCACATATAAGATTATGAGTTTGGGGACCGGAGAGAGGGCTTGGTGGTTAAGAGCACTGGCTGTTCTCGCAGAAGACCTGATTCAAATTCTAGCACCCACATGGTGGCTAACAACTGTTTGTTACTCCAGTTCCAAGGGATCTGATGCCTTCTTCTGTCCTCTGAGGGCACTGCACAACATGAGTGCCCTTATACACATGCAGGCATTACACTCATACACATAAAAAAAGATTATGAGTTTGTATGAGATTAAGATTTGATCTGTGTGGTATGCTGCTGAATATATCCACACTGCCTCCCACAACATCTCAAAACTTGGCATTCAAACATAAGTTTTCCCTTCTTCCCATCCTGATTTCCTATCATAGGCCACCAGTTGTACAGACTAAATACTCAAAGCAATTGACATCTATTCTCTTATAAACTCAATACTGCTTCTTTTTTTCTTTCTCTTTTATTTGGGTCTTTTAAGATAGGGTCTCCCTATAGTTCCAGCTGGTCTGCAACTCACTATACAGTCCAGGCTGGCCTTGATCTCACGGAGATCCATCTTCCCATGTACTAGAATTACAGGATGTGCCCCTAGCCCTGGACAGTCCAGCTTTACTGATGCTGTCTCCTCAGGACCTCTCCAGCTTGGTCTACTTCCTCCATGAACTTGATAAGAGGTTCCCAACAACCTGTAGCTGTCTCCTGCTCTGATTGCTCAAGACTGCAACCAAAGCTTTTGCCAGAACCTAGGGCATCTCTGCGACACAAAACTTCTGAGAGTTGATCCATTCTAGTCATAGTAAAATCTGAAATCCCATGGGTTTAACCCAAATCCTTCTCTTCCCCTTTCATTTCTGGTTATTGATTATATTCTGTGCCAACTACTCTAGTATTTACTCCAGGGCAGTGAGAGCCCAGCTTAGCCTGGGCCTCCTGCTGTAGTGCTCCCTTCACCTGGACACTGGGGTGGAGGTCCCACCTTTCCTGTGGGTCCCATGTTGGGTATTCTAAAGAAAGACACTTGTGCCCCTCCCTTTGGCTATCAGACTACTGATTCAATAGACCCTAAGAAATGAGAATTTCCCCTTAAGTCTCATGTTTGGCAAGGACAAGTCTAAAGCCTTATGTTATCCAAGAAGAGATGTCACACAGCCCTGACAGTCTGTTAGACCACCTGGTAGGAGAGTGTAGAGCTGAGATGAAGGGACAATAACAGGTGAGGCCACACCTTGATCAGGACTGCTTAGACAAACCTCTTGCCCTCTACTGAAACCTAAATCTCATATTAGGATGCTGAAGATGAATGGAGAGAGAGAGAGAGAGAGAGAGAGAGAGAGAGAGAGAGAGAGAGAGAGAGAAGAGATATCTCATCGGAATTCTTTGATTCTCTTCCCAATGTAGCCACATTGAACTAATCTTTCTCTGCTTTTCATTAGAATTTAGCTCCCTTAGGGCTACAAGGCCCAGGATTTAGCCAAACACACTCTCCTAACACTGGTGTTCTGCATTGAAGAAGGCATTCCCACGAGCCTCTGGAGAAAACATTTTCTTCCTCATACCTGGTCCCCACTATTCCTCCATTCTCCCGTATATAAACCCATCTGGAGTGTGGCCACCTGCATTTGAGACAATACAGGACACAATAAACTCCAGCCCTTCTCTTAGGGAAGGCTACATCCTGGCATCCAAAATAGGACTGCAGGGACCTGGTGACACAAAATGAAAAACACATTGGCAGTGGGCCAAGAGTAAGGACAGACTCTCAGTCACCACTACTAACTACAAAGTCACTGAGTCCTTAAGCCAGTCCTCTGAGCAGACATAGCTGGCATATGCCTTATATATGATCAACTAGAGCTCAGAAAAAGTCTTCACCACTTAGCAGGCAAGCACCACACTGCAGGGAAGAGTTCAGGCTCTGCAAAGACCCAGCCAGCTCTTGTCACAGCCCCTAAAGTGATGGCAGCCAGGGCAGACAGAGGCCCAGAAGTCAGACAGACCACACCTCCAAGTGGTAAACAATGAGATCCCAAAAAGTCACCGTGAGGGAGCCATACCCACAATTTGAAGAGCAGGAGGGCTCATTAGCAGAACAACCCTACAGCTACTGGGCCCCTTATTTGGATTTACAGGAAGTGTTACTGTCAGATGGATGACTTCAAGCAAACAAAACAGGCTCCTCATCCTGCTGTGGTGAACAACTTCTAAAAGGTTAACATAATTAACACTGTTTCTTTCCCTTCATGCTTTTCAAATTCTCTTTATACTGCTATTATTTCTCCACTGAGTCATCTCTTTGAAAAAACTTCTCCTGGTGTTTAGCTCCTTTGATTCTTTTCTTCATTCAAGGCTTCATCTCTTGTCTCTTCCTTGGCCCTGGCTTTCCTCTGGGGCCCTGACACCTCTAAATAAAGCGTAAAAGGACACCCAGCATGCATATACAACATGTCTTTAAAAGCTGGCAGACCTTCTCAACAGTGCCCTCTTCCCTTCCTTCCCTCCAGGGGCATGACCTTGCTCAGACACCATGCTGCATGGTTGGCTGTTAAGTCTTCCAGTTTCCCAGTGAGAGCTCTACATCTATTTCATCTGTTTTCAAGTCACTGAATGCTGAGTCAACAGCATTTCTGGTTTCCTTGGTACATCTGGAGACACGGAAGGCCGCGGGTGTCCAGGAGAGCACTGAGGAGATCACAGGGTGCGGTGTTCACTTCAGAGAAAGAAGGCTCCAGTCTCCCTTTGGCCTTGGTGGTGTTAATTCTCACAGAGCCTTAGCTTAGCTTTTCCCCATCCTAGGTCTTCAGACAAACCCTGAGAACTTCTGTAGACCTAAAATTACCCAAGTCATCACAAAGGCACACTGGATTTAGGCAAAGTCGGGATACCAGATTCACATCTTCCTACAATAGGATACTGGGGATTGTCACCAACTGTGACCGACATAAAACAGCATGGGACACCCCACTGCCACCCCTCCCATTTCACAGCTTTTGTAATGAGCTCCTCAGAAGGTAAGGACCTGACCACTCTGATTCAAGTTCAAGGATGAATTTTCGTATGTCCCCAAGGATCACCCCCACCCCTGGTGTTTGCCTAAGAAAAACATCAATTCATGTATCTAATTCAGAGAAGAAGAGGTGAGGGAGGGAAGGAGGAAGAGATGGAAGGAGAGAAACAGAAGGAAGAAGAAGAGGAGAGGGAGAGAGAGAAGGAAAATAAAGGGAGAGAGATTCAACTATTTCATATAAGTAGCTTTTGAAAGCCAACTAACCCTTTGGGGTATTTTGTGAAATAAAACACACAGAAAGAATCAACAGGAGGAAGGCATTAAATTATTCAAAGGAACATCATTAAAGCAAACTGCACTGTGCTGGTGGGGGCCTGGGCAGGGACTGTGTTCAAGACAAATAACCAATTCCTTGGAGGCCCTGATTACTGACGGTTGCAAAAATGGAGCTGAGATCATTTTATTAGCGTGATAATGGCAGAATCACAAGGCAGGCAGGCTACAATTCTTAGCTGCTCTGAGGTAAAGGACCTGTGGCCTTTCAGGGTTCACAGACTCCTCACCCAGGGGCAGGAAGGTGCCTGAGTGAGTTATATGTCTTTTACCTTTTTGAACAGGAGACAGTAGAATTCTATTAAAATGTATGAAGACAAGCAAGCAGGTCTTGGCTGGGAGGGGAACCCAACTCCTTGGGCTAGAGTCCATTCACCTTTTTCCTTTTAATAAAATCCTAGAAAATAATTCATTTATACAGGCTCAGCTTAAGTGCATATTTGTATTTGGGGAGAAACACATAGACAAAAATGTACTTTATTCCCAAATTGTGGTAAAATGGATTATTACTATTTTCTTTCCTAAGTTTTTGTGTGTTCAAATTTTCTACAAGGAGTATGCATTCTTTTATGAGAAACTATAAACACTTTTCAAAAACAAACTATCTCATGGGCCTGTGCCCAGGCAATGACTACACTTTACTACTAAAGGGTAATGCAAAGTGGAGTTTACACACAGTCAGCTCCCAAGCTTGGGACTAATCCCTGCTTTGATTCAATGAAATACCTTTAACATCCAGAATAGAGTGACCCTAGGACCCAAACCCCTCACAGCATGGGGCTGGCTGGTGGGAAGGCAGAAACAATTCCTGGGAGTGCTTCCCAGATTACCGGTGCCAGATCCTAAATTTGGCATCCACTGGAAGTGAACAAGTTTCCATTCTTCCCCACAGGGTCCCAGACCTGGCATGGAACTCCAATAGCTTCAGACTTTTCCAAATAAACATTTTCCTCTTGAAGAAAACCTCTCTGATTTTAGCATAACTTTCCCAGAAGACTTCATCTACCTACCACCTCTTGTTTAAGAGATTAGTTGGCACTAGGATGCAATTTAATTAAAGTATTTAGTTAAATGTATGTCCTCTGGGGCCTGAAGGAAACAGAATACTTTTCTAATCAACTTGCAGTATAGGAATGTGTGGCTGAGACCCAGGTCTCTCTCTCACTCTCTCTCTCTCTCTCTCTCTCTCTCTCTCACACACACACACACACACACACACACATACTAGGCATACCATAAACACACACCACACCACATAGACACACACACACACACACACATACACACACACACACACCAGGCATACCATAAACACACACACCACAGACACACACACACACACACACACACACACACACACACACACACACACCTGTTTCCTGAAAGAAGACTGTAAAAGGCAAAATGCTCTCATTTCCACAGCTTACAAACATGCTTAGGAATGCCAGACTTCTAGAATTTGCTGCTTGGGTTAAAAGATTTAAAAAAGTCTTTTATAGAGCATCCACTGGAAGTGACTATAGGTTGTGCTCCATGAAAATGAGAAGCAGGGATTTCATGATAGAACAAAATCTACTTCTTGATCATTTTAGGCAGAAAATTTATAGGCTATTTGAATATTACATTGGGTTTAATCTCCCAATTGTCTTCCTTCTGGGTTAGAGTGACTGCCAGTTTTAAGGACTTCATAAGGACTTTGTGTAATTTCTCTGTTCTTTTGTCTCTATTTTATTGAAAATGTGTCCCTAGCATCTAGAAGGTTCTCTGGCTGCCAGCATTCAATGCATAGTTACAGAATGAATGCACCTGCTGAGTTGAGTATAGGAGAATCTTAGGAGGTGAGGAGGGAGAGCTCCTGTTCCTGGGAACACCACACTAAGGTACTCACTCATTTGCACTGAGGCTTCCTGAGGTTCCTCATGGGGTCTGGAGGCCTGGACTCTGGTTAGAACCTAGCTGCCTGCCTGCTGGTGAACTTGTGAGACTCAGTGAAGTAATTTCCCAGGAGATACAGTCATACCCACCCAATCACTGCTTGACATGCAACTCAGCCTCCACTTCCCACTCCCTGGGCTTCTTCAGGAGACTCAGTCTTCGTGTCCATTGTGCTCAGGAATCACTATAAACAGCAGCAGACCAGCAGAATGAACGGGTCTCCTGCCCATCACTAAAGTTCAATCGAAATTCTAAAGAAAACATTCAAACATGGTTTGTGGCCATTGAGAAGTACACTTATGAGGAAGTTGGTGTGGCTTCTGATCCAAACATCCCAGTCACAAACTGCTCTGGAGTGTTTCTCACACATGTGTGCCCTACCTGAAAACTGGAACTAAACCCAAGCTGCAAAAGTATAGGCTTGAGAATGGCACTCGTTTCTGCCCAGGTGTGCAGTGGATGGGATTGTTTGATGCCATCCAGGTCAGGATCTGTTCTTCCTGCCCTGACAACTGGTTCCATGAAACTGTCGTGTCTTTATGTTAAAATGTTGACTACCACAAAACAAAGAGAAGGCCATGTCAGCAATCTTTGAACACCAATGTCAATCCTTTAATGCCTCCTCATAGGTAAACTTTGCTGCCACAGCTGCCCTGGAAGACAGCCTGTATCACGATCAGGAGCATGAGAGAGGGAGACAGAAATTAGTTAAGACTCCAACAGTGCTGCTGTTGGCTGTGTAACCTTGGACAAATAGGTCAACCTTTGAATTTCAAGTTTCTTTTACTCAGAAAAAATAGTGCTCCTTCATATGCGTGATTTGTGGATTACACGGGAAAAGGTAGGTAGAGGCCTTGCTCTGTGTTCAACATGCTACTTGTCTCTCAGTCAATGCAAGCAATATGCTGCTATTTAGCAAGCTCCTAAAGATCTCAGAAGATTTGTTGCACCTCTTCAGGACATCACAGCTTGGGTATCTACTTGACATAAGAGAAGTCTTATCAAAACTATAAGGTATTTACTTGACTTTGCTTTTAGAGAGCTCATGACAGTTCCTAGTAATCTTCTAACAAAGCTCACCATCTGCTTCTGAATCCACTCTAGACATATGCTGTGGAATTCTCCTCTCTCTCTCTCTCTCTCTCTCTCTCTCCTTCTCTCTCTCTCTCTCTCTCTCTCATCTACTTTTTCAGAACTATCTTTTCCTCCTTATTAACAACCATGACAATTATTCCTACAACTGCAAATTTGTATTTTTTGTTTTCATTAATTCTTGTGGACTTAGGTTTTTTTTCATGGGGAACCATGTGTTATTTACACACACAAACACCACACATTGAGTACTATTTAAATCACATGAAATACACCCCCCTAAGATGTTTATCTTTTCTTAAATTCCCTCATTTCCCTTTTGTGTAGCTTCATGAACTATTCAGTATAACATCACAGTTATCATTATAGTCCACAGAACTTATTGTTCCCTAACTATTGTTCCCTAACTATAGCTTAGTGCCCCCTGGCTAATTCTACCCTTCCTTACCATCCTAGTGGTATGTTCACCACTGATGAACACTTACATTGTTTCCAGTTATTGGTCATTATGATCACTGCTGTAATTTATTAATTGTGGGATGTCTCTTTGACATACTGATCGTATTTCTTTTGGATAGATGCCTGGTAGTTAGACTGCTGAACCATATGGTAGTTCTATTTTTCAAAATACTTATTTCATTGCTTGTGTGCATACCTGGAGGCCAGATAAGTGTATCAGGTACCCTGGTGCTTGAGTTATAGAATGTTGTGAGGTGTTCCATGTGAGTGCTAGGAACTGGTGTCCCCTGTCAAAGTGGCAAGTGCTTTTAACCACTGAGCCATCTCTCCAGCCCTGAATGTACTAAAACAACAGTGTCTAAGACCCAGTTGCTTTTCCTACCTCTTCACCCATACTTATCTTTTGCATTACTGATAGCAGCCTTTCTTACTGGTGGGGGTGACATATTATTGGTGTTTTTATTTGCATTTTCCTGATTGTTAGTAATGGCAAATGTATTTGTTGGCATTTTGAATGTTTTCTTTTGAGAAATGTGTGTGGGGGGGTTGGGGTGTGTGTGTGTGTGTGTGTGTGTGTGTGTGTGTGTGTGTCTGTCTGTCTGTCTGTGTGTGTGTGTGTGTGTGTGTGTGTATTTCCCACATATGTATTCTGATCCTTGTTAGATTCAGGCTTTGCAAGCATTTTCTCCCAATTCTCCATGTGGTCTATTCACTCTTTTCACTGTTTCCTTTGCTGAAAAGAAGCTTTTCAATCTGATGAACCCCCATTTGTCTATTTGGTTTCATGGTTTTGTCCTAAAAATACATTACCCATATCAGTATCCTGAAGAGTTTGTGACTTAAAAAAAGGAATTAGGTAGCAAGTCTATAAACTCGTCTCTTCAAATCCTCTTCAGAAAATGAAGAACAGAATGCAGAGGACCCCCAAAGTCCTTGTGCTAGTTGTTTCCTTGTAATTACATTCTTAGTATCTTACCAAGTTGCCTTCCTCTTTCCATTTTAAGGTCATCCAAACAGTAAAAACCTAAACAGGAACCAGTTGCTCACTAGCTCTGCTTTTCTGTCATCTATTCAACCTCATACAACCTGTACACCTATTCCTGTCTCTTCCATGAGAAGCTTCTCTGGTTCAGAAGTGGGACAATACACTCCACAAAACACAACTGCTTTTTCTCTTCTTTCTTCCATTCAGCAGCAAGAAAAGCCAGAGTCTTGACTGCTGCCAGACCTCTGAAATCACTTGGGCTGCTGTTTTCCTGCTCAACACCCCTAAGGACAGTGACTCAAGAAGCCATTGAGTGTAGAGCTAGAATCCCATGTTTGCACTCAGTGACCAGTGCTGGACTCTGGCTTGTCCTGTGTTTACAGCTGGGGACCAGTAGGACACAGGCTTGAAGTAAGCGGGACAAAGAAATTCAGCAAAGTCTCCTTGTTACATACTGAGCAGAGCTTCCAGAGATTCAATGCTATGCAGAGGACGGGAATGCACAGGGATATGTAAACAGCCAGTGCCAATCATGATCACCTTAGCTCAATAAAATGTCTTTATGAGGCAATTAGCAGTTCATATAATCTGTTGAATAACTAGCAAACCTCTGTAACACTCCTGGAGTGCTCTCACTGCCAGAGGGCCCCAGGGAGATATTAGCTCTCACAGTGATGAATCACAAGCCATTCACAAGGTAGACACCAGCCGCTCACACACAGGACAATATACAAAACATCTGTCTGCTTGTGGGAAGACGGAGCCTCCAGTCATCCCACATGAACACTGAACTGTGGCAGGAGATGACGAGAGGCCGGGTTTGGGAAGGAGAGGAACTGATAGGTCCCTTGTCATCAGATTCCAGAGTCTCATTTTCTTCACAGGTGGAATGCAGTAGATCTCGCCTGCAGAGTTACAAAGCAAGCATGTGAAGTGCCTGGTCCAGTGCACAACAGTGCTCCCAAACCGTGGGTGGCTGCTGCCCATATGTCTGCTAGTGGCAATGCTGATGTTGTTTGCAATTGGCACCTGCTGAATACCCGAGTTGCCTGCCCCACCCCACTTCCCATTCCTCATAGAAAGCCTGGTTACAGATCATCTACAGCTTTCAAATGAAAACCTAAGGTTTTTTTTTGGGGGGGGGTAACTAAGTTTACCTTTGAGCCTGTATCCCTAGGTGCTTCCTGAATTTAAAAAAGCTTCCCAGTGAGAAAGGTACTTTTAAACACAGAGCATTAAAATAAAACAGTAAAGAAATATTCCTTATAAGGCCAAAACATGGAGGGGGGATACTTTCTGTCAAGTTGTTCTGAAGAGATGATAATCTAGTTGTTACTGGAGCATCTAGCACACACAGGGTGTCATGAAAGTACATGAGGATGTACTCCTGGGAAGATGTAGGGAGCCTGGTGAGCGGCAGCATGTGAAGATGGATGTATGAGTAGACAGGTAGGTGGGCAGATGTACAGGTAGGTGGCTGGATAGATAGACAAGCAAGTAGATATATGCCTGGCTGGGTAGGAGGGTGGGTGAGAGAATGGAAGGATGTGTGGATAGGTAGGTATGTGGGAGGGAGGACATGGATGGGTATGGGAGAATGTATGGAAAGGAATTGGCCCAACAAAGGGAAGAGACACATGCTGACCTTTGAGGCGCTCCAGTCCACTTAGCACCCTGGCTCTCATATCATCTACTTGAAGTAGCCAAGACCCAACTTATGGGTCTGACTTCCCAAGAGCTGTGTGACCATGGACAAACCACTTGATTTCTCTGAGTTTCCTCTCCGACACAGGAGAAGGTTTGCAGACTAACCATCCATCTACTCAGCTGATTTCATGACTTCAACCTGTTCCCTCCTTAGGCTCCACCCCAATTCCCACAATACTAGGTTTTCTGAACCCAGGATGCACTGCAAGCTGCCCACTGCTTCTTTCTCTCCCTTCCTTTCTTCTTCAGACAATCTCCTGTCCAATCAATACTTCAAGCTCTAGTTTAGACATCATCCACTGGCTTGAAGAAGTACCCTCTAACAGCCTGTTCATAAAGGAATGACTTTTGCTCTGCATTTTGATGCACCCAGTTTTCTATTCATCAAAGCATCCTTTACCAGTGACTTTACAGACCAGCTGTCCTGAGAGGGCAAGCAACCTGGTATAAAGCGAGAGGGGACGAGCACGCACTTGATGGATGAATTCATAAACAAAAGATCAAATTTATTTAGCATTATGTCTTCTTTCCCAGGCACTTGGCAATAAGGCAAAGATAATGCATTTTGAAGAAATCCCATTCCAAAAAGACCTCTCGCTACATCCTAGCATGTTCTACAGCCCACAATGCATAGGCCAGGGCCAGAGACTCTGTTAATGACTTTTGTTGGCCATTTAGCCTTGTTCTCCTAAGGTGTTGCTCTCTAAGTCCTACTGAGACTAATCATGAACATGGTCCCTAAAATATCCCAAGTCTGCCCTTGGAGAGATAGCTCAGCTATTAAAACACTGGCTACTTCATTTCCCAGTACCCATGTGGCACCTAACAACCATTTATAACAGTTCCAGAGAATCTGACACCCTCTTCTGACATCTGTGAACAGTGCATGCATGGGTGTACTTAGATACACACAGGCAAAACACATATACATATAAAATAAAAATTTAAAAACCCAAGCAATTCCAACTCTATCAGGAGGACATGGCTCATTTTTATTCTTCCAGTCTGGTCCACATACTGCCCCCAAGTCAGTAAGAGAAGCTACATAGCTGGAAGTTAAAATAACTTATTTTGAAAAAAAAAAAAAAAAGAACTCTAATTAACCTCCTTAGCTAAAACCTTATCCTTTAAAACCAAGAATTGCTAGGTATAATCCAAATATTATCAACCTTTTTTTCACTTCTAAAGGGCCCCTGGGGCTTCATGTGAAAGGAGGGGAACTCATTATAAACAGGATTTCCTGCCTCATCTCTGCACCTTCTGGATGGATGCATCTAGCTCCAGAGTCATAAAATGCCTTGCCTTTTTGGCAGCTCCCAGCAAGTGTGAGAGCCTCTGGAGACAAGCTGGGATTAGTCTTAGCTTTCTGAAGCTCCAAATAGTTGCTGCTGGGTGGAATGACTGGGGGAGGGACTCTGAGTCCTCTGCCTGTTCCTATATTAGTTTCCTTTCAGGTCCATTTTCTTTGTTCTCAGTATTCCAGTGTCTGATTCCTGTAGAGTTATCATCTCTATCATGAAAAAGCTGTAACACTGTGTGTAGACATCTCTCAGCACAGTAGGACCATTCCTCACTGAGGGCAGGATGTATCTTGTTCACTTTTGTGATATTGGTAAGAATTCAATAAATCTGGAATGAATGAATGAATGAATGAATGAACAAAGATTAAATCCTTAATGCAGACTTCAGCTGTACTAGCCAAAGCATAGTAATCTTGGTCACTCCCAACTACGAGAATACACTGACAGCAAATACGATCACTGTAGCAATGGTAGCAGCCCATGAAGCACCTGTGGATATTCATGCTATTGTGTCATCCTGGAGCGCCCAAGGACCAGCATCCCCCAACATGCAAGGAATGGAGCTTGGGGAGATATACAATTTGAAAGACATCAAACAATGGAGCCAGGCTCCTTTATATCATCATTCAAATTACTTTTATCATTGGCACACGATAACCAAGGCACTATTTCTAAGGGCGTGACAGAATCTATGATTTGGGCAATGCACTATACTACTTTCCAGGCTGGCTACATTCTCACCAGTGCTCACATGGATAAGACAAGGAAACAGGTGTCTCTGGATGCAGACGTGGAAGTGGAGCCAGTCAAGCCCACATCCCCATTGCTGGCCTCACTCCTGGACAGGCTTCTGCTTCATGAGAAGTGTCAGGGTGGTGCATGAGCTGGGCCACCCCTTTCTGGTGGCCATCCACCCTGCTCGCTTCCAGCATCAGTAAGACCTCCAAGTCTAACACTGCAGTCAGTATTCCTCACTGTAACAGGACAAGTAAAGGAATACAGTATCCAACTCCCTTACAGTGACCCCAGGACACTCTAAATCTCACTTCTGTAGCCTCAAATCTGGCCTACACAAATGAGGGGCAGCAATACCCCCCTGGCAGAGGTGAAGCTTTGGCTGCCCAGTTCACACATGCCACTATTAGGATCAGAGAGCATCCTCTCTGGATGCACACACCTGCCTTGTTAATGATGCACACACTCCTCAAGATCCACAGTTCGCAGCTGCAGTTTGGATGGAACGCTTTAAAAATAGCCTCCTGGGCCGGGCGTGGTGGCACACGCCTTTAATCCTAGCACTTGGGAGGCAGAGGCAGGCGGATCTTTGTGAGTTCAAGGCCAGCCTGGTCTACAGAGTGAGTTCCAGGACAGCTGGGGCTACAGGGAGACCCTGTCTCAAAAAGACAAAAAAAAAAAAAATAGCCTCCTGGGAAAAATGTCCCTACTGTCAGTTTGTCCCAGGTCCAGCACCTCTGAAGGAGATGACTGCAGCAGCATCCCAGGCTGCAGTCAAGTCACTGTAACCTCAGTTACAGAGCCCATGCTGCCTATGACAGGCACAGTGGTGAAGCAGGCTGTTCAGAAACCTGCTGGGATCTCTGAAGCAGGTCCACTCCAGGCTTCCCACTGTGTCTGTGCACTAAGGTAGATCAGCAGGTGATCCTGTCTGTGCCCTCCTGGTGGCCTGAGCTACAGTGGTCCTTCAGCCTGCCTCACTTTTCCTGATTTAGCTGCCAGCCCTTAGCTGCGAGGGGAGTGAATTAACCCCAGCTGGCTGTCAATTCAGAGCTTCCAATTTTTGTACAAGGAGAAAGGTAGTGTCATAGATGATGGCCACCTGCAGCTGCTGCTGACACTAAGAATGAGCCCTGTGGGGCATGCCCATGGACCAGGCTGGGAGTGGGAGGGAGGGCACTGCATTCTGAGAGTTTCCAGGCTGAAGTAGGACAACTTGAGGCAGAAGCACCCCATATTACTGTTGTAAACCACAGCTAGGGTTCCTGTTATTTTGCGTGAGATGCTTCATAGACAATGGATAAACAGTGCTGGCAACAGCCCCTCATCTGGAACCCCCAGGTGACTTGGCCAAGGATACAAGGACACTAGAAAAACTGTTAAACTTCAAGTCCCTGAATCCCAGCCAGGACCCCCAGCTCTGGGCTCATGTCTGTCTTCTTCAGTCTATGTTGTTCTGTCTCCTGGGATCACAGAGCCCACAGCCCAGTTCTAACCCACATCATCATCCCCTCTGATTCACACTGGTGGTCAGTAGTGTTTGGGGTCTCCATCTTCTATGTCTCCTATCTACCCCTTTCCATGCGTCACTTGCTTCACTCTTTCAGGAAATCTTCCATTACCTCTGACACCCACTGCTGGGAATCTTCCTGTCTGTGCCATCGGGTTCACATGTGCTCGTCGCTGTCACCTTTGATACTCCACTCTGGTTTGTGGAACCAAACTCTGTGCACTTCTGACTGTAGGGTGTCCCTCTGCACCAACGGCTCGCCTTGCCTCCTTTTCTCTCTGCTCTTTAGAACCGGAGACAATCCTCCACACAGATCGTACAGCATTTCTAGCCTCCTGTGCGGTTTTCACCCCCCTCCGGCATCCATATTTATGGCCGGTTGGTACAAGGGCCCTGTGTCCACTTTCTGCCCTGAGCACTCACCTCTATCTCTATTTTCTTCTTCTACCCTTTGAGAAGGGGAAGATCAGTCTAAGGGTAGATTATCTTCCTTGTCTTCCAGAGCATGCTTTATGCTTCACTTCATTTCTGTCCAGCCAGTTCAATGATGCCTCATTCTAATGAAGGAGCATACTTTAGCTTCACTACACAGATGGCCAAGTTTACCTCATGCACCCTGTGTCTTGCTGCTATTTAGACGACTGACTTCCACTTCCCAAGTTTTCCTTCTGCCATGCCTGCTTAGACATGGAACCACATTACAATGCATCAGCTTCAGTGGAAACTATAAACAGCAGTGGAACTTCTCCCTTTGGCAGAGACCCACTCTCCATAAATGTGTGGGTTTTCTCCACACATAACACTAGGCCTGGGGCTCCTTGTCTTGTTCTTCCACTCACCAACTTATATGGCTGAATTCCTAAACTGCTTGAGGTCTGAAAATCCTCAATCCAGATCCCCCCGCCCCCCAGTGCCCTAAAAACTCCCACTGTCTTCTCTAACTCCACTACATAGCCTGGCACACTAGGAACTCAGAAATTTGATTTAATGTGGTTACTAGAGGAAGCGTCTTAGTGAGCACACACTGGAGAGGACAATGTAGGCTTGCTGTGACAGAAGGCAGGGGGCAGGTCTGCAGTCTCTCATTTCTCTGTGGCCCTGAGGCCCCTTTCTTAGCTATTGGCACACTGCTGCTACCATGCCTGGCTGATTTCCCATGTTTGCAGAGCCCAGGGCAAGTATAGTTCAGTGCTCATAACAGCAATAAATTATGACTGTAATTTAAAGTACAGGCTTGGAAAGAAACACTAATCGCAGGCCATTCTTGATCCTGCAACCCTTCCAGGAGCACTGGTTTTCTTTCTAGCTCTTTCTTTCTTTCACCCTCTCTTCAAGTCCCAGCCCAGGCATTTGGCTCAAACTGATGTTACATTAGAGTCAGCAGGTGGCCAGTTGCCCACAGAGCTCTGTGAACTATGCAGATTTAGGTAACTGGCCTGGCCTATCTTCTTAATTCCTTGGAGGTGGGGAACAAAAAAGGTACTGATTTTTTTTTGGGGGGGGGGCATGTATTTCTCCTCTGCCAAGGTTCAGACAAATCAAGTTTCAGCCTGGAACAGGGGAATAATAAGGCCTCTTAGCCTCACTTCTTGGAGGCAAGGCTGTACAGAAAGGATGAAGAGAAGTGTCCAGGTGAGGGAAGACTGTGCTTGAATCTGAAATGTTCCCCCCAAGGCTCCTGTTTAAATGCTTGTTCCCCAAATGGTGGCATTATTGTGGGAGACTGTGGAACTTAAGTAGATGGGTCCTACCTGGAGGGCAAAGGTCCCCAGAAGCTGCCTTTGGAGGTTCTGTCCAGCCACTGGTTCCTACTACTCTGTCAGTCTCCTGGTCTACCAAGATGCTAAGAGACTCCACACATACCTCACCTACATGACCTGAGATGATGCACCATCATGAAACCCTGTCATGAAACCCTGAAATCATGAGCCCAAACAACTCTTTCCTCCCTTAAGTTGTTCCTGTCAGATATTTTTGTCACAGCAATGCAAAACAACAAATACTGAGAAGTTCTGTTTTAGTAAATGCCTACCGAGTAACTCACATTTTACACATGGTATCCTGCCAAATCCCTGTCAGCTCCCTGTCAGTGTCTAGATGAACATTTCTCAGATCACTGGACTAAGAGAGAAATGAAGGCTCAGAGAGGCTCAATATCCTGTCCAAAGTCACAGAGCTAGCTACATAAGTCAGGTCCAGGATGTGTCAGACAACAAAGTGTCCCCCCAAACTGCCTCTAGCAGACAGCACCTCTGAATGGACATTCAGACTTCATGAAAGGTCTCCACTCAGCTGGATTTTAACCAGGTAAAGAAGTTTGATTGTTAGTGACATTTTCTGTATCACTGAAAAAAATTATCTTTTGTAGAATCTTAATAGTTTTTGCCTCAGGCTGACAAGTACAATCTAGCTCAGAGGTAGCTGGGGCATGTTTCAGTGATGAAGGGCTCCCTGTGATATATTTCAGGGCCACATCAGAACACAGGAATAAAGCACAACATCTAGCCTCCTATCATGCCAGGGTCTCTGCTCTCAATGGCCTGAGGGAACAGGACCAGACCACTGCAGTCAGCACAGAACCTGGCTCAAAATACAGAGCACATCTGGTGAGAACATGAGAGGCAGAAACACACTCTCCAATAGGAGACTTCATGACACTTCATGCATGCTAGAGCGTTCACGAATCTCTACACTCCTATCTGTGAAATCAACATCCCAATACCAGTGACGGACAGCATGGATGCATTAACAGAATTCAAATGTAGAATTAACTTTGCCCTGTACTGACAACAGCCCCATCTTGTTCCATTGGGGAGTCTAAGATGGCTACTGTGTCTGTCCCCTGGCTCCAAGATCTGCATACAAGGCCTCACCCACCTGTATATACCTTCCTTTTTCTTTCTAGTCCAGCTAACAAAACATCTAATGCAGGCCACTCATGAATCAAAGAGGAGTCCATGTAGCTCATGGTTTGGGAGGTTTCAAGTCAAAGATTAGAAGAACCCATTCCCCATTGGTTTGGCTCCAAGGAGGATGGCAGAGAGTGGACATCATAGTGAGAGCAAATGTTAGAATCCTGGTTCACATGTTGAACTGGAGCACAGAGAGGATGGACAGGGTCCCACAATCTCTTCTGGGGAACATCCCTAATGGCATAAGGATCTTCAATAATGCCCCATCTTTTCAGTATCTCCTGATACCACTGCCCAGAAGACCAAACTTTAACACATAGATCCTGTAGGACATAAAGGAAGACACCATACCCAAATCAACCAAACTCAAAATTTTCTCAGGATCACTCTAGGTGGCTGCGGAGACAATCGCAAAGAGATAGAGTGGTGACTTAAGAGTAAAATGACTGCCTGGCGATGAAGGTGCTGAAAAGAGACAACCTAGATACTCCTTCACATTCATGCTGACTGGATCACGGAGGTGGGTGATGAAATAGTAAGGACCTCCTTGGACTGCCCAATGCTTCCCAGTCTCTCATTTACAAATGGACACAGGGCTCAAGGCAGTAAAGCTGTCATTGTCTCAAGAGACCATGAAGCCTTCTAAGATTGAAGAAGTCTGTCCAAACACTGGGTTTCTCCTGACATCAACAACAAAGTTAAGAAAGAATTAGCAACTGGGTGTGGTGGCTCACGCCTTTAATCCTAGCACTTGGGAGGCAGAGGAAGGCGGATCTTTGTGAGTTCAAGGCCAGCCTGGTCTACAGAGTGAGTTCCAGGACAGCTGGGGCTACAGGGAGACCCTGTCTCAAAAATACAAAAAA